>LPNX010464646.1:87303-119317 GCA_001517045.1 Pseudotsuga menziesii
TTACCAAACAGTTGTGCACCCACCTCTATGACAACGACATTTATATCCGATCGTCAATTTTCCTTAACCACCATCCTTCAATTTCGATTACCGCTCAACCTGCTAGTTCGTGTCAAATAGCCTATTCGTTGGTGCCAAACATTGGAGGGTTTGGTGGGTTATGGATATGGATATTGGTAGTACCCGTTGAGGAGATTGGGATCAATATTAACCACTGTTGAGAGTTTACAATTTCACTATTTAATTATTTAATTTCCATAGCTGCCATGGATAAAGCAGCATTGGAGAGAACCTAGAGGCTTTTGAAGAGGCACGCCACGAATTATGCACCTCTCTGCCATGGATAAAGTAGTATTGGAGAGAACCTGGATACTTTTGAAGAGGTGGGCCATGAATTCTGCATCTCTGGCATCAACACCACCTTCTTTGCTTACAAAATCCATGGTAAGTTTATCGATTTACTATGAATTGATAAATTTTTAGTGAATTTTGGATAAAAACCCATGTGTTGTGTGGTCATAGCTCTGCCAATGTTTTTCCATGTTACTGCTTATTACTTTTTGCACTAGCAGTCTTGTGCACCATCCTTCTTATTACCATGCAATTTTTTTATTATTTTACATGAAATATGACTTATATGCCTATGACCATCCATTGTAGTAGAGGTAGTCTCACAACTTTTTGAAGTTAGGAGGGTTTCCACCCAGAGTAGTGAGGAAAGGCAGTCTCAAAATATTGGATACCTTTCATAGGGTTTCTACCGAGAGTAGTGAGGAAATGCAGTCTCAAAATGTTGGATACATTTTCATAGGAAGTGTGGTCATAGGGTTTCCACCCAGATTTGTTAGAATAATCAACCCATAGTTACCTACCTTAGACATTAAATTAATCATTTTTGTCTTATTTTCCTAGTTCATGTGTCCCACCTTATGCAAGTTGTCATTTACCTATCCATAGTGGTCAAACTTACCTTATTTGACTCATGTAGCACTTGGGAAACCTCAAGGAATCAAATCTGCTTCATTCCTGGCCTCCTAGGTGCCCTTCTACTTTTTCTGCTTTATTGCCTGCTTTTTCAGTGTTTTAAGGAAAATGGAAAAGCTTGACTAGGTGAGGTTGACTAGTTTTTTGTCCTACACATCCTCCACTCTTTTCTCCTATGAAAAGCATGTATGAGTTGTCATTCTATCACTCTTTAGCTTTCCTAAGTGCTTTTGCCAATTCCTGAGCTCCATGACTGATTTGGGATCAGCTTTTTGCACCTATGGGCGATTTGCTTATTTTTAGTAAGCCTGCTTTATGCTAGATTCGAATTGCTCCTCATGCATTCAAATCCCTTATGTAATTATTTAATGCAGCAACCTATTATGTTACAGGGTTGGCTATTGTACACTTATTCAATACAGTTTAGTGTTCAGCTCATTATTCAGTCTCTTTTGTGAGTGATTTTGCATGTTCAATTGATAATTGTTGTGAGTAAAATTAATCTATCACTGGGTTCAATTTCCACATGGTATCAGAGCCATTGTAGATCGATTTCTCTCCTTCAAAATTGTTTTGTAGGTTTGACATCAGTGACTGGGAACCTTCTACTGACAACTGGGACAATTTCAAAGCTATGGATCAATCTCAAAAGATCATCTTGACTCCCTTCAATTTCTTTGAATGGAAAGCAGAGATGGAGATACTGTTGAGAGCGAAAGGCCTCTACAGGGTGACTATGGCAACAGAAGCAAAGCCCAATGCAACTGCAGAGAAGATAAAATGGCACACTAGGAGGGATGAGGCCTATGGTCTCCTGTGTCTGAGTATTTCCAGAGACCTCCTTTTCCATCTTAATGGATTGACATCACCGAATGAAGTATGGGAGAAGCTTACTGATCTTTTTCGAAAGACAGATGAGATGAGGGGACATCAAATAAAAAATGAACTGATCTCCTTAAGTCCAAATAGCTTTGAATCACTGCAACTCTATTTCTCCAAGTTCAAAGCACTTGTTTTGCAGCTGAAACAGTGTGGGATCGAAAAGAAGGATGATTAGCTGGTCTTGGCCATTCTCTCGAAGCTTGGCCTTGACTATTCAGTGTTTGTTTTGACCTTCTATGCCACAAAACTAACAACTCGAACCTAGAAGATGCTTAGCCTTGCAAATTTCATGGAATCTCTCACACAAGAACAAGACAAGCTGGTGATGATGGGAACCATCAAACCATCCAAAGATCAGGCTCTAATTACTGGAGATTCGAAGGTGGATTCAAAAAGCAAAAAGAAATCTAAAAAGCCACCTGAGCAAAAGAGAGACAAGAAACAGTCTCCGGAGGAGCCACAAGGTTCCAAGAAGAACTATCAGAAGAAGAAAAACAAAAGAGAAATGAGCAAGTGCGCATACTGCAATAAGGGCAATCACACTGAAAGCTCTTGTATGAAGAAGCAAATAGACATGATGACCCAAATCCTGGAGAAGAATGGCATCTCCCTTCCAGATAGCTCAAAGAAGAGAGAAGGAGGATCAAGTTCAGATGATAGAGAGAGAGTTCATGCATTGGTTGCTGGCACATCAAGCTCACCCAGTTTTATCATTGATTCTGGAGCTTCAAGACACATGGTTTTGACCAAGGAGGCATTCTCCTCACTTTACATGTCGAAAGGACCACCTATAGTACTGGTAGATGACTCTCTCACTGAAATTTTGGGCAAAGGGAGGATTGATCTTGATCATGGTCAGTTTAGCAATGTGTTGTATGTGCCTGGTCTTGCCTCCAACCTCTTATCAGTGTACCAGATGACTCACATTGGGTTTCCAAAGAAGGTCATATTCTCCCCTAATGAATTTGAGATCACAAAGATCTCAAGTGGTAAAGTCATTGCAAAAGGAGTTGCAAATCATGCTCAGAAGGTATACATGTTCTCACACTTCCTACCCTACTCAAACCCCTCTGCTCTTCTAATTCATGCTAATGAAGAAAGAAATCTTTGGCATGAAATATTTGGCCACCTAAATTACAAGTATCTTGCTGATCTTAGTGAAAAAGAGATGGTCATAGGGTTTCCCAAGATAAAATTTTCCAAAGGAGTCTGCCAAGGTTGTATCCTAGGAAAACACCCAGAGCATAAATTTGAGAGAGCTAGTCATGAGAGAACCTCTGCACCCCTCAAGTTGATCCATAGTGATGTTGTTGGCCCATTCCCTCATATGTCCATGAGTTAGGCCAAATATGCATTGAATTTCATTGATGACTTTTCCAGGTATTGCTGGGTTTACTTCCTGAAACACAAGTCTAAAGTTTTTGGCCTCTTCAAAGTCTTTAAGGATTTGGTTGAAAACCAGTCTAGGAGGAAACTCAAGGTCCTCAGATCTGACAATGGTGGTGAGTATGTCAATTCTGAGTTTATTAACTATTGTGCAGATGCACGTATTCATATGCATCATTCTATCCCTTACACACCACAACAGAATGGTGTTGCTGAGAGGAAGAACAGATCAGTGAAGGAGATGACAACATGCATGATGGAGGCCAAAACTTTGCCACCAAAGTACTAGGCTAAAGCTATCAACTGTGCAGCCTATATCCAGAATAGGGTGCCTCATAAACAACTTGATGGCATGACTCATTTCGAAGCATGGAGTGGGCACAATCCAGATGTGACCCATTTCAGGATTTTTGTCTCAAGGGCTTGGGCTAGAATTCCAACAAAAAAGAGAAAGGCTTTGCAGCCCCAAAGCCAAGAGTGTCTATTTGTTGGATACTCTAAATATTCAAAAGTGTACAAACTGATAAATTTGAGCACAAACAAATCCTTCATCGAAAGGTGTGTTCAGTTTCAAGAAGAACCCCTTGCAGCAGTGGAAGTTGGAGAAACCTCTTCACCACCTGAACCTCTGAAAGTAAGTGAAGAGTTTGTTGAACATGCGGATTCTGATATGTCTGATAGTGATGAGTTTATTGCAGACCCTAACCTCCCTACAAGGCCAAAATGGGCAGCCAATACACTACATGCAGCAGGAGAGCTAGCTGGGGATCCCAATGACCCAAGGAGGACTAGTTCTCAATTTGAGAGTGGTCTATGCATGAAGGATCCTATGTTTTCTAAGAAATGCTATTTGATGGTGGAATCTGATCCTCAAACATATGAAGAAGAAGTAGGAGATCCAAGATGGCAAGCATCCATGAAGGAAGAGTTCAGCTCACTCCATAAGAGCAACACATGGGAGCTAGTGGATCTTCCCCCAGGGAGGAAGTTAGTTCAGTGTAAGTGGGTATACAAGACCAAATTTGCTGCTGATGGTTCACCACTGAATTACAAGGCCAGATTGGTAGCCAAGGGCTACTCATAGGTTCATGTGATAGATTACAATGAGACCTTTGCCCCAGTGGCAAAGATGGATTCCATCAGGCTAGCCCTAGCCATTGCAGCATCAAAGCAATGGGAGGTACATCACATGGATGTAAAATGTGCCTTCCTAAATGGATATCTCACTGAAGAGATATATATGCAGCAGCTTCAAGGATTTTCTACTAACCCTTCTCTTGTGTGCAGGTTGAGAAAGTCATTGTATGGACTAAAGCAAGCCCCTAGGGCTTGGTATGCCAAGATCGATAGCTTCTTGCTATCACTGAATTTTGTTCGGTGCAAATCAGATCCAAATGTCTATTTTAAGTTAATTAATGGTTCATTAATGATCATTGTGTTATATTTTGATTACCTCCTCATTACAGGAAGCTCCAAGGATGAGATTGCTTCCTTGAAGGAAGCAATGAACCAAGCCTTCTCCATGACAGATTTGGGGCTCTTAAGCCAATTTTTGGGGCTAGAGATTTCTCAAACCAAAGCTGGAATCAAGGTGCACCAGTCCAAGTATGCCTTGGATTTTCTGAAGAATTTCAGAATGAAGGATTGCAAAGCAAGCAAAACTCCTTTCCTTTCAGGAGTGAAGCTGGAAGAAGCTGATTCTTCACCTATGGTAAACAATACACTGTATAGGCAATTGATTGGATGTTTGTTGTATCTGACACATACTAGACCTGATATTTGTTATGCAGTAAGTGTGGCTTCTAGATACATGGATCAGCCTCATGAGATCCATTGGAAAGAAGCCAAAAGGATCCTTAACTTTGTTCAAGGAACAAGGACACATGGGATCTTCTATAAAGCAAAATCTGATCTTGATTTGATTGGATTTACTGACAGTGACTAGGCAGGTGATAGCACAGATAGAAAGTCCACATCAGGATATGTGTTCATGCTTGTAGAAGGGCCAATCATCTGGTCAAGCAAGAAACATAGTTCCATTGCACTCTCATCTACAGAAGCAGAGTACAGAGGAGTTGTTAATGCAGCAACTCAATGTTTATGGTTGCAGGGATTACTTGGAGAGTGTGGTTTCAAATTAGAGTACTCAACTACCATATACTATGATAACCAGAGTACCATTCGAATTTGCAAAGATCCAGTTCAGAAGCAGAGAACCAAACACATTGAGATCCATATGCACTACATCAGAGAGCTTGTGCATGATGGCACCATTCACCTACTCTTCTGTTCATCTTCAGAACAAGTAGCTGATATCTTCACCAAAGCATTTTGTGAGAAGACCTTCAGCAATCTCAAATCACTGTTGGGGATTGTTGATCATGCTATGAAGCATGAGTGAAGACAAGATTTCTAAATTTTGTTTTACAGTCCATGTTTAAAGGGAGGATTTTCCCAAGTGGTTTTTTGCCTCTTTCCTTGGTTGTATGGACATGCAGTATGTAAAGGGTGACTAAGCCTTGTTGCTAGGCCCTATAATTTTCTGATATATTACTCATAATTCATGCTTAAGGGGGGGTTTTAGAATAATAAACCCATAGTTACCTACCTTAGACATTAAATTAATCATTTTTGTCTCATTTTCCTAGTTCATGTGTCCCACCTTATGCAAGTTGTCATTTACCTATCCATAGTGGTCAAAATTGCCTTATTTGACTCATGTAGCACTTGGGAAACCTCAAGGAATCAAATCTTCTTTATTCCTGGCCTCCTAGGTGCCCTTCTTCTTTTTCTGCTTTATTTCCTTCTTTTTCAGTGTTTTAAGGCAAATGGAAAATCTTGACTAGGTGAGGTTGACTAGTTTTTTGTCCTACACATCCTCCACTCTTTTGTCCTATGAAGAGCATGTATGAGTTGTCATTCCATCACTATTTATCTTGCCTAAGTGCTTTTTCCAATTCGTGAGCTCCATGACTGATTTGGGATCAGCTTTTTGCACCTATGGGGGATTTGCTTATTTTTAGTAAGCCTGCTTTATGCTAGATTCGAATTGCTCCTCATGCATTCGAATCCCTTATGTAATTATTTAATGCAGCAACCTATTATGTTACAGGGTTGGCTATTGTACACTTATTCAATACAGTTTAGTGTTTAGCTCATTATTCAGTCTCTTTTGTGAGTAATTGTGCATGTTCAATTGATAATTGTTGTGAGTAAAATTAATCTATCACTGGGTTCAATTTCCACAAGAGTAGTAAGGAAATGCAGTTTCAAGGGCTCAAATGTTCCTAAAAAAAATACAATTTGAAAATCAAGTTGTATTACCTTCTCCCATGCCCCAAAATGCCTTAGGTCAAAAGGCTGTACCACTGCAATGAAGAAGAGCCCAAATTTTTGCCAGTCTATTCTGATCTTTGGCCCGTTCTCTTCCAGTCTAAACTGAAAAACTTCCTCACATATTTCCTCAAGGAATGCGTATTGAAACAAGATCATTTCTTTGCCCCATTCTAACTTCTCCTAAAAATAACCAGGCTCTCTCCTGCTTGGTTTGAGACGCTCAACAGCAACCATTCTCAAAGGTTGGGATCATTTGCTCAAGGGTACCAGGAATGCATTCAATGAAAACAAAAATGGAATAGAACCATGGATATTTGGTGCAGGCACTTGAAAATTATAAACAATTTCACTTTAAATGGCAGGTCTTCCCAAATGGAATATTCATTGGTGGACTCAAATTCTATTATTAAGTTGGATTGAATGACTGGACTCAACCTGGTAGGAGTTATAGTTTGTTGATTTCAATTGTGGAAGGAAACTATACTAATGTGTACGCAGCTAGGGTTTTCAGGAAGGAAACTAGCTTGATACATCATCTTAATAGAGACAAAATAAGTCTAAACCAACATTTCTCTAGAGGCATCGATGTTATGGTATTTTATTGCACTTGGCCACCACAATGACTTGATAATTGCCCACTATTTCATCTAGCGAGTTCTGTAGGTTCCGTGAACAAATTCTATTCACCTCAACAGGAATTCAAGTCACCAACTAGGAAAAGAGGTAACATACAGATATCAAAATCCTCTACGAATTCTTTTTAGTTTAAATATGACAGTCGATGGATTTTAACATAATTTGGCTAATCAATATAAAAGGAAGGTCTTAACAGTAGTCTTGGTCACTGGATATTACAATGACAAATGATTAGTTTGTCATTGTAATAGCTTGTTAACTTGATAGAATACAGTTATACTTTGGGGTCTATTTTTTGAAACTGAATGTACATTCTATCTCGAGATACTAGAGGGCACGGATTTAACTTTTATTCAAAACATCTGATGGCTAAGCCATTCTCTTCATCTGAAATCCCAGTAAAGTCATTGATAATTTAGCAATTTTCATTTTCAACTGCTGATTTTTTTTAGGTCGTATGTAAAGAATTTTGTATCAACTTAAATAGAGAAAAATACATAATTATATACTCGGGTCTGCGTTTCAGGCAATGGTGGCCTCAGAGATTCATCAACATACATATGAGAAGGGTTATCACTACACCAATAAGTGGTTTGTCTATGCAGTGTCATGCAAGGTTAGTTAGTTGGCACCAAGAATGGGAAGATCAAATAGGTACTTAATTGATACCAGTAAACCAGAGAGAACCTATTCAATTATATTGTCACTAGACCTGCTTGATGTTTTATCTATAAAGGGAACCTAAGGTTGATGGCAGTTAACATTGTTGATCAGACTTGTCTAAAGCTACCTGATCACATGCGGTTTCTTCTATGGTCACCCATTATGAGGTATTTTCAGTGTTTATCCATTAACATGTGATATCTTTATAAATAAGTAATGGTAATTTTATGGCCTTCCTCAACCACTTGATATTGCTAATTCCAGAATGATGGTCTAGGTGTATATGGTGTTGTCATGTTTGAGAGAAAGGATATTGAAGAGACTAAAGTTCTTAGGTCATCTATTAATATGGTAATTTGCATAAATGGTTGGAACCTAGAAAGAATAGTGGAAGATCCATGAGCAATTAGCCACAAGCATGTTGGAATTTGCATTGACAGAAACATGAATCAACATATGCCCAGCTTTCAAACTGTCATTTGTCAATATAAGAAGACATACCATTCTCAGTGACTTTTGATGTTTATGTCATTACCTTGTTTACTTACCATCAAACAATGGAATATCTAAGAGGTGAGATCAAGGCTACAATATGTCTATGCTACCATCCAAGGCCATGAAAGAGAGGAATATTTTGGTAATATACTAATCTGCGCAAGGAAAACAAAGTCTATGAGGTATTGTTATCTATCAAGATCACCCTCCTTGGCCAAGTCAATTAAAAGAAGGGTTATTTAACAGATAATGCATTTATTGATTGACCGAAATGCTATAGTTTTCCCATTCTTATGTGACAGTGCCTACTCACAATGTCTCATGGATACAGTGGAAAAGTGAAGTGATTTGTTTATCCCCTAATCGGACAATTGAGGGGATTCAAATTCTAGAAGTTTTTGTTGGTGTTGAATAAGAGAGCTATGCACCTCATGTATAGATGATAGGAGAAAGCAATAAGCTAGTTATGTTGGCTGAAGAAGAGAATCTATGTTTCCTCATTGTGGGGAGGGGAGCGAAGAAAGGTGAACATGTCTCAAGCTTGAGAGAATCTGTTCGCATATGTTTTATACTGCAAAATTGGTGTTTTCACTTCTCTAAACCAACAATAATTTAATGTTTCCTAACATTATATTATCTAGAACAATAAAATCCTAGCACTAATCTACTCATACAGTTTCATTGCCTTCAATTCCAGTTGTCTTTCAAATTTTAACTAGAATATTTCTGATACTTGACAGTTTGTGTTTGCAAATAGTTGAACAAAAATGTCTTTACTGTCATTGATGATGCATGGTTCCCAGATCATATGTTTTTAGGAATAACTCTTGATTTCTTATTTAAGAATCTGAACTTTTCCATGTCTTTGAAAACCTGAAGCCATAGAACCTTTAGAAGGCTTATGTCTGTAGAAAACTTGGAACTATTCCAAAAGATAATCCTCCTATTCAAAACATTTAACAAATGAAAGAAAATTCAATCCATATTTTAGATCATGTCTGTCCATTACCTGGCATAAACCTCTTTTCAAGCTTTAATAAAGCAATTGAAACCTTTGCACAGTGCACATGTTTTTATAATACCAAGCTATCCAATTTCTTCTTTTTCTTCCTGATACATGTTGTGTCTTGAATCCTTTTCTTTGGTATTTTTTATCCAATAAAGGAAATAGATTCTGCCTTCTAGAACTCATAGCTATCATTTGCTCTATATAGGCAAGGAAAGGAGATAACAAATGCTCAGAAAACAACCCATGAATAGTAATGACAATAAATTATTTCAACGTCCACATAGTTGCAACTATCTTGCTCAATGCTATAGTAATCCAAAGAAACATACAAATCACTTCCAACATCCGTGAGATAAATATGTACATATCAAAACAACTCTATGTGGAAATGGAACACTCAATTGGAGCTCTCTGCTCAAACTGCATGGTGAGTAGCAAGACAAACGCTAGGAAGGCACCCTTTAGCAACACGATCAAACCATGCATCCATAAGTGATCCATTCCTTGCTCCAATCCTTGCACCAAGCATTATTATCTCCCTTTTCAAGAAGTCTTGTTTTCCTGGGTATCAAAGGTACCCACACAGTAACACGGACTTGGAAAGGTGCACTGAGGACTAATTAAACTAATGCAACAATTGTCGGAAATTCCTCATACGTAATAGAGAGAGTAACAAGTTGTTGATGAAGTTAACACCAAATAAGCATTCATTATAGTTTGTCACCTACTTTAGGGAACATGAGCAAGGACATATGGCTCTCATAAAATGAGATAAATTTCTGTTCTCATAGCCATTCTCAACCCAAACCTGAACAAACCAAGGTGAATCCTAATAAAAATGCTTCAATTGACAAAAGGATGTGCAAATATTTAGCTGGATGACTTTGTGCTGATTACATTGTTGCCAATTGCATATTCAATAGGAGGTTAAGTTTCTAGTTTTTGCTAATATACCTAATTGATTCATATAAACAACATCAACAAGTAGGATGCATCACAACCTGTGCATTTTTCCATCAGTTCTCAAAAAGACAACCATATAGAAGAAAAAAGACAAACCAAGCTGGGAAATATTCAATGATGTATGTGCCCAGATATTCTCATCATTTCTTTGGATTTACATTTTTCTTTTTGAAAAAAAATGTACAAATTTTATTGTAATTTTTTTCTTCGTCATATAAATGCTATAGAGTAGGATTCCTGGCTTTTTTGCGCTTAGTGGGTTTAACCGACCAAATTCTGTGGAATCACATTAATAACAACGTTTGTTTGATTGTTTTCTACGTAATTTCTAAAGGCTATGGTCTATGTTATTAGCTATTGTAGTCGATTTAGATATTTAGTTGCAAGTATGTCTTGAAACAGTTGTTTCAGTCTTTCAGAAATGCCTATGTTTGAAGAAGTGTGTCTTGTTCTTCTTCAACATTCATTGTAATGTTATATATATTACGGACCCAAGCACACCCTATTATGTCCTTTAGGACCTGCTATTCTAGTCAGTTAGGTTGTGGTCTAGTAGCAGGCCGAATGGAATTTAGTATTTACCACATCTAATTCAAGTTCAATTCTTGGTACATTCACACTAGGGAATACCCAAAGCAACATGTCCAAGTATTTTTGTACTGGTCAAAATTTTAGTGCTTCTTGTAAAAAATATATTGCATATTTTATCTTTCCAAGGTGTATTAGGCATATTTTGTAAAGGCTGGTTGATTTCATGTAATTCTAATGAAGTTATATTTTGAGGATATGTGGAATACTTTTGTTAATTTTAGGGAGATTTAGTCCACGGAGAATCAATCCACATAATGCTTTATAGTTGTCCTTGCACTACAGGATGGACTAAAGTATTTGGGCTTCATTCTAAAACCTAATTACTATTCCAAAGCTAATTGGATTTTTCTTGTTGGTAAGGTGGAAAGGAAGTTGAATCTATTGTGTAACAAATGTATTTCTAGGGCTAGAAGATTGGTATTGGTGAAAGCAATGCTCGAAGCTATACCAATTTTATGGATTTCTCTTACATATGTTCATAAGGAAACTTTAGAGCAAATAAGAAAGATAAACTTCATATTCTTATGGGTTGGTGGTAAGGATTTACCTTAGGTTGTATGGCAGAAAATATCTTTACCGAAATACATGGGAGGATGGGGATTAAAGAATCCACATTTCTTTGCCAAAGCACTAGCAACCGAAGGTATTTGGAGACTTATAAAAGGGGTGGGTCTATGGGAAAATGTGTTTGCTCATAAACTCATAAATATTCTCACTGTAGAAGAAAGGATTCAAAAAAGGGACAAAATCATCAAAATGGGTCTTGTATGTGGAAAGATGCAGTTCAAGCCTTTAGTCTTGTTGGGGATTGGCTAGCCCATGTTAGCGTTCTACTATGATCAATGATTACTTGTTGGGGATTGGCTATCCCATGTTAGAATTATACTATGATCAATGATTACTTGTTATATAGTAATCAAATGCTATCCTCCTTGAAAATTACATCAACATATTGCATCTAATTTTAGGGAACAAAAATCAATTAAAAATCACGAAATAAACTAAATTTAGCACAACTGGAAATTGTCTCGGATTGTTTGAATTGCTGGAGAAATCTTGCCACTAAATTTTGGATATCTCTTTGACTATCCATGAATTTATGATAATATCCCTTCAACTCTTGACTGTCTGCTACTACTAATGCAATTATTAATGTTTCGTTTATTTTAGTGCATATGCAGTTGTGTTGTCCACAAAATGTTCTTTTGTAAAAATTTATAGCTTGCATTCTTTACATGACTACTGCATGCTTAACATTTAATTATTCTTAATTTTAAATGGTGTATATTTTTTAGTTATCCCATGCATCATTATGCATATTAAATTACTTTCATTTCATCTGTTGCATTTCAAAAACCCTAAACGATGGATCTCAATGCAACTGATAAAACATGAAAACTATAATGACTATCGGGAAAATATTTGGATGGGTTCCCTATTCCAATCCATGTAATTTCTAATTACTAATTTTCACCAAAGGTAACCCTATTGTTTACACAAGGAAGTTCCACCATGCCAACACCAACTGGTACCAAGCATGAGAATTTTTATGTATTAGTACCACCTAAATAATGTTTATATGGAATAAATAATACCCAATTTTAATGATTGTAGGTACCACCAAATAGGTACTTGTCGGATCTATCTTCCTCAAGTGAGGAAGATAGAATAGAAGAGGTTGAAATTGAGACGTCTAATAAAATATCTAATAGGTCGAGATCAACTAGAGGTGAAAAGGTAAGGATAAAAATTCGTAGACACATGGAACTTTTTGTTTCTGAAGGAGGATCATGTGGTTATGATAACAAGTGCATAGATGACATTGAGTTGCCCCTAAGGGATAGACATCTTGTCAAATGATGGCTACCCAAGGATATACCCCAAGTGGACACGGAAAAAAACATACAAAATCATGACATACAAAATAGGAAAAAAACATACAAATAAGAAAAAAAACATACAAACTCATAACTAATTCCTAATCATATTAAATGGAAGACAAAACAATGGATCAAAACATCGATTGAGTAGAGTACAACCTCACTCCCATCATCATTCTCAATTGACTTTAGAGTTACCAACTTATCTTTTGGGTCGTGGAACTTTCATTTTGAAACAAATTTGCAGATGCTAGTTTCGTATAATACTGAGTTCAATGATATGAGAACCATCAAGCAACAAAAAAAAATTAAATTACAACAATATCAAAAGAAATAAAACAACACATAAAAAATATATATTACATCAATATCAAAAGGATGTTAGTTAGCACAAAAGACAAATGTTGACTCTCTTTAACTTACAAAACACTTGGGCTCTCTTGGCCTCTATAGAGGGGAGTCACTGCTTTTGGTGAGAGATACCACCTAGAACCAGACAGCTGATGTAACAACAATGAAAAAACCATTACAGAGTGTGTGTACCCTTAATATAGGGCATAATTCATTGAATGTTGAACTCTTCATACTTTTCTTCTCTTGCTAGTAGCATTCACCCTGTAGATTGATGAGGGAACCACAAATTGCATAGAAGTTTATGGAAGGTATATTGTATTGCTAAATGAGCAAGTTTATGGACTTTTGTTGTTTCCCCTATTTGCATAGTTATGTGATTATGAGTGGAACAAATTTTGTTACCATATTTCTTGAAAGAATGTAGAGCTCAATACAAGCTAGAGAATCATTTCTTTGTCCTAAAAAATGCAATATCAACAAATAAAAATGTTTGTCATGCAATAAATAATACCCAATTTTAATGATTGTAGGTACCTCCAAATAGGTACTTGTAGGATCTATCTTCCTCAAGCGAGGAATATATACTAGAAGAGGTTGAAAGTGTTAGATTTTTAACATTAAGCTAGCATTATATTAGGATCTTTAACTGAGAGAATAACAAGCACAGCAATCAAACACAAGAAACAATGAACACAGTATTTTTCCTTGGGGAAACCATAAATGGAGAAAATCCCACAACTTCCTCAGAGATAGAATTAGCACCAAATAGCAAAGCCCCAAAAATAGTAAGGTGATCTCCCGACAGTAGTAACCTATTTCTTCTGAGCCCCTGTGTCTTCTTCTTCCTTAACTATGTGCTACAACTGAATGTGTGATAAATAGAGAGGCTAGTTCTCTATTTATTCTAATTCCTGACTTGATTAAACCCTACTAGGGCCGACTTCACTAGGTGATTCTAAAAACCCTAGTGTCTTGGAACTGCGGGGACTTTAACCCTTGAAGAATAGGAGGGTTACCCATAATGACTTGACATGACTTATTTACATTATAGATCCTCCCAAACAGAACATTGGGGCATGACATGACTCAATTAAATTATAGACACATCCCAGAATAAACATCATGGTACAAGACATATGATACATAGGTGAATACATTCCAAAGTTACAAATACATCAACACTCCCTCTTAACTAGGAAGGTATTCTTTCGACACAATTTCCAGCACTGGTATTCTTCTTTGTATCAACTGGATCATCTCAGCATCATCATCTTCAAGTTGTCTTCATATTCAAGTCTTCTTTGTCTTATTCGTCTTCAAGTATTCTTTGTCTTCAATTCTTCTTCATCTTCTTCATCTTATTCATCTTCAAGTCATCTTCTAAGTTTTCTTCTTCTTCAATTCTTCTTCATCCCAGGATCTGGATCATCATGACTACTGGATCATCACTATTGAATCATCATCAAATATGGATCATCATCATCAGTGCTATCTCTTGATTCTTCTGGTCACAGGAAGTTCTATAGAGCCACCCTTTTTTCATGCTGGTTGTAGGCCTACCCTTCATGTAGGTCTTCAGCACTTATATCTAACCCTAAGTCAGAAAGGCCCTCCTAGCTCTTACATCTGACCTAATCTTGTAACTGATGAGGTGCCTCCATTCCAAGAATGGCATTTAGCCCTTACATTTGGTCATGTAGGGACCAACTCTAAAGTCACATCAGAATGGCTTAGCACTCATATCTAACATGGAAGGAACCAAATCCTATCACCATGATAGAATGGCTCAGCCCTTACATCTGAACATGGAAGTAACCTAATCCTCTCACCATGTCAGAATGGATTTCAGTCTCATCATTTCCCCTTGGAGGGAACCTCGATCTGGAGAACACCAAGCTTCTCCCTGAAGTACTCAAACTTCACTCTAGCCAATGGCTTTGTCAATACATCAACTATCTGTTAATCTGTTGCAACATACTTGAGCTTCACTCCTCCTCTCTACACCATATCCCTGATAGAGTGATACTTGATCTCGATATGCTTCGACTTGTCATGGAACACATGGTTCTCTGACAACTTCACACAACTCTGGTTGTCGCAATATATACAAGTAGAATCCATCTAGAGATCAAATAAATTAGACACTATCTTCCTCATCCATACTGCATCACAACTAGTTAAACAGGCTGCGACATACTCTACTTCAGTTGTACTCAGTTCCACACAGGACTGCTTCCTGCTAAACCAAGAGATCACACCTGATCCCATACTGAAACAACATCCTGAAGTGCTCTTCCTATCGATGGCACTGCCATCCCAATATGAATCAACATAACCCTCCAGGTTAATCTTATGAATTGCCTCATACTTGATCCCATAGTCAACTGTACCCTTCAGGTACCTCAGAATATGCTTTTGCAGCAATCAAGTGAACATGTCTCAGATCTATCAAGAACTGGCTCAAGGTGTTCACAGCAAAGAAAATATCTGGTCTCGTGTTTGTCAAGTACATCAAGGACCTAATCATCTGATGATACATCATAGCATCAACCACTTTTGATGAAGCATCACTCAATAGCTTCAGGTTCGATGCCATAGGTGTGGTTATGGCCTTGCAGTTCATCATCCTGAATCTCGTCAGAATCTTTACTGCATACTTCGCTTGTCCAAGGAAGATTCCATTCGCATTCTACCACACTCCATGCCTAAGAAATGGTGCATCATACCCAAGTCTTTCATTTCAAACTCAGTAGCAAGTTTCCTCTTCATATCAGCAATCAACCCATCCATACCTATTACAAACAGATCATTTACATATAGTAGGAGTATCATTGGATTTCCATCTTCAACCTTGTAGTAAAGGTTAGAATCTACTTTACTCTTGGTAAAGCCCAAACTGGATAGAAAACCATCAATTCTTCCATACCATGTCCTAGGTTCCTGTTTCAAACCATACATGGATTTCTTCAATCTACACACATGAGACTCCCTGTCATGTGTCTCAAAACTGAGTGGCTATTCCACATACACTTCCTCTTCTACTACACCATTCAAGAAAGCAGTCTTGACATCCATCTGGTCTATCTTCCATTTCATCACTGTAGCTAGAGCAAGTACAGATCTGATGGAAGTGTATCTGGTTATAGGTGCAAAGGTTTCTTCATAATATATTCCTTCTTTCTATGAGAAACCACGAGCCACAAATATTGCTTTATATTTCTCGATGCTGCCATCTGCAGCATGCTTGATCTTGTAGATCCATTTGGAATTTACAATGAACTTCCCTTCTAGTCTTGGGACAACATCCCAAACATCATTATTCATGATCGATTGATACTCTTCGATCATAGCATCCTTCCATTCTTTCCATTCTACCGCTTCTTCATATTTGGAAGTTTCTTTATCAATAATGTCACATAGCAAGGCTACATAACCGGAACATGACCTAGTTCTCTTTCTTCCTCTGGGTGTTTCTTTTGAAGCTCCATACCTTTCTACACCTTGGATAATTTCACGTACCCAAGCAGATTTCCTCTTATGAGGATTCTTCTCTAGAGGTAGATCTACATGTTCTTGAGGTTCTTCTAATTCTCGATCTTCTTCTTGAATTTCTTCGTTCATGGTTGTATCATGAACTCTAGGTGCTCTTGTTTCTTCAGGTTCTTCAATCGGTTTCTTCTTGGATTTGATGTAGGATGAATCTTCGTCAAATGTCACATCTCTGCTAATGTCAATATTCTTGAACCCTGGGAAGTATATTCTGTAAGCCTTCAAGCTTTCAAAGTATCCCACAAATATACCCTTCTTTCCTGAAGGATCTAACTTCATTCTCTTTTCTTTCGGAATGTGTATGTACACAGGACAGCTAAATATTCTGAGATGGATGACTTCTAGTTTCTTTCCGGAGAAGACTTCTTCAGGAGTCTTGTTCTTGAGTACTCTGTGTGGAGTACAGTTCTATATGTACACCTCTGTTCTAGCAGCTTCTGCCCATAGATGCATAGGAAGATCTTGATCATGAAGCATAGCTCTTGCAATTTCCATGATAGTTCTATTCTTCCTTTCTGCAATCCCATTCAATTGTGGATTATATGGAGTGGATAACTCCCTCTTAATCACTAAGTCTTTGCATAACTCTTTGAATTCATTTGGTGTGAATTCTCGGCCATTATCTGATCGAAAGGTCTTGATCTTCTTTTCAGTGTGGTTCTCGATCAAGGCTTTGAATTCCTTGAACTTGCTGAATACTTCATCTTTGTTCTTCATAAAGTATATCCATGCCTTTCTAGAAAAATCATCAATAAAAGAAAAATAGTATGCATACCCGCTTAGTGAACTGGATGACATTGGACCGCATACATCGGAATCGATGATTTCCAATATTCCTTTTGCTTTTCTCTCGCTACTTGGAAATTTCTTCTTTGTGTTCTTCCCTTTCGCACATCCTTTGCATACACCTTCATGTTTCGTCTACATTTCTTGTAGTCCTTCAATAGCTTTTCTTGCAAGTGGTAGTGCTATGTAATGCACATGTGCAAGCCTTCTATGCCAAAGCTCATTTGGTTCTACCGAGTCATGAACCAAAGCTTGTTCTAGTTGGACCTTCAATTTGTATAGTCCTCCTTATTTTTCCCCAATCACTACTGCATCATCGAAAGAATTTCCCTTTGGCAACATCAGGACTTGGCCATCTACAGATGCAACCCTCATTCCTTTTGCATCCAATGCAGATATGAAGAGGAGGTTCTTCTTTAGTCTAGGTACAAACAATACATCTTTCATATTGATAGACTTTCCAGAGTCTAGCTTGTATGAGGATTCACTACTACCTTTTATTGGATACTGGTAGTAATCCCCGAGTTTCACCTTGTGACGTGATTCATGTTCAGATAATTTCACAAAGGATTCCTTGAATCCTGTCATATGTTTGGAAGCACCATTGTCTATAATCCAATCATTACTGCCATGTGTGATAGTTCCTGTGAGAGAGAAAATCATAACATATTCTTCATCACTTGAAGAATCATCACTAACTTGTGTGTTTCTCTTTGTGGAAGGTTCATCATCCTCTACAGCATGAGCATGATGTCTTCTCTTGTTTCCCTTCTTCTTGTGAGAGCTACTTTTGTTTCTAGGACAATCTCTAGCAAAGTGTCCTCTTTCATCACATGTATAGAAAATGAACTTAGACTTATCTCTAGGCTTTCTAAAGTTATTTGTTTGATTAGAGTACTTATTTCTGTGATGGCTAGATCTGGTTTTCTTGGATTGTACTGTGAGAGCTTGATATTCACTTCCCATCTTTTCTTCTCGAGCTTCTATCTGGGATTCTTCTTGAGAGAATTCTTCCCATATTCTGCTGAACTTGACTAACTTCTTTCTGGCATAGATCTCTTGAATGAAAGAGTCCCGTGTCCTAGGGAGACCATTCAAGGTGGTAATTACAATCTATGCATTCTCCACTTCTTCATCTATTGGTTCAAGTTGTTCTTTGATCTGGGAAACCCTTGTAAAGTAAGACTAGATGGTCTTCGCATTCTAGATCTTCACATTCTTCAATTGGTTCCTCAAGGTCATCTTTCGGTTTATGTTCTTTCCTTCAAACAGTTTTGTTAGGGCATCAAACATAGATTTAGGTGTCTTTAGGGAGGAAACATGTGGTATGAGGTGATCCTTGATTGAATCAACAATAATCCCATTTTCCTTAACCAACTTCTTGTTATGTAAGGCATTAGCCTCATCTCCCTCTAGAACTAGAATCTCCTCATTGATGTAGGATTCCAACTCATTCTCTTCTAGGACCAGGGAGATCCTATACTTCCAGGATCGGAAGTTATGAGCTCCCTCAATATTTTCACCAAGCTTGGTATGATGAGACATCTTAACTAAGAACCTCAAATGGAAATACAAAAGATTTAGATCTTACTAGGTCAAGATGTTGGATCTGGATTTGGAGCTGAAATTATTTTTCGGACTTCTGTCCAACCAAATTCTTTGATCTTGTTCCCTAACTTTGATTTTGAGGAGGAGATCAATCCAAGCCTAGACTCACTGAAAAATTCATCTTCTGTGAAAAGCCCTAATTTTCGGTAGTAGTGTCGGGTCCAAAACTGAAAAACCTCAGAATTGGATTCTGCTTCGACAGAAAGATGCGCCCTATGGAGGAGAGTTATTCCAACCTTATTTTGATGAAAATATATGGAGAGAGATCCACAAAGTAGGAAGCCCTAGTTCCCACAACTGCATAGTTTCTTCTTCTCCGGTTAGCTCTGAAACCATGTTAGATTTTTAACATTGATCTAGCATTATATTAGGATGTTTAACTGAGAGAATAACAAGAACAATAATCAAACACAAGAAACAATGAACATAGTGTTTTTCCTCGTGGAAACCATAAATGGAGAAAACCCCACAACTTCCTCAGAGATAGAATCAACACCAAATAGAAAAGCCCCAAAAATAGTAAGGTGATATCCCGACAGTAGTAACCTCTTTCTTTCTAGCCCCAGTGTCTTCTTCTTCCTCAGTTATGCACTACAACTGAGTGTGTGTGAGTATGTGATAAATAGATAGGCTAGCTCTCTATTTATACTAATTATTGACTTGACTAAACCCTATTATGGCCGACTTCACTAGGTGAGTCTAACAACCCTTGTGCCACGAAAATGTGAGGACTTTAACCCTTGAACAATAGGAGGATTACCCACAATGACTTGACATGACTTGTTTACATTATAGATCATCCCGATCAGAACATCGGGGCATGACATGAATCAATTAAATTACAAACACATCCCAGAATAAACATCGGGGTACAAGACATAATATACATAGGTGAATACATTCTGAAGTTACAAATACATCAACAGAAAGTGAGACATCTAATGTAAGATATAATAGGTCGAGATCAACTAGGGGTGAAAAGGTAAGGAGAAAATTTTATAGATGCATGGAACTTTTTGTTTCTGAAAGAGGGTCATGTGGTTATGATAATGAGTGCATATGTTACATTGAAGTGCCCTTGTGGTATAGAAATCTTGTCAAACTATGGCTACCCAAGGAGCTACCCCAAGTGGACAAGGATTTCTTCCTTAATGGGAGTACTTATTGCATTGCTCCATCCTCTTTACATGGACTAGGGATATTTTCCATGGATGGCATAAAGGTGGCATATGGTACTCAAACTGAATTGATGGAGTATGTCGGTCCATGCTACAAATACAATGACTGGTTGTTGTTGGTCCGATATACGTGAATTATGCAGACATATAGAGTGGCAAAAAATTATTGTTAACTACTGGACAACAATCTGAACAAAGGAGAAACTATGTATATTGATGGAAGGCCAAAAGCTTCAAGAAATATCACAGGGTATATAAATAGCACATGACTAGGGTCAACACATAAGCTACCCAATTTCCTATTTGAGGGGCATGAAGGAAATCGTGTATTCGTATGTGCAACAAAATAAATAGCTGCAGGTGAAGAGTTGTTGATCGATTACGGTTTGAATCGAATAGATGTGGGGGTTTCTATTATGGGGTAAGTTTCTTATACAACATTTAACTCAACCTTTGATCGATGACTTGTTATTTTTCTCTTGCATCAAGTTTATTTATCTCATGCTTTTTATAATATACAAATGGCTAATTATATTCCATGCTTTTCATTAATCACATTTAAGAGACATTGTTATCTATGTAATTTTCATTTTTAATATGTATTAATTCTTATATTGTGGCAGGGTGATCATGGCCATATGTCGCAAGTTGGTCATGGAAGGTCACCAATGGTGATAGATGAGGTAAATGTTAGTTTAATAGTACCTAATAGCATCAATGTAATAGTAACCACAATTCATGATTATAATACATATGTTAACATTTGAATTTTTTTTTCTATTGAGCTCAATATTTCAATATGATATCATTCTTATTGTATTGTGGCAGGGGGGAGGTACTATGAGCTCACCTAGAGCTTTTGGACAAGTAAAGTTGACTCTCATAGTAGAAATAAAGTTTTTTAATATTAATCAAGTTTATTATGCATGGTTCAATATTTAGTTATCGATATGAATATGTCTTTCTTATTGTATTGTGGCAGGGTGACCATGGGAAGGAAGCAATGTTGTCGCATCAGATAAATGATAGCGTAATAGTACCTAAACATGAGTATAGTAATTTTTTTGTTATTATATGCATTATATATTTTTTATGCTCATTTTTAATTGACATTCGTAGAGCACACCACATCAAGGTGATGATACTGTGAAACGGGATTTGAAAAAGTGCAATTAAGACCTTCTTGATCTGATTTTAATCTATCCAGTGACTAAAGAAATACAAGCACAAATTGATGAATTGAATATAAAGATAAAAATATACAGGGTAAGGGGCATATTTCAAAGTTTTTACAAGCTACATATATTCATTTAAGTTATTTTATTTCTTTTTTTATATGTTCTAATAAATTGAAGTTTTATTCTATAGATTTATTTGGATCCAAAAATCGGGGAACAAGAACAGGATGAACATGACGGTATAGTTAGTAGCGATGCTTCAACACTTCATAAATTGAACGTACCAACGGTTCTTTTTTCCTCTCCTACACAAGGATTCACTTTAGATAGCACGCCCTCAACGGATGTTGGAGGCAAAGATGTCCCTTCAAACATCGCTACTCCACATGATGATAGAGAGGATGGTGGCATCGTTGGTGATAGTTGTTATCCTGGATCAATGTGTGTGGTTAGTAAGGGATCAATCCTCGTTATATTCTTGGTGGAAGCTAATTGTATTCCAATCAAGAAACCAAAGATCACAGGTATTATTTAATTTATAATGTGTTTTGTATTCATGTAATTCAAATCCACATAACTCAAACTAGTTCTAATTAATGATCATATGTTTTTTGCAAGAAATAATGTCTTTTATAAGAACCTACATGAAAAGGAGTTGGATATTTTTAGGCCCACCATTCGTACAAGGTGGAATGCCAAAAATGAAAAATTGAAAGATGATTTGATGAACCACATGGTCAAATTCTTGTTAGAATAATCAACCCATAGTTTACCCACTTAGACATTAATTTAATTATTTCTGTCTTATTAGCCTAGTTCATATGTCCCACCTTGTGCAAGTTGTATATTACCTATCCATAATGGTCAAACTTGACTTATTTGACTCATGTAGCACATGGGAAATCCCAAGGAATCAAATTTTCTTTATTCCTGGCCTCCTAGGTGCCCTTCTTCTTTTTCTGTTTTATTCCCTGCTTTTTCAGTGTTTTAAGGCAAATAGAAAAGCTAGACTAGGTGAGGTGAACTAGTTTTTTGTCCTCTTCATTATCCACTCTTTTCTCCATGAAAAAGAATGTATGAGCTGCCATTCCACCACTCCTTAGCTTGCCTAATCCATTTTTCTAATTCGTGAGCTCCATGACAGATTTGGGATCAGCTTTTTACACCTATGGGGGATTTGCTTATTTTTAGTAAGCCTGCTTTATGCTAGATTCAAATTGATCCTCATGCATTCGAATCCCTAATGTATGTTATTTATTCAACAACCTATTATTTTACAGGGTTGTCTATTGTACAATGAGTTAATACAGTTTAGTGTTCAGCTCCAATTTCAGTCTCTTTTGTGAGTGATTTTGCATGATCAATTGTTAATTGTTGTGAGTAAAATTAATCTAACACATGGTTCAATTTACACATGGTATCAGAGCCATTTTAGATTGTTTTTCTCCTCCAAAATTGTTTTGCAGGTTCGACATCAGTGACTAGGATCCTTTTACTGACAGCCGGGACAGATTTTCTAAGCTATGGATCAATCACAGAAAACTATCTTGACTCCTTTCAATTTCTTTGAATGGAAAGATGAGATGGAGATACTGTTGAGAGAGAAGGGCCTCTACAGGGTGACTATGGAAACAGAAGCAGAGCCCAATGCAGTTGCAGAGAAGATAAAATGGCACAATAGGAGGGATGAGGCTTATGGACTCCTGTGTCTGAGTCTTTCCAGAGACCTCGTTTTCCATCTTGATGGATTGACATCACCGAATGAAGTATGGGAGAATCTTTCTGATATTTTTGGAAAGACAGATGAGATGAGGGGACATAAAATTGAAAATGAGTTGATTTCTCTGAGTCCAACAAGCTTTGAATCCCTGTAGCTATATTTCTCCAAGTTCAAAGCATTAGTTTTGCAGCTGAAACAGTGTGGGATCGAAAAGAAATATGATCAGCTCGTACTAGCCATCCTCTCAAAGCTAGGCCCTGATTATTCAGTGTTTGTTTTGACCTTCTATGCCACAAAACTGACAGCTCGAACCTGGAAGATGCCTAGCCTTGCAGATTTCATGGAATCTCTCACACAAGAACAAGACAAGCTGGTGATGATGGGCACCATCAAACCATTCAAATATCAATATTTGATTGCTGGAGATTCGAAGGTGGATTCAAAAAGAAAAAAGCAAGCTAAAAAGTCACCTGAGCAAAAGAGAGACAAGAAACAGTCTCTGGAGGATCCACAAGGTCCCAAGAATAACTACCAGAAGAAGAAAAACAAAAGTGAAATGAACAAGTGTGCATACTGCAATAAGGGAAAT
Source organism: Pseudotsuga menziesii (assembly GCA_001517045.1). Classification (NCBI taxonomy): domain Eukaryota; kingdom Viridiplantae; phylum Streptophyta; class Pinopsida; order Pinales; family Pinaceae; genus Pseudotsuga; species Pseudotsuga menziesii. The sequence goes on from LPNX010464646.1 coordinate 111,091, forward strand.
CACTCTGAAAGCTCTTGTATGAAAAAACAGATAGACATGCTAACCCAACTCCTGGAGAAGAATGGCATCTCCCTTCCAGAAAGCTCAAAGAAGACAGAAGGAGGATCAAGTTCAGATGACAGAGAGAGAGTTCATGCTCTAGTTGCTGGCACATCAAGCTCACCCAGTTTTATCATTGATTATGGAGCTTCAAGACACATGGTTTCGACTAAGGAGGCCTTCTCCTCACTAGACAAGTCGAAAGGACCATCTATAGTACTGGGAGATGACTCTCTCACTGAAATGTTAGGCAAAGGAAGGATAGATCTTGATCATGGTCAGTTCAGCAATGTGTTGTATGTGCCTGGTCTTGCCTCCAACCTCCTATCAGTGTACCAGATGACCCACACTGGGTCTCCTAAGAAGGTCATATTCTCCCCCGATGTTGTTGAGATCACAAAGATCTCAAGTGGTAGAGTCATTGCAAAAGGAGTTGCAAATCATGCTCAAAAGGTATACATGTTCTCACACTTCCTACCCTACTCAAACCCCTCTGCTCTTCTGATTCATGCTAATGAAGCAAGAAAGCTTTGGCATGAAATATTTGGACACCTAAACTACAAATATCTTTCTGATCTTAGTGAAAAAGAGATGGTCATAGGGTTGCCCAAGATAAAATTTTCCAAAGGAGTCTGCCAAGGTTGTATCCTAGGAAAACACCCAGAGCACAAATTTGAGAGAGCTAGTCATGAGAGAACCTCTGCACCCCTCGAGCTGATCCATAGTGATGTTGCTGGCCCATTCCCTCATATGTCCATGATTCAGGCCAAATATGCATTGACTTTCATTGATGAATTTTCTAGGTATTGCTGGGTTCACTTCCTGAAACACAAGTCTGAAGTTTTTGGCCTATTCAAAGTCTTTAAGGCTTTGGTTGAAAAACAGTCTGGAAGGAAACTCAAGGCCCTCAGACCTGAAAATGGTGGTGAGTATGTCAAGTCTGAGTTCATTAATTATTGTGCATATGTACGTATTCAGATGCAGTATTCTATCCCTTACACACCACAACAAAATGGTGTTGCTGAGAGGAAGAACAAATCACTGAAGGAGATGGCAACATGCATGATGGAGGCCAAAACTTTGCCACCAAAGTACTGGGCCAAAGCTATCAACTGTGTAGCCTATATTCAGAATAGGGTGCCTCACAAACAGCTTGATGGTATGACTCCCTTCGAAGCATGGAGTGGGCACAAGCCAGATGTGACCCATTTCAAGATTTTTGGCTCAAAGGCTTGGGCTAGAATTCCAACAGAGAAGAGGAAGGATTTGCATCCCCAAAGCCAAGAGTGTATTTTTGTTGGATACTCTAAAGATTCAAAAGGGTACAAGTTGATAAATTTGAGCACAAACAAAGCCTTCATTGAAAGGTGTGTTCAGTTTGAAGAAGAACCCCTTGCAGCAGTGGAAGTTGGTGAAGCCTCTTCACCACCTGAACCTCAAGAAGTAAGTAAAGAGTTTGTTTAACATGATGATTCTGATTTTTCTAATGGATATGAGTTTATTACATACCCTAACATCCCTACAAGGCCAAAATGGGCATCCAAGACACTACATGCAGCAGCAGAGCTAGCTGGGGATCCCAATGACCCAAGGAGGACTAGATCTCAATTTGAGAGTGGTCTGTGCATGAAGGATCCTATGTTTGCTGAAAAATGCTATTTGATGGTGGAGTATGATCCTCAAACATATGAATAAGTATCAGGAGATCCAAGATGGAAAACAGCCATGAAGGAGGAGTTCAGCTCACTCCAGAAGAGCAACACATGGGAGCTAGTGGATCTTCCCCCAGGGAGAAAACTCGTACAGTGTAAGTGGGTCTAGAAGACCAAATTTGCTGCTGATGGTTCACCACTGAAGTACAAGGCCAGATTGGTATCCAATGGCTACTCACAGGTTCATGGCATAGATTACAATGAGACCTTTTCTCCAGTGGCAAAAATGGATTCCATCAGGCTAGCCTTAGCCATTGCAGGCTCAAGGCAATGGGAGGTACATCACATGGATGTAAAATGTGCCTTCCTGAATGGAGATTTCACTGAGGAGATATATATGCAGCAGCCTCAAGGTTTTTCTACTAACCCTTCTCTTGTGTGCAGGTTGAGAAAGTCATTGTAGGGGCTAAAGCAAGCCCCCAGGGCTTGGTATGCCAAGATCGATAGCTTCTTGCTATCACTGAATTTTGTTCGGTGAAAATCAGATCCAAATGTCTATTTGAAGTTAGTTAATGGTTTATTAATGATCATTGTGTTATATTTTGATGACCTCCTCATTACAGGAAGCTCAAAGGCTGAGATTGCTTCCTTAAAAGGAGCTATGAACCAAGCCTTCTCCATGACAGATTTGGGGCTCTTAAGTCAATTTTTGGGGCTTGAGATTGCTCAAACCAAAGCTGGAATCAAGGTGCACCAGTACAAATATGCCTTGGACTTGCTGAAAAAATTCAGAATGAATGATTGCAAAGCAAGCAAAACTCCTTTCCTTTCAGGAGTGAAGCTGGAAGAAGCTGATTCTTCACCTATGGTAAACAATACACTGTATAGGTAATTGATTGGATTTTTTTTGTATTTGACACATACTAGACCTGATATTTGTTATGCAGTAAGTGTGGCTTCTAGATACATGGATCTGCCTCATGAGATCCATTGGAAAGCAGCCAAAAGGATCCTTAACTTTGTTTAGGGAACAAGGACACATGGGATCTTCTATAAAGCAAAATCTGATCTTGATTTGATTGGATTTAAATACAGTGATTGGGAAGGTGATAGCATAGACAGAAAGTCCACATAAAGATATGTGTTCATGCTTGTAGAAGGGCCAATCAGCTGGTCAAGAAATAAACAAAGTGCCATTGCACTCTCATCTACAAAAGCAGAGTACAGAGGAGTTGTGAATGCAGCAACTCAATGTTTATGGTTGCAAGGTTTACTTGGAGAGTGTGGCTTCGAACCAGAGTACTCAAATACCATCTACTGTGATAACCAGAGTACCATTTGAATCTACAAAGATCCAGTTCAGAAGCAGAGAACCAGGCACATTGAGATCCATATGCACTACATCAGAGAGCTTGTGCATGATGGCACCATTCACCTACTCTTCTGTTCATCTTCAGAACAAGTAGTTGTTATCTTCACCAAAGCATTTTGTGAGAAGACCTTCAGAAATCTCAAATCACTGCTGGGGATTGCTGATCATGCTGTGAAAGCATGAGTGAAGACAAGATTCCAAATTTTGTTTTACAGTCCATGTTTAAGGGAGGATTTTCCCAAGTTGTTTTTGCCTCTTTCCTTGTTTAAATGGACATGCAGTATGTAAAGGGTGACTAAGCCTTGTTGCTAGGCCCTATAATTTTTTGATATATTACTCATGATTCAGGCTTAAGGGGGGGTGTTAGAATAATCAACCCATAGTTTACCCACTTAGACATTAATTTAATTATTTATGTCTTATTAGCCTAGTTCATGTGTCCCACCTTGTGCAAGTTGTCTATTACCTATCCATAATGGTCAAAATTGCCTTATTTGACTCATCTAGCACATGGGAAAGCCCAAGGAATCAAATCTAGTTTATTCCTGGCCTCCTAGGCGCCCTTCTACGTTTTCTACTTTATTCCCTCCTTTTTTCTGTGTTTTAAGGAAAATAGAAAAGCTAGACTAGGTGAGGTGAACTAGTTTTTTGTCCTCTTCATCCTCCACTCTTTTCTCCATGCAAAAGCATGTATGAGCTTCCATTCCACCACTCCTTAGCTTACCCAATCCATTTTTCTAATTCGTGAGCTCCATGACATATTTGGGATCAGCTTTTTACACCTATGGGGGATTTGCTTATTTTTAGTAAGCCTGCTTTATGCTAGATTCGAATTGATCCTCATGCATTCAAATCCCTGATGTATGTTATTTATTCAGCAACCTATTATTTTACAGGGTTGGCTATTATACACTGAGTTAATACAGTTTAGTGTTCAGCTCCAATTTCAGTCTCTTTTGTGAGTGATTTTGCATAATCAATTGTTAATTGTTGTGAGTAAAATTAATCTATCACCTAGTTCAATTTCCACACTTCTTTGGTGAAACCTTTAACAAAAAGGTGTCACCGCAACAGCTAGGTTAAATTTGAAATATGTCAGGGTAGATTATAGGGACAATTTGCAAAATAACCACAAGTATGAGTGTCCTTTGATGGTTCCAGAGAAGGAATGGAAGGTGCTCATCGAGGATACAAAAGAGAAGGCATTGAGAAAACGAGGAAATACTAAGCCAATCAGTTGAAGAAGGTAGGGCACATAACATATTATTTTAAAACTTTTAAATATATTCAAGTTGCAATATCTAACTTATTTGCAACCTTTCATAGGCTCTTTGACATATCTAAAGAAACAAAGGCATGAATGTAAAAACATGGGCAGCACAAACTGGGCCAGGGTGGATATCACAAGCTAAGGGCATGAATTGTAAGAATCATTTGATCATTATTTGTAGTTAACAAATTAATTGTTTTTTCTAATTGTATTTAACAATTAATTGATTTATTACAAGCACTTTACATGGTGTTATGAATTGCAGGGAAATTATTTTCAAGAGGAAGCCATTGATGAATACTTGAAACTCGGCTTCAAGTTTGGTTTTTAGCATGTGATGGAACATCGAAAAAGATTGGGAAAAACCCCAGTTTCCCCATTTATTCACTTAGAGATAAATAAAATCAATAAGGAAATCATTATAACCAACTTGTGTAATATATCCATGAATGATTACATCAAAAAATGAAAGTCTTTTTTTTCTTTTCAGGGTGAGACCTACAAAATAAGCGAGGGTAGCAATATCGAATCAGTACCATGTGATGGTGGTGAAATTCCTATCCATTTAGGTATGTATGCTACAAAACAGATGTATTCAATATGATTTTTAAAAACATAATTGATTACGTTTACTAATTAATATTTTTCTATGAATGCTAGAGAATGTACCTTCTCGTGCTCAATTGGAAGAGGCCTTGGAGACATTTACCACCTTACACACTCATTTTGGTCAATTTGGCCTAGTTAAACCACTATCCTAAGTATTATTGACTTAATTGACATCAGAGGAGCACTAGATGACATCATCTAGATCACACCCACACCTACCTTTAGTCAAGGCGGCCAACTTGACCTTCTCCTACATTTGGGGAGGCTAAGTGGAGCACTTTGAGGGTGATCTAAGTGTCATTAATGCCCCATATTGATAACTGATGGTTACAACCAATTAAACAGAGCAGTGAAGGTGCCCTCCATCATTAAATTGATTATTTATTGATTATTTAATGAACTGGGGTCAACAGGGGTGCCTCCAATCACTTCTAATGTTCAGTTAACCTCATTGGGGTTCATTGGAGTCATTGATGCACTACCAATTGATGGTTGGCTTGCTGTGACATGTGTTTGACCTACTTTCAGTTAGACTTAGTCTTTTATTGCACTCTGGCTTCTGTTAGGACTCAGTTGAGTCAATTAGGGTTTTGATTAGTGTTTAACTTGAGTGTTGCCTATGGCTTACATTCCATTAAGCTAGACTCACTCATTCAATTTGAATGAACTCATTGGGAATTAAAATTGGTTTTTCATTCATGCTTGCAGCATGATCATTGTATTGTATTACTCATTCTTTATGTGAATATCCAGAGCAGCTACTCATTTTGTAGCACAATTACACGATTTTCATGACTTATGTTATTAATCTTTGATGAGACTTGTGTTTAGTCCCTAGATCACTGTGTGAGATTAATATGGTATCAGAGCTCATGGCGAGATGAATCTCAAATCTCTCAAAAACAAGGTTTTTGACAGATCTTGCATGAAAATTGAGCAATAGCTCAAAAATCCAGCACTGCACCAGAAGCCAAGGCTTACCACTTAATACCCCAAGTAAAGAACTTGTTGATCAAGCTTGCTTGATTGACTATGCTGGGTGTGATGAAATCTTAAAATGTGCAGGCTTTTCAACCTTACATTGCCCTTTTTGTTGTGATTTTCAGGTTTTTAATAGGTGAAAGCATTCGCTCTAGCAGATTCAGATGGCTTCTTCCGTAGATCTTTGACTTCGTTCAATTTCCACTCATGGAAAGGAGACATGGAAATACAGCTACATTCCAGAGGAATCTATAGGGTCAGCATGGACACTGAAGAAGAGCTTGGTTCTGCAATAGACAAATCTAGATTCTTGAACAAGAAGGATGAAGCATTCAGATTCTTGTGCCTCTCTGTTTCTCGAGATCTTCTTTTCCATAATTTTGGATTGAAGACTCCAAAGGAAATTTGGGACAAATTGGAAACCCTGTATGGAAAGAAGGATGATTTGAGAGTTTACCAGCTTGAAAATGAATTGATGTCTCTCTAGCCTTCCAATTTTGAGACCTTGAATGAATTTTTCACAAAGTTCAAGCACATTGTCTTACTGTTGAAGCAATGCAAAGTGGAGAAGGAGGATGATCAGCTCATCCTTGCCATACTCTCCAAACTTGGAGCTGATTATTTCATTTTTGTCTCTACATTCTGTGTGGGGAATATCACAACCCCTCGATGGAATATTCTACACTCAATTCCTTCATTGAGTCCCTAACAAGTGAACATGATAAGCTTGTCCAGATGGGGATCATCATATCCTCTTGTGATAAAGACCTCCATGTCTCGAGGCCCAAAGATTTGAAGGGTAAAGGAAAGTAGTAGAAGAACCCAAAAACTAAGTTCAAAGCTCCTAAGCTTAAAGTTGAAAACTAGCAGCATGATGATTCTTCTGGCTTGAGAAGAAGAACAAAGGGAAAGGGCATCATGGAAAGGAAAAATTCAAGTGTTCATACTGTGGGAAGGGCTTCCACCCTGAACATTCCTACATGAAGATGAATCTTGATGAAGCTATCTCTCTCCTTGAGATAAATCACATCAATATTCCAGAAATATTTCGGAGGAGAGATCAGCAAGATCGGGAACCACAACATGAAAAAAGTCATGCCCTCATGGCAAGCACTTCGAAGTCCAAAGCACTCTTGATTGATTCTGGAGATTCAAACTACATGATGGCTAAAAGAGACTCCTTTTAATCCTTGGAGTCCAGAAAATCCATCCCCATCCACATGGGATATGACTCCACCATGATTTCAGAAGGACAAGGTACGGTTGATCTTGAGAATGGCTATTTTTCAAATGTTTGTATGTACCGTCTCTGGCAACAAATATCCTTAGTGTCTATTAGATGACACATATAGGAGTGCCTAGTAGAGTATCTTTCATCTCAAATGATGTTGAGCTAATGGAACTTGCATCCAGGAAACTCATTGCTAAAGGCCTTGTAAACCATCATGCAAAAGCCTATGAGTTCTCCCACTTTGTGGCGGATGCAAAGCCCACCACACTGCTAACTCATGGAAATGAAGTTAGTAGGCTGTGGCATGAAAGGTTTGTCCATCTAAATTTCAAATATTTGTAGCAATTATAGAAAAACTCCATGGTTGAAGGCCTCCTAGTCATCAAGGAAACCACTGGAATTTGCAAGGGCTGTGTGGTTGGAAAACACCCTGAGCACAAGTATGATCGAGGAAGGAAATGAGAGCTACATGCATATTGGGGCTAATACATTCTGATATTAGTGGTCTGATTCCTGTCACATCCATGAATGGATCAAGGTATCTTCTGAATTTTATTGATGATTTTTCAAGGTACACATGGGTCTTGTTTCTCAAAAAGAAGTCTGAAGTATGTGAAAAATTCTCTGAACTGAAGGCCTTGATCGAGAATGCCTCTGGGATTAAGATCAATATCTTGAGATGTGATAATGGTAGGGAATATTTCATTAATTATTTTCTGCACATATGTTCCTAAAGTGGTATTCAGGTCCAGTATTCAATTCCCTACACTCCCCAGCAGAACGGTGTAGTGGAAAGGAAGAATCGGTTTCTCAAGGAGATGACCACCTGTATGTTGGAATCAAAGAATTTGGCTGCAAAGATGTGGGCTAAAGCCATGCATGATGTAGAATACATTAAGAATATAGTGCCACACTCATCCCTGAAATGGAATACCCCTTTCAAATCATACTTCGGACATAGGCCGGATGTATTGAATGTAGAAATTCAGGCCTGCAGTAGATTAATTTCACTCACAGCAATTAACAATTGATCATGCAAAATTATCAACAATGGAGACTGAATATGGAGCTGT
>LPNX010464648.1:0-13193 GCA_001517045.1 Pseudotsuga menziesii
TATGTCAAAAATACAAACAAAAAAGTAGTTTTTTTTTCTTCCTCCAAAATTAATAAATATTATTTTATTATTTTAACTATTATTTTATTAATTCATTTTAAGAGGCCCATTTTGAGTTGAAATTTCCTCTAATGACCACCAAGATGATTTCCTCTTTCTTGGTGCTACCTAGAGTAAATTTTAAGAGGCAAGAAAATCACAACATCATCTCAACTTCTAGACTAGTGAAGCAATGTAAATGAGGTACCTTCCCTTCAACTATGACATCCTCACAATGCTGTTTATAATCCCCTTTTTTAGTTTCGATCCGATTAGCAAGTCCCTTGATTGACTATTGGGGGGATGTTGGATCCATTAAGCACCAAATTCAAACATCTCAAATATATTATCAACTACTACATCCCACTATAATTGGACTCTAGGCATAGATAGTAGACACATTATCTTAATTCGATTTCTTCACACTTTCATTGTGTATGTATAATGTTGTACCTAACAACTATCCCAATTTTGACGAATTTATAGTTATTATTTGGTTCGACATCAATACATTTTTTATAATTTATTTTATTTTAATTTAATATTGTGATTTCCTTCCAATCATGCTATATTATAATATGTTATTTAACAATAAAAATATTTAATATGATACTTTGTTCACTTCAAATATAGATAGGGATCTTCTTGTAATAAAACATGCAATTATGTGTGCAACTTAACTTCGTTAATTCTACATTTTATATCTTCATGAATATTTTTTCTCATGATTTAACAAATTACAAATTTTCATATACTCCTCCTAATTTATGGCATACCAAACTAGTTATAAATGATACAAAATTTCATTTTTTATGATTGTATATTAAAAACACTTGGAGTAAATAAAATTTGTGATCAATAAAAGCATTCTTTCTAGGATTAGTTTTTCCAATTTTAATGGAATATTTCTTTAATGCATAATTTTTACAAATTAAATGAAATAAATAAAATGTTTACAAAAAAATTCAATGTCATAGAAGTCCTTGTAATAGAATTTTTCTAGATTTCTTGAAATATGTGTTATATGCAGGTCTCTTTAGGGGATTCGTATTATCCAGGCAACTGCAGGAGCAGGGCGTACGATTCTTATCAGTGATATAGGACAAGTTTATGCATTTGGGAAAGACTCTTTTGGTGACTCAGAGTATGGGATTGAAGGCTCTAGGACTGCCACTACTCCACAGCTGATGGAGTCTTTGAAAGGAATTTTTGCAATGCAAGCAGTCATTGGTAATTTCTTCACTACTGTTCTTTCACGAGAGGGTATAGTTTACACATTCTCTTAGGGTTCAGATGCAATTCTTGGTCATCAAACTGATCTCCATGATCAGGAACCACATTTACTGAAAGGTGATCTGGAGAATGTTCTTGTGGTACAAATTGCAGCAGGCTATTGTTATTTGTTAGTTCTCAGCTGTCAGCCCAGTGGAACGTAAATTTTGTAACTTAAACATATTTTATGTTCCCATTGACTTTATGAAACTACTTGATGCCTGTGTTGCAGAACCCTCTTTGAATTTGAAAATAACATTACATGCATATATGTGGGTATCTGCAGGTCAGTATATTCTGTTGGCTGTGGCTTAGGTGGCAAGATCGGGCATGGTTCTCGAACAGATGAAAAGTACCCCCGGATGATTGAACAATTTAAACATTTGAAGCTAGAGCCAATTGTGATAGCAGTTGGTGCATGGCATGTTGTTGTTGTGGGAAAAGATGGACGAGTATGTACATGGGGATGGGGTCGATATGGTTGCCTGGGTCATGGAAATGAAGAATGTGAAACTGTTCCCAAGGTTGTGGAATCACTTCTAGGCCTGAAGGCCATTCATGTGACTACAGGTGATTATACCACATTTGTTGTGGCTGAAAATGGGGATGTCTATTCCTTTGGATGTGGGGAGTCATCAAGTCTTGGGCACCACTTGGCCACAGTAGCTGAAGGCCAGGTCTGTATGGTATGGCTTTTCACTTGTAAAATATCTACTGGTTTTTCAAACCAGTGCAACTTCTCTTGAAGTTTAATTCTACTAATGTTTTATTGATGCCAATGTTCAGGCTCAAAGACATGCAAACTTGCTAAGGCCAGAACTATATATTGTAAAAAAACTATATTATACATCTAAACATAATACTGTAACTAACTCCATCGACAATATCGAACAAATTTGGTACTAAATACTCCTACATTATGGAATAACCATGCCGATTAATTCTTCGACCTCCGAATGGGAAAGTGATTAAATGGACCTTGCACATGCTGAACTAGCAAGGTAGCGCCAATGATTAATGATGGGCATATTTTGCAACCCTACACCAGTTCAAGCACCCTGGCAAATAGATATTCGGTTCCAAATATTCCCCTTTGGTAGGAGCAAGTGATTCGTTGGTTGTGAGAGGATGAATCAGGTCTGAGAGGCATCTTTGGGCATCTGTTAGGCCATGCAGATTGAAATTGAGACACCGGTTGAAGGGTTTGAAAAATTGGCTATATATTTTCAATTGCTGCCATGGATAAAAGGCTATTGGAGCAAACTTGGAGGATTTGAAGAGGCATGCATAGAATTCTAGAGCATTGGAGTTGAATTTGCAGTCTAAATCCCATTTACAGGTCAGTAAATTCCATTCTTTTTAATAAACTTTAAATACAAGGCTTCTCTGGTTTATTTTTTTCCTATGAAAAAAAATGACGGTCCACTGTTCCATGGTGATGAAGCACTACCGGATGATGAAAGAAGCTGGAGTCCAAGTCTCATACATTGAGTTTGAATATGCTCATCTTGACTTCACTTTTTCTCACAAGGAGGAGATTCTCACATATGTTATGTCACGACTCCAGGTTGGGTCATCGCCAACAATGAAAGGTTTTGATTCTAAATCAACAAAATCAAGGAAGTCTGGTTATGGTAGTCAGAAATATCAAGGGAGTAGGGACACGAGAAATTCCAGCAAGTGTTCATTTCGCAGATCATTTGGAAAGCAAGACAACATTTCTACAGATGACAAATTGCCTAAACAACCAACAAGTCCCATTTCAGGCTGCAGTTCTTCAGAAGGATCTTCAACATCAGTGAACACATAACTAAGTGGAAGCTCAAATGGAAAAGAACAGTTTTCAGGGATGTTTTGGAAAGGAAGATGCAGAGAGAATTGTATATAATTCCAAACTTCATTTGGCATAGTGGGTTTGTTCAGAAAATATATGAACGCTGATCAATTCTGCTTATAATTTTTTCCTGTTGAAACTATCACCCTGGTAATATTAATATGGCCATAGCTTATATTTATTAATTTTCAGTATTTTTTCCCAAGTCTAGAAGAGGTTGAGGTGGATGATATCGATTTGTCTTTTTTTTGAATGTTGAAAACAAATCCCTGGCAGACTCATAGAAAAACCAACCCACTCACAAGATTGTAATTATTGCCTTCTTTAGGTTCCAATCCTGGTTCAGATATATGATCATCTTTGAACAACTCCCAAGGATCCTCCTCTTTTGTGCTTGCAATATTTAGTACGAATTTTTACCTCTGCAATTGGTTGTATTGTGGGTGGCACATGGGAACTAGTGATCCCTCTAGCTGGAAGTAGATCCCCATCCTTATACAATCAAATAAGTTTCAGGGTCTCCTGTTATTCCTGCACAAGCACTTCTAGATTAGTGACCTTTATAGGTACATGCGGTGCCTCTACTTTCTTCTTTCCATCATCTTTATGTCAATATTCTTTAAATTAAATGCTAGCTGTTGAGGATTTCTTGGAGAAAAGACAACAGATATTTTAGCAGGTTAAGGAGATTCTCATACTAGCCCATGATAGTATAAAATTCCAGCAGGACCAGCACCACAGTGAGTATGAATTTGAAGAGGGAAGTTGCATTTTCTTGAGGCTACACCTTTATAAGCAGAGGTCTCTCAAAGATAAAGAGGTGGAGAAACCTGGACCTAAATACCATGTGCCTTATAAGTTTCTATAAAGGCTGGGACAAGTTGCATATACTTGAGCTGCCATCAGGGTCATGAGTGCATAACCATTCATGTCTCATACTTGAAAAAAGTGGTATGGAATTTTTTTTTAAATTCAATGTTTTACCTCCCCTAAATGATAAACGACATATTCTTCTGATTCTAAGGTATTTTTTGGTAACTGTAGAAAATAAGTTGAGGACTAAGGTACTGTTAGAATACCTCATTCAGTGGAAGGATTTTCCATTGGAGGATACCACGTGGGAAAGACCTAAAATACCGCAACATCCAAAACTAAATTTGTTTTGGAGCGAAGATGTTGAACTAGGGACTTTCTTTTTAGCTAAAATTTAAAACTGGGTGAATCATTGTATGATTCATACTGCAAACTAGTTGAATTAGAAAGTCCACTCCCAAAGAGAAACACTTCCAATTGCTGTAGAAGAATTCTAGCATCTAATAAACTCTCCCACTATGAGTGCAATGTTGTGTTCTCTCCCACTGTGAGTGCAATGTTGTGTTTTGAAGGTTTGATTGGGCCTCTAAGACTTGTTGATTATATAAATGCTTGTTTATCACCCTATTCTCTTAATGCAAAATGATAAATTGCACCCCTATGAAACAAGCCCTTGCAGTTGTACTAGTCACCCATTGATGGGAGAATGGAGGATTTGGTGAACACACTGTTATCTTTTGAAGATGCACTTATTGCTTCGTTTGACCACAGTGATCATACACTTCAAAGGCACGTAAAAACATTGTAAAAACATTGTTAGGAATCCCTAGGTTACACCCCTATCATCCTAAACTAGCCTAGCTACCATCCCCTTTAGCCCTAGCCAACTTATCCCTCAACACAAGGCCATTTGCATCACTGATTTGGCCTATAGAACCTAACGGCCCACATTACACTCACCTTGGATTGGATGCTTTCGTCCATGATCCCAAGGCCATAAGCCTTCAAAGCAAGGGCTCTAGGCTCCTTATTGAGCCATCTTCATACCTCTCAGTCCTCCATAAACTCTTAACTGTAGATTCATAAAGGAGGCAACCATCACCATATTTCCTTTGCTCATTTGACCCTACACCAACCTACCAACACCCCTTTGACACCTAAGCTATAAACTCTCAAATGTTGCACACCCTAGGCCCTAATATAGTCCCAAAGATCACTGTTGGTTAAAATTTGTCTGGTTTGTCTTCCCATAGTTCCATTCTACCACAAGGCACCTACTTTATTGTGATTGTCTTCTCATCCAGCCATCTATTGGACACCTAAAACATAAACACAAGAAGATGCTTATTTAATGGTAAAGATTAGTATTATTAATCTCTGCAACTTGTTGAAATTATTGCCATAAGCATGACATATGTATTGATCCTTTGACTGGGCATCTTGAATAACACTTGTCATCGTATTTATCTTGCGTATTGTCATACTGAAAATTGCATTCTTAAGTTGAATATTTTTATTTTGATTTTCATTGGCATTTGGCACACCTGGGTATTATCTCTATCCCACAATGATACTTGGCATACATATTGATTAATTTATTGCTTTTATTATCAGTATAATTTCATAAGTGTAAGTTTAGTATTGGAAACTTTCCCATAAACAAAATCTGAACTACATATCACTACCTTGCAATTACAATACTGACATTGGGATTGTGTTTATACTTGGTGCAAAAAATTTGGAATCCTTTTCATCACTCTTGAAGTAAATAAATTGGAGATAGCATGCATATTGAAACATAAGAAGAGCTACAATTTCCAACAGCAGTACATGCTATGACAGTCATATCTGTTTTGTCATTGGGTTTGCTTGAGGCATACATACCATACACCTTTGAAATTCACACTTGATTTAATACTTCATTTTTGGAAATTGTTTTGGTCACCTTGATAGTTTTATTTCCTTGATTTCTACAAGAGAATCATGTTATTTTAAGCATTTGATGAGTTTTGGAATCATTCTGGAACATAACCATTGTATAGTCAACAAATATGAATCATTTGGGCATATTGATTTAAAACTGGGAATCACTGACAATGTAAATTCTCCTTTCGTTTGGCAAGCACTATAGATCAATATTTGGAAACATATTTTTGTTTGGAATCACTGAGTTCTTAGTACTTGGGGCATATTGCAGTTGTGTGAAAGTCATTGTTTACATTTACACCTGATTGCAAGGTTCGTATGACATACATTTTCTTTGGCTTCGTATGACATACGTGATTGCAAGATTCTATTTATGCAGCCATAAAATCTAATTCACAACAGTTTATTTTTATAGGTTGATAAGTGCAGTTGAGCAGAAAATAGACTCACTTCTTCCTCCCTATCAAAAACAGTTGAAGATGCCAAACCTAGAGTACTTGAGTGCCTCTGGGATTACTCACTTGATAGAGGTAAGCATGAGTTAATGTATGAAGTATCTTGTTGTATATAGGATTTTTAAAAATTGTCATAGTGATACTAAAATGAGCTAATAAATAATGAATATATAATATCAATGATTTTTCATACCGAAAATTGCATTTTTAAGTTGAAGATTTTTACTGTGATTTTCATTGGCATTTGGCATACCTGGGTATTATCTCTGTCCCACAGTGATATTTGGCATACATATTGATTAATTGATTACTTATATTATCAATATAATTTCAAAAGTGCAAGTTTAGTATTGGAAACTTTCATATAAACCAAATTTGAACTACATATCACTACCTTGCAATTACAGTATTGACATTGGGATTGTGTTTATACTTGGTGCAAAAAATTTGGAATCCTTTTCATCACTCTTGAAGTAAATAGATTGTAGATAGCATGCATATTGAAACATAAGAAGAGCTGCAACTTCCAACATCAGTACATGCTATGACAGTGATATCCGTTTTGCTGTTGGGTTTGCTTGAAGAATACTATGCACCTTTGAAATTTACACTTGATTTAATACTTCATTTTTGGAAATTGTTTTGTTCACCTTGACAGTTTTATTTGCTTGATATCTACAAGAGAATTGTGTTATTTTAAGCATTTGATGAGTTTTAGAACCATTCTGGAACATAACTACTGTATAGTCAACAAATCTAAATCATTTGGGCATATTGATTTGAAACTGGAAATTACTGACAGTGTAAATTCTCCTTCCTTTTGGCAAGCATTATAAATCGATATTTGGAAACATATATGTGTTTGGAATCACTGATTTTAGTACTTGGGACATATTGCAGTTGTGTGAAAGTCATTGTTTACATTTACACATGATTGCAAGATTCATATGACATACATTTTTGTTGGATTCACATGACCTACGAGATTGCAAAATTTTGTTTCTGCAACCATAAAATCTAATTCACAATAGTTTATTTTTACAGGTTGATAAGTACAGCTGAGCAGAAATCAAACTCACTTCTTCCTCCCTATCAAAAGAAACTGAATATGCCAAACCTAGAGTACTTAAGTGTCTCTGGTATTACTCACTTGATAGAGGTAAGCATGAGTTAATGTATGACGTATCTTGTTGTATATACCATTGCATAATTGTTTTTTATTTCTAGTACACCAGATAACTACATGAAATATAATACATTAATGTGTTTTGAATCCTGATTGTTTTGAATTCTTGATTTGAATTTGTTAGATTAGATTTTCCTATTTTGCACATGAACTTGGTTATTGTTCTACTTTACAGTTCATTGTTTTTCTAATAAGATTTTTTTATTGGATTTTGCAGGAGTGAACCTAACCAAGTGGGCCATTAAGTATGAAGAGCCTGTTTGCCGAGGCTTTTCCATTGAGTATGAAGATCCTGCTGTTGAGGCTTTCAAGCTGCTAAGCATGGGTTAATTGAAGCTGCCACGGGATCTAGGTGTGGCTTAGCAGCTAAGTACAAGTGAGATGGTTTAGCCGTTGTAATATTTTGAAAATTCATCGATGTACTAGATGATTTTCATGCTGAGGCTTTTCCATTGAGTATGAAGAGCCTGTTGTTGAGGCTTTTAAGCTGCTAAGTATGGGTTAATTGAAGCTGCCAAGTGATCTAAGTATGGCTTAGCAGCCAAGTACAAGTGGGATGGTTTAATTATTGTAATATTTTGAAAAGTCCTTAATGTACTAAATGATTTTCATGTAAAGTTATATGGAGATATTTTTTGAGAAAACTCATATTTATTGTAATACTTGACATTCCATATATATAATATAATTTGTGTGGTTTAAAATGTATATGGTTGCACATTATATTTTTTATAAGTGTTATAATTAACTAATTGATATGACATTGTATAATTCACACGTGTATTAGATAATGATAAATAATGTATGATTCGTTTTTTTAATTTAAACATGATAACATATTAAAAATTTATATTGATTAATAACGGACACCATTAAAACTATTAAAATATAATAACCACATAAAATGACTAAAAATGACTAAATTAGTGACCAATAAATGAGATTAATGACCAAAATTCACATATAAAATGACCCAAAATTGAGAGATACGTGACCAAACAATGAGATATAAATGACAAAAAAAATGACCAAAATTTCACATATCAATGACCAAAAAACAGTTTTGGTGGCTAATTTACGGTCTTTTATTACACAACCAAATTTCGTCATATTCTAGTTTGTCATGTGGTCATTAATTTTGTCATAAATGTGGTCATATATTTGGTCATTTATTCAAATATATGACCAAATTAATGACCAACTGGCAAGCTATAAATGACCAAAATAAAAATGACCAATTTTGGTCACGTAATAAAAGACCGTAAATTAGCCACCAGTGATCGCCAAACCAAAAGTGGTCATTGATATGCAGTTTTTGGTCATTTTTTTGGTCACTAATCTCTCATTTTCCACTAGTGTATGACAACAGCCAATTCTAAGTCATAGGTCGCATAGTTTTTCTCATGAATCTTCAGTTTCCTAGACTTATAGGCAATGACGTGTCCTTCCTGAGTTAGAACTCCACCTAAACCGCCATTGCATGCATCAATAGATACTATAAATTCTTTATTAGGATCAACAATTCTTAATATTGGTGCGGTGGTTAATAATGTTTTTAACTTTTTAAAACTATCTTCACACTTTTGACTCCACTCGAATTTCTTCATTTTCTTTTGTAAAGAATTTATGGGATTTGCAATTCTTGAAAACCATTCAATAAATATTTGATAATAGCCAGTAATTCCCATGAATGATTGTATGTCAGTTACTTTTTTTGGGACTGGCCATTCTTTGATTTCCTTTATCTTTTCGGGATCAACAGAAATCCCTTCTTTGGTCACTACATGACCTAGTTTCTGTATTTTATCCTTAAAGGAATCACATTTACTGAATTTTGCATAGAGATGATGTTCTCGTAACTCTTGTAAAATAATTTTTAAGTGCTCTTCATGTTCTTCTTCAGACTTCAAATAAATTAAAATGTCGTTAATGAATACGACCATGAATTTATCAAGGTACTTATGCATTACATTATTCATCAGACACATGAAGATAGTCGGGGCATTAGTAATCCCAAATGGAATAACAACAAACTCATACTGACCATACCTGGTCCTAAAAGTTGTTTTAAATATGTCTTCATCTTTGATTCGGACCTGGTGATAACCAGATTATAAATTAATCTTCGAGAATACAGTTACTCCATGTAGATGATCAGATAGATCATCAATGTGGGGTAATGGATATCTATTTTTAATAGTCATTTTATTAAGTTGACGGTAATATATACATAATCATAGAGTTTTGTCATTCTTCTTAACAAAAATAATAGGTGCTCCCCAAGGAGACACATTGGGTCTAATATAATTCTTATCAATAGGTTATTTTAACTGTCATTTTAATTCATTTAATTCCAATATATTCATTTGATAAGGGGCTTTTGAGCTGGGCACTACACCAAGTACCAGCTCAATAGTGAAGTCTAACTCCCGCTTCAGAGGCAATCTAGGAATTTCTTCCATAAATACATCCGAATACTCCCTCATGATCGAAATGTCTTCCAGTTTTAATTTATCTTCATTATTAGTATTTTCTTCATTAGTTACTGTTACAGAAAAGGATTTACAACCTTTTCGAATAGCTTTCTTAAGTTGCAAAGTAGAGATCTGTCTTATAGTTGTTTTCCTATGGATTCCTTTTACATTTAATATTTCTCCATCATTATTTACGCAAGTAAAAGTTTTATCGAAACAGTTCAAGACTACCCTATGCGGTTCTAACCAGTAAATACCAATTAACATATCATAAGAACCTAAAGGTAATACATTAAGCTTAACAGAGGTTTCAAACTGATCCATTTTTACAATACAATTCTTAACAAAACTAATCACTTTTATTTTTGCGCCAGTATCTAGCTGGACTAACCAAGACTTTGCAAACTTTTCTACTGATAACTTGTATTTTTCTACTAAATCAGGAGAAATATAACTTAATCTATCCCCATGATCAATTAATATAGATATAGATGTTTGATTCAGCTTACGTGCCACTTCCACCATGGAAGTTTGATAGTCCGCCTGCTTGTTTTCCAGTGCTGCCTTGATCCTTGGCATTGTCTTTACTAGATCACCAACAGTCATCTCCTCTTGTATCGTATGTATGTTGACAATCTTCTTTCGGTTGGGGCAAAATAATGCATAATGAGGACCATTCCCAGCATTTTACTGGTTCCTTTCGTTCAATATTCTTGGTGTAGTTACTGTGATTATTAACAGGTTCTTTATTCCTTTGACCATTTGGGTTTAACTGTGAATTACTTTTATTCCCTTGGAAATTTTTATTAGGAAAATTCTGTGTGTTATCATTCCTAAAATTATGGTTAGCTACGAAACCTTTCTTTCTCTGTTCAAAATTATTTGATCTTTTAGCCTTCCAGTTTGTCATACTTTCCTTTTTGTGAATTTTTTCATAACAGAAATTCATCTTTCTCATCGCTTCTTCTAAAGTTTTTGGATTGTTATATTCAATTCTATCTTTTATATGGAAGGGTAAGCAGCTTAGAAACTGCTAGACCTTAGGCTTCTCGTCCACAGTGTAAGGAACATAACGAAGCAGACTTAAAAATTTATTGTTTAGTTCTTTCATGGTCATTGTTCCTAGTTTTAGTTCATAAAATTCCTTAGCCCACTCTTCGTATTATTATTCTGACAAGAATTTCTTTTTAAAATATTTCTTAAACGTACTCCAATTAATGTTCTTCTCCCTAATTCCTTTTACTCTTTTTTAGGTCTTGCCACCAAATATTTGTCTTCCCAGTGAGGTTGTAAATGGCCATTCTGGATTTTAGTTGATTAGAATAATTCTAAATTTGAAAATATTTCTTCATCCCAGACATCCATGATTCAGCCTCTTCTCCCTTTTCAGTTTCACCATTAAAGGTTGGTGGTTTTGTTTTCTTAAATTCTCCTCAGATTTTTTTGTAAGGTTTAAATTTTCTCATTCTTGTATGATGATTAATCTTCACTACTATCACTAGTATATTGATAATTCTTTTTATCTGGATCACAATAAATATCAGAGGATGAGCTACTTTCGACTTTGGACTATTTAGACTTTTTATTTTTACGTTGATAAAGTATATCTTCAGATTCTGTTCGTTTATTGTTTTCTTCATTCTAAAATTTTTCTATTAAAATATGATTCAACTCCTCCTGAGCTCTCAGAATTCTCTCATTTCCCTTTTTGATTGTTTCCATCTATGTTCTTAGTTCCTTAACCATTTGTAATAATTCAGAAGAGTTATTAGTTATTTCTTCTTGTATGGGTTCTCTTTTAGAATTAATTCGTTTAGTAAACGCGGACTCCTCATCCACATATTCTTTCAATCTTTCGATACCTACAGTTTAACTCAGAACATTTTCTCTGGAAATGATATTTCAAATAAAAGTAATGATCATTGTACATGTTTTTAAATCTACTGTTTATTTATGCAAGTTGAGCCACATTCAGGCCTAGTGTCTGAACTTTAGGCTATGATACCACATGTAATAACCCAAAAATTCATAAAAATTTAAAATTTTTCATGTAACATTAAATGTTTGCAGTCGTTATTACTTAAGAAATAGATTACTGCTAATGGTTACTTAAATTTGTATTAAATAGAAACTAACTACTTGGTAAGACTTTAGTTTTGTATACTTACTAGTTTGTTTTCATAACTCCATGTTAGGAATCGAATTATGGTTTGATATAACACGAATAAAACATATTTTTAAACTTCTAGCACTAAGTTTATTTTACTGTTTTATGACAAGTAGGAAAGACCTTCAGTTGAGATTGAGGCTTACTTAGCTTGCAGCTAATGTAGTGAAGTGATGCTTCTTTTACAGGTTCTATACAGGTAAGCAGTTTTGTTCCAGTATTTCCAGATCAAGATTATCATTCAACTAGAATAGAATAAAATGCTAGTTAAATTATTTGTTTTGTAGCTTGAACCAAGTAAAAGGTATCGTTGATCTTTTATTGTTAGAAACCTATATAATTGTTAGTAATAACAATATTGTAATAAACTGGATTTAGTTCAGTTATGCTTAATATCACAGAACTTTCATTAAGGCTTTCACAGGTTGCAGTTTTCAAGGGGGATTGGATACCTGTGTAGAGTTTTAGTTCTCGACGCGTTTCGGACTGCATAGTTGAGTCCATCTTCAGGAGAAAACATATCTCAATTAAAAGCTGCACGAATTTTTACATTATTTACTTACTGTCTCTACATCTTTTTAAAAACGTTAGTCGTGCAGTTTCTTTCGAAATATTAATCCTCTTCTTCTCCAGTTGCTGAAGTTCACCCAACGTTTCCCTTCCATGTAGGGATTTGATGGTTTCATTAAGGCTTTCACAGGTTGCAGATTTCAAGGGGGATTGGATACCTGTGTAGAGTTTTAGTTCTCGACGCGTTTCGGACTGCATAGTTGAGTCCATCTTCAGGAGAAAACATATCTCAATTAAAAGCTGCACGAATTTTTACATTATTTACTTACTGTCTCTACATCTTTTTAAAAACGTTAGTCATGCAGTTTCTTTCAAAATATTAATCCTCTTCTTCTCTAGTTGTTGAAGTTCACCCAACATTTCCCTTCCATGTAGGGATCTGATGGTTTCATTAAGGCTTTCACAGGTTGCAGTTTTCAAGGGGGATTGGATACCTGTGTAGAGTTTTAGTTCTCGA
>LPNX010464648.1:13247-29135 GCA_001517045.1 Pseudotsuga menziesii
GTGAACTTCAGCAACTGGAGAAGAAAAGGATTAATATTTCGAAAGAAACTGCACAACTAACGTTTTTAAAAAGATGTAGAGACAGTAAGTAAATAATGTAAAAATTCGTGCAACTTTTAATTGAGATATGTTTTCTCCTGAAGATGGACTCAACTATGCAGTCCGAAACGCGTCGAGAGCTAAAACTCTACACAGGTATCCAATCCCCCTTGAAAACTACAACCTGTGAAAGCCTTAATGAAACCATCAGATCCCTACATGGAAGGGAAACGCTGGGTGAACTTCAGCAACTGGAGAAGAAGAGGATTAATATTTCGAAAGAAACTGCATGACTAACGTTTTTAAAAAGATGTAGAGACAGTAAGTAAATAATGTAAAAATTCATGCAGCTTTTAATTGAGATATGTTTTCTCCTGAAGATGGACTCAACTATGCAGTCTGAAACGCGTCGAGAACTAAAACTCTACACAGGTATCCAATCCCCCTTGATCACAGAACTTGTTCAATTAACTTTCATTTTGTGTTTGCAGTTAAAAACTTGTATGAAATTCTAGAAGCTCTATAAACTATTTGAAGTGCTAAACTACTTTTGACCAAAAACCATGCATTAATGTTGGTATTTAGTAAATAGGACTGTTTATAACTATTCAAGTCCTTTCCAAAACTTGAAATATTCTATTCCAATGTTTTCTTTTAAGTATTAATATATATATTTTTTATCTTAAGGAAAGAAAATTAATTGTCCTCGTAGATGTCTAACCTATTTTCTTTTATAGGTATTCTCATTTCATATGAGTTTTATTAACAAGACAAATACTACTATTTGTAAATCATTGACTAGACTAAGTCCTAGCTAGATAATCTCTATATTTACAAGTATTTACATATTATTGGTTGATTCTCCATCATTTTTGTATTTTCCTAAAATCAAATACTTAGCATTGTTTTAGATGAGAGAGAACATGAACATGTATAAGTTTTCTTATACATTTGTTAAGGTTTTAGCTTGAGGTTAAAACCCTAGTTTTTGTGAATACTTCCCAAACTATTGACTTTGGTTTAAACAAACAAAATCCAAAACAAAGATAATGAAACCAAGGTAAAACTTACCATATAGTTTTGACATTTATACAATATTATGTGTAGATTGAATATGAGGGTTTTGAAATATAGAGTTGAACCCATCCTTTTCAAAATATTTGGAGCTACGTGTTCAAAGCACATTTGATGGGGTTTTGAAATTGGATTTTTTGTTTATAAAATCTCTCTAAACCCTAAATCTTCACCTCTACTCTATCTTCCACCCTGTTCTGGAAGAGTGGCCACAAGCTCATGGCCACTCAACCTCTTTTTCAGTCCATTGCATAAAACTCCCTTCGAACAGTCTCTCTCTTATTCATGTAGAGGTAATTTCAGATGCTTTCTCTGGTTTTGTAACAGAACTCCTCTTCTCGCCAATACCTAGCTCTATACAATGATGCATCTACCAAAACTCTGCCTATGCAAGTGCTTGTATTAGTTCTCTGGTATTTTGATAAGTTTAAGAAATGAGCATGGATTTATCATTGTCATAGTGTGGTCTTGCTGGTTAGGGTCTATTGTTTTATCGCTTATTTCTCAAGTGGCATTTGTCTTTACCTTTCGTGACTTGGGTTTCAGTCTTTGGTTCTGTATGTTGCGTTACCTGTTGTTTAGAGTTTTCTTAATGCTCGTGGTTCTCTAAAGGGAAATAGAGGGTTGAAAGTAAGCACTGTGTACTGTAATCCTCCTCTCGTTTCCTTCCTGGAGCTCGATATATTTGCAAAAGGTGGTTGGGGTTTTATTAGAACATTTCTTCAGCAAAATTGAACCAGGTAAGAATATTTTTATCTATTAAAAACATTAATTCATTGCTCGGTTAATTTCTTTCATTTTTAACAGTGGTATAAATTAACTCATGTTTTTGTGCTCCAAAACCTTTTACAGTCTATAGTCTAAGGATAAACCAGGGTTGGAGGATGTAAAAGGAAAGGACTCCACCAAAATGATTTCCTGGTAAGCCTCGGTTTCACTGAGGTTCTCCTATAGTGATTTATACTGTTGAAAAAAAAATGTTAAGGGAGTTCAAAGTTTTACTGGACCTTCAACTCGGCTGTGATGTACTCTATCGTGAAATCTTGGACAGGCCAGGGGCTGTTACATGGTGATTGTTCAAGAAAAAATATGAAGCCCTAATGGTTGTTGTATCAAAGTTTGGAAAGGGCTTTCATGGCCGAGACAATTGTTTTGTCTAAAATGAAATCTGTTTGTAGCGATGATACGTTTTGAACAGGATTTTCAGCCTTGACTTATATGTAAAAAGGCCATAGGGCCGTAACTATTTCAATTCACTTTTACAGTCTTAAATATTTCTTACAGCTTAAAGCCGGTAGACTGTATCTCTGTTTTGATAATATATATTATATATTGTGGTTACTTTAATTTTTTTTTTTGTAATTAACCTTTCGAGGGTTTAGGGTTAAGTAAATTTTTAGTTAGCTTGTTTTTCATTTTAAGTGAATTATATCTTGAGGGTTTCTGACAGTGGGGTTTTTAGATAGTAACATAGCTATTAAATCAGTAATGATTTTTGTAGTAAATAAAATAGAGGAAAAATATTAGTTGAATAATTTAATTCTTTTATGTACTCTTTGAAATACACTGTTAGATTTTTTATATTTATAAATACTCATAGATGAAGTATGTAACTCCATACAAACATCTAAATGATGCTTATGGTTGTATATAGTAGAGTATCTAGATTTTGAATTTATTTAATTATGAAAAGAACAATTCTTTTACATAAGTTATTTTACAAACCCTAAATCTTCTTTAAATAATTACACAGCTAGTATTCCATTTTTAGTTAACCTTAGTTTGCAATTTCAATTAGATGAACTAATTTGGAAAATGTTTAGCCCTGTATATTGTTTCTTCTAAGTTAAACTGAATCATAATAATTTCCTATTTCTTTATTATTTGTTTATTATTAAAATATTAGATTTATAATATAAATTTTGATTTAATTTGTAATTCATTACACATACTAGTGTGTAATACCCTTAGCTTGTTCCTATCTGTCTTTATTTAATTTGGTTAAATACTCTAACTAAATGAAAAGTATAAAAGAAACATACAAAAAATCTATACATATGAGCCTGTACTAGTTAACATTTTCATATACATGCATACTTTATTCAAATTCTTTTTTCTGAAAATAAACTAACCTACTGTACTAGAGTACTACCTTGTAAAAGGTTTGGAAAAATACAGTTTAGGTATTTTCTTTCTATCTATCGATTAAATCAAAATACTTCTAATCATTCACCCTAACTAAACTAGTTCAGAACTTAATAACTTTTCCCAACATATACATTACTCCTAAGCTAACCTTAGCAGCAATAAAATCAGAGGCATAACATATCATTGATTAAACATAAACTTTCTAGTTAATAGTAAATACTTAGATAGTTGAATAAAATAAGTAGAACCTGAAAATATAGATGAGGTGACAACAACTTAAGGAACCTGTTCCTCCCAACCAACTCCTAGAGAAAATATGGACTACAATTCTCAGGACCCTCGAGCTTGTATCCTGGTCCACCTGGTAGAAGTACTGGGTGAGAGATGTAGTCTAGTAATCCTCTACAACACTACTGAGTGTTCAGTAGTAAGTCAGTTCTTCCTGCAGTAGTATGAACTCAGCTTAGAATAGATGCACTAGTTTAGGTCTTCAACACTTTTCCACTCAAAACATACTTCAGCGAGTCCACTCCATCGAATTCTCTTCTGTACTTCATTCATTCAGAATGTTCACAAATCCAGAATAAGCAGCCTCATCTTTCTTCAATGGGAAGTTTTATTAGCATGCCTAGGTCTTTTGGGTCAGTTTTTACTTAATGAGCCAGCTGCAATAGTTGGGGAAGATGACCACACAAATACGAAATTTTCCACCTGCAATAGCTAGAAGTAGTTTGAGGATGCTTCCAAGTGTTAATCTGCTCTCAACCCAGCCTTCTCCATCAAGTGACCAGTAAAACAGTCATTTAACTGCTTCCCTGAGCTCTTGTCTCGTCTTTCATTTATTTATTAATAAAATATTCAGAAATTACATTAAATTATCCTTGACCCCACTGGGTCATTAATTACAAACTTTAACATAAAATGTAACATAATGTTTCTTAAAACATAAAATGTTTTTGTGAAATTGGGGCATGTGACAAACTTAAAGGGTAGGAAAGGTATATAAGCATGGTTAGTAATTTTGTTTGGTTTATGCAATGAACTAGCTAAATATATGCATTTGATTAATGATATATTATTCCCTTTATTATATTTGTGTTTTATAGTATATTTAGATAAAATATTGGTTTATAGTGCTACCTGGGAAGAGCACATATCACATCTCAAGCAGGTATTAGAAACTCTGGAAAAAACACTAGTTACTGGATAATTTGAAGAAATGTGAGATTTCTCAACAGTACTTCGTGTAATTGGGTATGTGATTGGTGGAGGAGAGCTCAATATTGATCCTACAAATATGGATCCCGTTACTAAGTGGCCTACTCCTATAAATGTCACTGAAGTTAGGAGCCTGTTGGGGGAAGCACAATATCTTCAAAAGTTCATATCTTTATTTTCCACTATTTCTACACCCCTTTGTTCCATAACAATCATCGTCAAGGGGTTTCAGTTGGGAAGGAATCAATTGAAATCCTTTGAATCGATCAAGCAAAATATCAGTCAGGAAGTAGTTCTTGCATTACCTAATTTATAGAATCATTTCAAATTTGAGATAAAAGTAAGTGGGCATGCTATTTCAATTTGTTAAGGAGTGGAAGAAATGTCTTATTGGGAAGGATACCATCATTCACATTGATCACCATCCATTGCAATATTTACAAGCCCGGAGTAAGCTATAACGGACCAAACATTATAAGTCTATGGGATTCTTATAAAAAATCCATCTAATATTTGCAAACATGTGGTTAATGCAACCTACAACCAATATTATAGCTTTGGGAACTCTTATGCGCATGGAACCTTTTACTCATGATGTATCCAAGGAGGAGTACATAGAATTTGAAGACTTGAAGGAGGTATGTCAACAACTACAAGGCCAATTCCATGTACAATAAGGTGACAACAAGGTTGACTATCATCTCTAGGATGAGTTACTCTACAATATGGAC
Organism: Pseudotsuga menziesii; assembly: GCA_001517045.1. Taxonomy (NCBI): domain Eukaryota; kingdom Viridiplantae; phylum Streptophyta; class Pinopsida; order Pinales; family Pinaceae; genus Pseudotsuga; species Pseudotsuga menziesii. Next base: position 18,458 of record LPNX010464648.1, read on the forward strand.
AAGCTCTATGTTCCTAAAGGAAAGATATTGCATCATATCAGAGAGGAACACACCTCCAAATTTGCATGGATCTTTGGAGTAGTGAAGATAGTTGCAAACTTACTGAGGTGGGTATGTTTACTGGCCTACAATGCAAGAATACATATCTAGGTTTATTAGACGATGGATACGATGTTGTAGAAACAATACCAACAATAGGAAGGAAGGTATATACCATGCCTTACCTATTCCTACGAGATCACAGTAGAACATCTTTATGGATTTTGTGGGTGGTTTTCCAACCACTAGGAAGGACTATTTATTTTTGGTAGTTGACAAATTTGACAAGATGTGCATCCTTATGCCTTCTAAACATATCATCAAAGGACAAGAAGTAACAAACATGTTGTTTGAATAGGTCTGAGTGTAGTTTGGGATACTGGGGAGCATCATCTAGTATGTGGATGCTATATTTCTCGATACATTTTGGAATACACTTTGGAAAAATATTGACACTAAGTTGAAGGGATCTACATCATTCCATGCATATAAAAATCGATAGATGGAAATAGTCAACGTGACTCTAGTGCAAATTTTGAGGGGTTACAATTAAAATCATATGAAGACTTGGAATGAAAATGTGATTTACATCCAACACTCTAATAACATAGTAGTTCACACTTCCATTGGGAATTCCCCTCTTGAAACTTGTTTTGGATTCTTGCAACCTTCACCTATAGATGTTATTTATGGATACTAAGGGGGATTGAGGGAAATAACCATGGGTGAAGGAGTAAGAGATGATAATTTCATTGATAAGATTAGGAAGATCCATTTACAAGTACAAGAGGAACTGAAAAAGTCACAGTAAAAAGTATAAGGAAAGATCTAACCTACATAAGGTTGAGAAAGCATTCAAGGTGGGAGACATAGTATGGATACACTTATATAAGGAAATAATACAGGTTCCTAGTAAAAATATTAAGGCTCTTAGGTATGGGCCTTTTGAGGAATTGAAGAAGGAGAGAGATAATTCCTACGGACTCAATATACCCCCATACATGCACATTTACTCTATAGTGGATGTGAAAAATATGAAACTTTATGAACCTTTCATGTTAGATTAGGAACATGAGCATGTCTTTCCTTATATAGAGGACTTAGCCCTGAGATACTCATGTAGAGTTAGTAGAAGACACAATTTTGAAGATAAACACTAGAACTACCAGGAGGGGACAATATGGACTATGGTTGGTGGGGTTGAAAGGACAACTTCCAAGCAAGGATAAATGGTACTCTAAGGAAAAGGTAGAGGAAATTTTTCCTCACCTCATTTAGTAAAACATTATAAGGAGAAAAATCCTCCCAAAATAGGGATGTGTGATCCAAAACGGATCAATATATAATTTTTCACTTACTTGGAGCTTTTGGGGTTAGAATATCGGGTGAATTGGATTGTAGGGCTCATTTTATGGGTAGGTCTCACTTTTCAAATTTGGGGTAAAAAACTATTTGAAAAATTCAGAGCCCATATGGAGGGATTAAATGACACTTTTTTTTCTCAAAGCATAATTTTCAAAAGATTCGATATTCTACACACTAAGACATTTCCAATGGACGTCCAAAATTCTTCTTAAATGGATTATTTATGAACAAGTTATACCTCTTGCAAGTTTACCTATCCAGTTGACCACCGTGGTGCCAAGTGGATTCTACATCATCTCCAATTTCTTGAACATGTGGAGCTAGTAATGTGCAAACTTTCAAGGACATTCTAGAAGGTCCAAAACCCTAACCCTAATTAGGATTTGGGGCATGCAAAAAATCTAACTTTAACCCTAAATGACTATCATACCATATTAAATATCAGGCCATTAGGAGAATAAGTGGGTTCCATTATTTTGATGTATTGTATTGTTACAGAGATGAGAAAACAACATGGGGGTGGATGCTAGAGAAAAACTAAGGCCATCCGGGCCAAAAGTCATAGGTAACTCCATAGAGAGTATCATTTCCTTTGTATTTGTAATTTGACATAAAGAGAAAAACACATTCCTCATTTGTGGTTTGGTTTTTCCCTTTAGTGGTTTTTCCCATGGTGTATATCTTTTGTTATTGTGTGGATTGTGTACTTATTAGATCTAGTTATTTCTTTTTCAGTTTTATTGTATTCAGTATTTTGTAAAATTAAATTAACACAATGAACTAAGTTGTAATATTTGATGTGATGAACTGATTCAATGGAATATCCATGGAGTTTTAGGGATTAGTTGACATACCTCATGAGTTGTCTAAACACTTTTTCCATGACCTAATGAATAGAGGTTCATTTATAATTTTTAAAAGATCAACTTACAAGCAAAATATCCTCTTGGGATGAAGGTTTAAAAAGGAGGGGAGGGGAGAGGGGTATGAAAGTTATGTAAAATATAATCCCTAGTTAATGAAAATATATTCTTCAAAAATCCCAAAATTTGCTTTGGTAGGTTAATAAGTTTTACCTATACATAGCACCACAACTAGGATTAATGATCTATTGAATACTTATTAACCCATTGGAACAACACCACTTACATATTTTGACATAACCAAGGGACGCTAGACACAATTGTAGTGTATTGTTACTCCTATTAAAAATAAACATAAATCGTACCTATTTAAGTCTTTGAGTGCTCATACAATGCCACACGTGTACTCCTAGACCTCCTTAACTTAGGCTTTCAACATTAGTTAACCAATGAAATACTCAAGTGAAGTGTAATTCTTTATTATCTTATGTTTTAACCCAAAATATAGATTGATCTAAGTATCTATAGGGTTTTATTTTGGGGGAAGTTCATTACCTTGTGGAGCACCTTCAAAAAAAAATTTCAAGGGGCCTTTAGAAAAACCATTGTCATAAAAAATATATGTAATTTTATTATGGATAACATTAATTACCTTGAATGGATCAAATGACACATTCCTATAAGGATTGAAGTACACCATCAAATGCACTCAATTCCCTTGTGACAAGAGGGAACTTCTAACTAAGTCCAATGCATGTCAACTAAGCAATCAAGGTTAGGAATACTTTCAATAGTGAAAGAATACATGCAGATCTAAACCACATGAATCCTAGTGGAGTCAATCGTTGGTGACACTAAGCCACTATCTTAAGAAATATTTCCATATTTGTAGATACTTAATAGAGATTAGAGGTGGATAATGCAATGGTGAATATATTGTTAAATGATTCACATACCATTCTAATTTCCTCCAGATTTACTCAAAACATAGTTTCATAACTAGGTGGTTAAGAGATAAAGAAAATGGAATAGGAAATCATTGGATATTTTAGTAGACTATGAAAATATCAACCATCATCATTTAGTTGTGTATGATGCATATCCAAAGTTCCACCTTGATAGCAAGTCAATCCTTTTTTCCCATCGCATACAATCATGCTTATTGAGTTTGAATTGTATGTTGATTGGATCCAAAAATCCATATTTCTCTCAAATCTACTTTAGATATCCAACACCATATTCCAAATATCTCATAGATTTAGATTTAAAAAAGCACATTATGATCACTTGTATTGACATCACAACATGCATAACCATGCATATGTGCTCATTAGTTCAAGCATTTCTAAGTAATAGTTGTGTTGACATGACCTAATGTCATTAAACCCAATTATGTATGCCTTCTAGAGGATGGTTTAATATGATGTTACATAATTGGATTGATTGGTAGACACTTTGTTCCTAACAATATAAAAATTAACCATGTGTGTAAAACAACCAAATTAGATGTTTAAATATGTAGTGACTAGCAAATTATTGTCTTGTTACTCTATAACTATCTAACTTAGTCACATCATTTAGTTTTGTGCAAATATCAACTAGTCATACTTAGTTCACTCATAGATCAGAAGGAGAGTTGGGGAGTGGATGGGTAGGGAAGGTTATCCCCAATACTGGTTGCCAATTCTTCTAGTAGATATTAAATCATTCCCAACATATAACTTTTCATGTCATCCTTATTACATCAATTTTAGTCCCAACTAGAAATTCAATACTCTTAAATATTCATGTACTCTTTTACCACATCCACTTTCATCGTTAGATAATGTTAGAGCCATTACTGCTTTATGATGAATCATATTGTTTTAGGTTGGATAGTCTTTAGTTAAGATATGCACAATGTTTTAAAATATCTTAAAACTCTTAATTATGGATATTTTAAGTTGGATAGTCTTTTGTTAAGATATACATAATGGGTTAAAATATGTTAACACTCTTAATTATGGATATTTTCATTTTTATTGATATATTAATTATGTGTTTGCACACTTTCTATGATATGAAATTAACTTGATCTAAAATTTCAAGATCTTTTAACCATTAATTTGCATTTGAATTTGCATGTTCAATACTCATAAAATAGGCTGAACAACATAAAATTTAAATGATTTAAATCATTCACAAAGAAAATAAAAACAAATATGCAAACAAAAAATAGAAGACAATTGTTAACGGAGTTCAACCCTCCTGGGCTACGTCTTCGGACCACTTCCAATGGCAAGGACGATCTATTAAGTATTCAAAATATTAAAGTTGAGTGTTCTGGAAACACTTCAGAATTATGTCTATCAAAAACAGAAATAAACAACGCCATTGAATTACTTGCGAAATTTCGAGAAAAATGAGTATAAACTTAAATATATTTGCATGAGACCTCCTCTAGCATGTAAAACAAGAACACCCTCTGCATTCTTTTATTGACTATACTTTCCCACCTCAAGAACCATGCACATTACTATACGTACTTTACACCTTGATATTTGTTCCCACGCTCTACCTTGGAATATGTGTAAGCGTTGTGCTGAATTCTGAAACTTGCACCCCGACTTTCAAAATCTGTGGCTTTTTAAAGGTTTAAAATATTGTTTTGGGGTCATGGGCAGGGAAGAAATTTGAAGGGATGGTCTTAATTTCAATTGAAAGGGTATGTATTCATGTTTGTAATGAACATAAAATATATAAATATTAAAAATAATATTAATAGATTATTATTAATTAATAATTAATAATTATCAAAGAGTCATGAGTGTAGGTTGGAAAGTCACGAATGGACGTATATAAGTCCAACCATTGTAAATGTATCATATCTATTCTATCATCAATTTATAATTTATTATGGATTATTTAATATTCCAAGTCTTTTGGTAATATTATTTGTGTAAGTGAATAATTATTCACTTCAAGTGGTATCAGAGCCTCGTTGGCTAGATTCGAGCCTTTGGCCATTTTATCAGCTTTTATCCATTATTCTAGGTTTCCTAAATTGGGTCTTTGACCATAAAAATAGAGAGTAAAAGGGAAAAAAAGTGAGACGTAAAAAGATGAAAAAGTAAAAAGGAAAAAGAAAAAAAGGAAGAAGTAAAAATAAAAATAAAAAAGAGAATAAGGGAGAAGATCCCATAAAAAAAGGAAAGAAGAAAACAAACACATGTGGTTTTATAAAACAAACCCTTGGTTTTATTAACAAACCAACTCACACCTTAATTAAGTTATTTACTTATTGAAAGTTTATTGGATATTAAATAATAACTCATACCTTAATTAGGTTGAGTTTATTCTGTAATTCTCTTTATTAAATAACATAAAAGCTAGAAGTGCATAAAGAAGTGAGATTTGAACTTGGGTGGGGAAGTTAACAATCATTCTTCTCAACCACCTAATCTACACACAATCCACAAAGAAGTTAATATAAATCAAAAGGTTAACCAACATGGAAATCCAAGTGCCTTGTTAATATTATTATTATATTTATGAAAAAATATTATTAATATTAATAATTGTAATAATTACAATTATTATTTAATACAGAAAAAGAAAGAATACCATTATTATTCAAGAATTCGAAGTCAAATACCCTCCTATCATCGAAAAATTTGAAGACCATTTATTGCCGAAGAAGTCAAAGGAATATCAATTATCACCGAAAGTCGAAGACTATTCACCTTCGAACACAAAAATGGAGTCTCATGGTGACAAAAAAGGAAGATTCCAGAAGACCGACTCAAAGGAAGCCATTGACATTCTAAAACTTGAAGGGATTATTCAAAGCAAGCCTATTAGCATAGCTATTTGCCCAACCAACGAGGAAAATCACATTAACATCAGCTTGGCAAATCAATTACTTGTCCCAGAACTAAGTATAATCGAAAAGAAAGATAAATATGGTGGGAAGCAATATGCCATTAGGGACTTAGAACTGACAATTAATGAGTACAAGTTCACATCCCAATTCAATTTTATGAGTATTTATCTAAATGAAGTTGACATCATTCTCAACTTATCGTGGATGGAAACATTGGGAGCAATCATCTTAAATATGAAGAAAAAGTTTTTAACATTTCCATATAAGAAGAAACTAATCAATCTGTAAGATGTTTCAATGAAATCAGATTGTGAGGATGTGTCATCTGAAGATTTCAAAGACATTTCGAAGATGATTTCACAGGAAGATCAAAAATCAAGACAAAAGATGCAGAAAGAATTCGACAAAGTCATCAAGGACAAAGAAGAAGAGATATCTTGTTTAAGAGATCATAATAAGAAGTTGCTCTTTCAAATCAAGAAGGTGAAAGATAGGGCACATGACCATCAAAATATAGAAGAGGAAAATTGAGATCTACAGAAGAAACTATTAGAGCTTAAAGACGATGCAAAAAAGCGAGAAGAAACGATCAAGAATCTTAAGAATGCTAAAGATTTAGTCGGAAACAAGTTGGTGTACATTCAAAAGAGGACATCAAAACTTTTGGTCTCAAAAAAACAAGTTCAGGAAAACAAAGCAAATACAAATCCAGTCATCAATACAGATAAAAAATAAGTCAATCCAGCAAATGAACAAACAATAAAAACTCCTTATCGTCACCCTAACTATAAAATTCATTTTGACCAACGAGAGGGTCAAAATGTACATAAACAGAGAGGTTATGATGTCAAATGTGAAGGAACACAAAATCTACAACCTAAACAAAAAACAAGAAGTTTTATCCAGCAAGGAGACCAACAGGCAGCTTGGATGAAAGTAAATCTTGGATGGATCACTCCCGAGGAAATGCGATAATTCAGTTTAGGGATTCGCAAATTATATCACAATGTCTCATCAAGTGTCGAAGTTACAAGTTCAGAAAGACATGGTAAGACATTATTCATAACTAAGAAGTCCTTCACTAAACAAGCTTTGAGGACAAAGCTTTCCTTAAGGGGAAGGCAATGTAACGAACATAAAATATATAAATATTAAAAATAATATTAATAGATGATTATTAATTAATAATTAATAATTATCAAAGAGTCATGACTGTAGGTTGGAAAGTCATGAATGGACGTATATAAGTCCGACCATTGTAAATGTATCATATCTATTCTATCATCAATTTATAATTTATTATGGCTTATTTAATATTCCAAGTCTTTTGGTAATATTATTTGTGCAAGTGAATAATTATTCACTTCAATGTTTCTCTTATATGTTGAAAAGCTATAAAAACATTTACACTTCAATTGACAATAATAAATTAAATCTATCTTTTATTTAAAAAAATTGCTAATTAAAATAATACATTTTGAATCAAATTATTCAACTAGAAAACATTTGAAATCAATTTATTCAACTTAAAGAATTTTGCTAAATAAAACAATGCATTTTCAATCAAAATTTTCAACTAAAAAAATTCCAATCAATTTATTCAACTAAAAAATTTTGATAAATCCACACTACAATTATTACATGTACCACTTGCATAGAACTAACACATAAACATTCAAACATTGAATTTAACACATTGAAAAAATAGGGGAAAAAAATGAAATAAGCATCTACCTTGAATTCATGATTGGGCATAAATCAGGAGATAATCTGGAGTGTCATCAAAATGCTTAACATTAGGCACACCACCATTGGATTCTAATCGAGTTATCTTTTTAATTCATATCCTCTATGGTCACCATGAGCAGATTCAGACTCAAGTTTGCATCCTCTCTTGGAAAAAATAAAATAGATTCCACAAAACTCATAGACGAAACCCTTTCAAAAATGTCAGAACTCAAAATCCCACAAATAAAAAAATACCTCAGTAGAATTTCAACATGGCCATCTTGAAAAACTACAATGTGAAAAGGGAGAGCAAAGAGATTATTGCCCAAAACCCAAAGAGGAACTTCCCTTATCAATCTTCCATGAGCTCCATCCTTAAAAACTGCTTCTACCTTGGAAAAAGATTAATGGTTTTTTACAACAAACTCTATAATACAGGTAGCTTTATTTGATAAGGTTGATGTTGTTGAGTTGAATTTCCTACAAATCCCTTAACTTGTTCATCTAGAGAGGACACCTGAGGTTACAATTTCCATCAGCCCATTCTTATTTCTGAAAGATATACCTTTCCAAAAAAACACATGTTGTTTTTTAAAGATATACCATTCACCATGTTATTCCAGCAATCATATCGTTGTAAGTGAAGAAATTAAAGAACAAAATGATGGCAATAGTTCATATTAAATGAACTTTTTGATAAAATGGGTTTCTTAATAGATAAATCTAGAAATAACATTTCCATTCCTATTTGCTTGAATATGCCTACATAAACAATAATTACCAATCCGTCCAACATAGCCTCAACATGGATTTCATGATTTCATACTAAGGGATTAATTTGAATAGATGAACATGCTTGAAATCAATTCAAATCCAATTTAAATATCTATGGTTTATTTACATACTTTCAAATTTCCAAACCTTATTGATACAAAATTAATTATATATATGTAAAAGCTCAAAACAATCTACTCCAATTAGGATATATCCCAAACAAAAACCGGATTCAACCAAACTAGACTATAGCCCAAACAACTATAACCAAAACATAAGAATATTATGAGAGAATTCTTATTACAAAATATTATGTTTATCTTTGAATTCGGATATACATATGAATGTATACCTTTATCGTTCAATTGGCATTCCTATCAGGCCTTGCTTAAAAGGAATAAATCCATGTAGTGTTATACACATCGTTGTGGTTTTGTAGAGGACAAGTCAGAACTTGGAAGCCAACTCCATGACTTTGCAGTTAAAATGTAAACGACCACTTCCATCTTTTCACAGCATCTGAAGCACATATAATCTTATACACCTACAAACTTGAATGAATTTACACCCTCACACATTCTCCTTACATCCTCACACATCAATGTAGGCATCCTTACAATCTCTCACCATGATACATTGAAGTGAGATTCCACCTTTTCCTTCATCCATCAATAATATTATACCCCTCAAGAATATTCTGAACCCAAAAATCCACAACATGAGAAATCTAATGATCCATGCAATGTAGCACTACAAGAGTTGAATGAGTACAAAAAATAATGCTTCTTTTTCTACCCTTGAATTTTTGCGCTTCAATCACCTGCCTCTCTCGACACACATAGAAACACCATACATCCATTTATTCTGCAGTATTTAAACCATTTTTATACAATCACGTACCTCTCTTTGCAGGACTTCTTGTACTATTTTCCCTCAGCACCATAACTTCTAAGTATATCTTTTATGGGAAAAAAATCAAATAAATATAAAGCTCTGCGGGATCTTATTGTTAGATAACTTTCAATGGTAGGCTTCGATAATGAACTATATATGTACATTCCTCCTAGCTCACACAAGCGAGGTTAAATCATTTAATAAACTTATGGCTCAGGTGGATTAACCAATGGTAAATCCCATCCCATATAATATTGTCGACCTTTAAATGCCAACTACTCGTAGCCATTAGAGTTAATGTTTGACGAGCATTTTGTAAGATGACTCTTCTAATGAAATTTAATCCTAATTTGCATTTTTTTTTAAATGTTAAAAAAAAGTAACTTTTTCTTTTCAACTGCACTTATGGGATGTCCAGGGACCCCTTTGACAGGTTGTGATGGGTTCAATTTTGAACTTTGGTCATGGGTCATGGGACATGTGCCCTTTTAGAACCCCAGCCTATGCACCAACTCTTAAGCGTATTTTTCCAAACCCTATCATGAATCATTGTGATAACATGTTGGTTAAGACATGGGAACACATGGCAAAGGTATCGAGGTCAAATCTATGCACCTATCCCCTCCCTACGCTATTTTACATGGTTTCATTTGTAATATCAAACCACGTAATAATATGATTATAACATAAGGAATGTTTGTTAAGTGATTTGAATAAGGTTTGATTTCCATGCGCCATATAATACATGGCGCATGGATATATGGTATGGTTTGTTAAATGATAACATAAGGTTTCATTGTTTCACATATGGTTTGTTTAATATAGTCTAAAACACACTTGGACCTTAGTGTTGGCATGGACTTGACCCCTCCCCATTTTTTTTAAAACCATTCCAAACATAATATACTGTTTTTCCATCATTCCAAACATAATATAATGTTTTCCCCTATGTTCTATGGGTTAAGGGTCTAGGTCTTCTCTGTGGGTTCAAGGTTATATAGGGCTATGGTTCCATCAATTTTCAAGGTATGGATGCTATGGATTGGTCTCCTATATGTTAGTTTTTCAACATTTAAGCTAGCATTATAACAAGATCTTTTCACTGAGAGAATAACAAGCACAGCATTCACATAAGCACATCACAAGAGACAAG
>LPNX010464648.1:31614-39114 GCA_001517045.1 Pseudotsuga menziesii
CCTATCATGCATTCATAATTTTGTTAAGGTGATACGACAAATCTAAAATCAAGATTGTACTAACCATCATAACATGAAGACAAGCATACCATAAACTTAATCATGAACAAATCTCAAAACATACCTCGATGAGTCATACTTGTCGAGATCGCTTGTAATCTCCTTATGTAAAGCCTTAACCTCATCTCTTAGTTTCACCTTGTGAGGTGATTCATGTTCTGAGAGTCTTACAAAGGATTCCTTGAATCCTATCATATGTTTGGAAACCCCACTGTCTATAAGCCAATCATCACTTCCATGAGAAATGTTACCGATTTGAGGTGTCCGTCCTTGTCCCGGAGTTTGCTGATCTAGGGTTTGTTGTAGAAACCCTAATTTTCAAAACTTGGAATCTTTCAGATCTGATTGGATGAACAGATAGATCTCTTCAAATGGAGCTGTCTAATGTACTCCTTTTCTGAAAACAGTGGAGGGAAGCTCCCGGAACAGGAAGCCCTAATTTTCTGATTTCTTCTGCAGAAATGCCTGTTACTATTTCTGTGATATCTCCGAAATTACTGATCCTCTGTGTCTGAAATTTATCAATGAGGTAACCTCGCATGTCCCTGATCCAACACCATAGTTTTCATCAGAATTGGTTTCACCATTTTGGATTTATGATCCTTTTCCCAAGGTGACCTGTTACAGGACTGTTCAGAACAGCGAATTTGTACCGAATTCCACGTGTCACTGGTTCATTTTCTGAGTTTTACCTTCGGAAAAAAGAAATTGCAGTCCGTTCCCTTTCTGGAACATCTTCAATAATTCCATTTGGACCTCTGTAGCCCAAGATATTGCAGATCTCCCTAGGTGTCCTGTTTATGGATGATTTCTGGAAGAGGCTGGAACCCTAAATTGGAGAGATCATATCTCCCAGAATATAGCGAATCAGAGGCTACCCTTTGGACACAGTGATCATCAGGATTTTATATTCGGCCCCTGCAATTTTCATCTTCTGAGACTTCACCAATATCAGAATATAGCGACTGTACCAAAACTTAGCAGTTTTAGTATTTAGGGTTTCTCCTAGCTCAGGGTCAAACTAGGGTTTGACTTTCCCAGAGATTTACCCAACCAAATTTACTGATCCAGGTCTCTAAATTTCGGTTTTGATGAGGAGAAAAATCCTATGCTGGTCTCAACCAAAAATTCCTCTTCTGTAGAAAGCCCTAAGTTCCACATCGAAACTGAAAATGCTTGAAATTGAATTCCGCATCGACAGAAAGATGCACCCTTCAATGGAGAGTCATCCTATCATACTTTTGCTGAAAATCTGTGGAGGAAGATCCAAAAAATAGGAAGCCCTAGTTCCTGTAGCTGCACAATGTCTTCTTCTCAGGTTAGCTCTGATACCATGTTAGTTTTTCAACATTTAAGCTAGCATTATAACAAGATCTTTTCACTGAGAGAATCAAGCACAACATTCACATAAGCACATCACAAGAGACAAGAGACACAAAGATTTTAGGAGGGGAAACCATAAATGGAGAAAACCCCTCAACTTCCTCTAAGATAGTATCACCACAAGATGTGAACCCAAAACAGTAAGATGACCTCCCTTCACAATAGCAGCCTTCTGTCTTCTGTCAAGCACAAGAATTTCCTTCTCCAAAAGTGCGCCACACTTGAGAGAGCAAGAGAGCTAAGTCACAAGTGATAAATAGAGAGACTCTCACTCTCTATTTATATTCTTCCGTTGACTTGAAGTGCACTCAACCATGTAGGCTTAACTTATAATTAATTACTTGAGCCTACACCTTAATTAGTGTATAATAACCCAAGTGCCCCTTAAACTGTGGGGACTTACCTAATGACTTGATATGACTTGTTTACATTATTAATCCTCCCGATCGGAACATCGGGGCATGACCACATGACTCAAATACATAATAGAAACATCCCTGAATAAACATCGGGTTACAATAATATAAAATATATAGAAGAATACATTCCGAAGTTACATATACATCAACACTATATATTCCTTCCTCATTTGTCTTTCCACGGGACCAGCCTATTGGGGAAGAAGTTGCACATAATATAATGTTTTTCCAGCATTCCAAACTTAATACAATATTTTTTCAAAGGTTGATATCAAGGACTATGGTGGAAACCTTGGCGAGTGAAACATGATGATAACTTAGGCTATAGGGAGGTCTTTGGTTCAAATCCCATAGACTCCAACCAATATTATGATACCAATCTCTATTAAATTTTTTTTACCATAACCAATTTTTTTACCATTTTTAATCCTTCTTGTTGAAACTTCAAACATTGAAAACTTCTTCATCTAGAGGTTGTTCTCATGAAACAAACGTCATTAGAAATATGTTGACGAGAGATTTCATCCTATAAGATTTTATTTTCATTCTGAATGATTTAACTTTTATCGACTTTGAGATGATCTACCTAGATCAAATCCTCCCACTGGGAAGAAGTTTTGGCCACAAAAAGCATGAAATCATTCAGAAAATAAGTGAGGGTACAACATTATGTATCTAACCTTCTTGTCTAGTATTAAATATTCCTGAAGTTTATTAAGATAATTTAGAGAAAAATCGTCCACAGAAGGTGCTTGAACCTATACCTCTTGGTCTAAAATCATAGGCAGCTCATACAGTTTCAAGTTTTTCACATTTAAAAATGAATACATTTGCATATAAGGAGGAAATTCTAACCAAAAAGAACTATTAACGACTTTGTCCAAAATTGTAAAGGGTCCATACCTGATAGGTCTTAACTTTATGCCTTCACCTTGGAGTCGATCTTTGCTGATATGAATTTGTTCTTGATCACCAATCTAAAAACAATGATCTATGCGGCGCTTGTCATGTCATTCTTTGTATTTGTCCTGACTGCTTGATGAATTACCTATATCTGCTAAATAAAATTCTAAGCTTTATCTGCATCAATATGTCCACATTCCACTGTATCTTTCCCAAAAACAAAGTCTAAATGAGACTTTGGAAAGTACGAAAAACATGTCTTGAATGGAGACTTATGATTAGAAGAGTGTATAGCTCATTTATAGGCATGTTGTACATAATGTAGCTGTTCATCCCAAATATTTGGATGCTTAGAACAATACCCTCAACGAAGAAGTACCATGGTATGATTGACCACTTTAGTTTGACCTTCGATTTGTGGATTAAATCTTGTGTTTTTCTTCAGCTTTTTGTCCATAAATTCCAATAAATATGACCAAAATTTCCCAATAAAGAAGGAATCTCGATAAGAAATAATAGAATTAGGAAGTCAAAAATGGACCCATAGATTTTGAAATAAAAAATGAGCAGTCATCTCAGTTGTAATCTTCTTTTTACAAGGCATGAGTATACACATTTTACTAAATCAATCCACAACAACATACAGATAGTCATGTCCTTTTCTAGACATTGGTAAACCTCCTACAAAATCTATCGAAACACTTTCCCGTGGAAGAGAAGAATCTGGAAGTGGAGTGTATAAGCCTAACTTTCTATTACTTGGTTTCCTTGTTGCACACATAACACAACCTTCTACATATTTGGACACTTTTTCATTCATTCGAGGACAATACAAAAACTTTTGTAATTGTGCTACAATTCTACCTACTCCAAAATGTCATGAAATGAGAGAAGTGTGAGCTTCTCTTATCACATGCACTCTTTCACTTTGTGGAATACATATTTTACCAAGATGATACAACAACTTGTCATTGATATGATAGTTCAATTCTTCATTATGATAGTCATTCCGTAGTGATTCATAAACTTCTTTGAAATATTAATCCTTATTATGTTGTTCAACATAACTTACATGAACTAAAGGACTTTGTTGAATGAAAATAGAAGCATTTATTAGAGGTTTAGATAGAATATCTGCAACTTTGTTCAGAATCCATTTATTATACTTAATAACCAAATGAAATTGTTGTAAAAAACCCATCCATATGAAATACCTTGATTGCAGTAGCTTAGTTTTTTATTGTAAATATTGTAGTGGTTGATCATCAATATGTATTATTTTTTATTAACCCATTAGGTAATGTTTCCACTTTTTGACACTTTGTACTAATGCATGCAACTCTTTGCCATAGGTTGGATACTTGATTATTGTTTTAGAGAAAGTTTCAGAATGATAGCATATTTGTTTTTTATGTTGCATTAAGACCTCCCCCTTTGCATAACCACTAGCACCAGTTTCTATCTCAAATGGTTATTGTAGATTCAACAGTGCAAGTATTGGAGTTGTGCGAATCTTTTCTTTCATTGTGTCGAAGGCTTTTTGTTCCTTTCCTTCCCATTGAAAGACATTTTTCATGCTTCTCAAAACATGTTAAGGAGAATTTATGAAGGAGAAGTTTGCAATGAACTTCCTCCAGTATTGGGTTGCTCCCAAAAAGATTCTTACATTTGTTACATTATTCGACTTAGGCAAGTTTAAAATGACCTCAAATTTAGAGGGATCAATCTTCAATTCACCACCCCCTACATTATAACCTAGATAAACTAAAGATGTCTTTCCAAATTCACATTTCGACATCTTTTGGTACAAATTTTTCCCTTACAAGTACATCCAATACCTGTTTAACATGCTTGACACACGCTTGACATGCTCTTCCCAAGTTCAAATAAAAATCAAAATATCATTTAAATATACTATAACAAAATCATCAATGAAGGGCCTAAACACATCGTTTATCACCCTCATAAATGTTGTGGGTGCATTACAAAGCCCAAAGGGAATTACCATCCATTCATACAATCCTTGTTTGCTTTTGAAAGTTGTTTTCCAAATATCATTGTCTTGAATACGGATTTGATGATAGCCACTTATTAAGTCTAACTTAGTGAAAAATATTGCATTCTTTAACTAATCTAAAATATCATCAATCCAAGGAAAAGGATACATGTTCTTTATTTTAATTATGTTCAGTGCCTTCTAATCGGCGCACATACACCATGTGTCATCTTCCTCTAGCACCAACACAATTGGTGAACCATGGAGAGAGGAACTCAGTCGAATTTCCCCTCTCTCAATCAATTCCTGAACATGTTTCTTTATCTCTGCATTCTCAGCAATGGAATACCTGTACATACCAATATTCAGAAGAGGTGCATCTTGCAATAAATGAATTTTATATTGAATTTCCATCTTTAGAGGTAATCCTTTAGGTTCTTGAAACAAAATATCATAATCAAATACCACCTTTATCAAGTCCTTTTTAAGTTTAGGATCACAACCTTTAAAGGATTCAGTTTGTTCAACATCTTTTTCTTTATTATCATAAGCACAAAGTTCTTACTTGCATTTATTAACCTCTTCATTTGATTTGTAGAAACTAAAGAAATATTAGTTTTCATGTGATGTACATGAATGATATATTCAATACCATCCTTAGTGAGATGATATGTGTTATATTCCCTGTAAAAGATAGCCTTCATATCATACGTATATGGACTACCCAACACAATACCACATGTTAGTAGTTATATTTTCCTTGGGTTGTGTCAAGGAAGCCCCGAGGTAATAGTAGAACCACATTAAACTGTAATTTTGACCCAATACAATCAGAGAGGGATCTGACACTATTTACAAAGTTTTCCTCATTCAAGATATTCAATCAATGATACTCGGAAGTTCATATTTTGATGGGACAAATAGGACAGGTTTGTTTTAAAAAGTTTTGGTGGGGCATTCATGGAGGAGAGCATTGGGCAATGAAGTCAACAATCATATTGGAGTTTGGTTGCAAGAGGTTGGGGTTTGAAAGGATCTTCGACAGAGGAAAGGTAGACACCATTTCCTCAGTCTTCAAGCTTTTTGCAGGTCAATTAGAAGACAAAGAAGACATACCATCAACCAGAGCACCAATTCTGGGCGAATTCTACAAGACTTTAGCATAAAATTGTTTTGAAATGCTTGAACAAATGAACCTAGATCATGCAAGATTAATTCTAGTTCAAAAAAATAATTTTCAAACATGAAAGAAAGACAAAATGGAGTGGAAAAATAGGATAAATAGTCACAAGAGGATCACTAGCTGAATAAAAAGATGTCACCAGAAATCTCTTCAATGGAAACTTCAACCCTCAATCTCTGAAATTTTTATTCATCTACTAAAAAACAGAAACCTATTACAATGAAGAGACTCTCTACTCTTGAAAATGCAGCACTAAAGCTATCAAATACATATTAATATATAGAAAAAAAACCTCTACCTAGTCTTGAATTTGAAATCTAGTAAAACTCTAAAAATAGAAACAGTTACAACTGATTTGTTTCATTTTAGGAAGTGGGCTGCTAAAAAATAGGCTTCAAATCCCCACCTACATATCTCAACTGGTGACATCTGCATGAAATTTGAGAGATATTTTTGTAACTGACCATGTTCCCGACAACACCCATGTCTTCATTTTCTCATATTCACCTCCATCTCATCGCAATCAGTTATTGAATTTGATGACTCAGACAGGATTGTGAAATTCTGGAAAATTTCCCTTAGAAGATGACTTCGATTCTCCCAAACTATAACACTTGTGTAAAACCAGAGAGAGGTTATTGAATATAGGTATGTTATGAAGAAAAATCTCTTAGTTTTTGAAAAATCTTCTTTGTTTAGCAGAAACAGCTATTTGAACTAAATTACTAAACAGTGATTTTTATAAAAATTGACCCTGTTGCTTCAATTAACATTTGATACTGTGTTTTTTGTTTAATGATATCATGTAAATATTTGATTTGATCATTTGAACCAAGAAATTCATATTTTAAGTCTATATATCTTATTAACTAACTTTGAATTTTCTTCTCCAACATTATGCAATGCTTCTCAATCCTTGCCATGTACAATCAAAAGTTCCCCCTTTTTTACATTGAGTTTTGCAATATACTCTTCTATCTGACCAATGCTACTTTTTCTAAGGAATATATCCATCCTCATTTTCAAGAAGTTGCATATGCAATCTTGCAATTTCATCTTTTGGACTATCACTTTCTTGCCACATGCCTTCTTGTTCCTCTTCGTCAAGGGAAATCACAAGCAATTCAGAAATATAAGAAAGATTACTAAGTTGTATAGCATTAAAAATGAGCAAATCATTGCACATCATGCTGATACATACACTCACTACTCAGCTTCACAACATTTACAAGATATAGTTATGTTTTATATTGCAACAATTCCAAAATGTCGTATGTCATTACACTCATAAAGCATTGAATTTCTGCTGAGAAATGATCCCTCTAAATAATTAGTAACGAGCTTGATATTTTAGTTGTTGCGAATTGGCAGAATACCTGACAACCATTGATCAATTTACCAAAACAAGGATCAGGCCAACATGTGTTCGAAGCTTCTCACCATTTAAAATTTTGTTGTGCTTTTAGAAATTAAATTAACTATACTTTCAATCAGCGGAATTAATATGGAACATTGATCAATTTTTTCGACCATGTTGTGCAAACACGTGTTCCAGA
>LPNX010464648.1:43024-124913 GCA_001517045.1 Pseudotsuga menziesii
GTCATCATCATCACCATTCCCATCATCATCTTCATCATCATCATCATCATCATCATCATCAACAACAACATGATCATCCTCATCCTCATCATCATCATCATCCTCATCATCATCCTCATCATCATCACCATCAACATCATCACCATCATCACCATCAACATCATCACCATCATCACCACCATCATCATCATCATCATCATCACCATCAACATCATATTCATCTTCTTCGTCTTCATCTTCATCATCATCATCATCCTCATCATCATCATTACCTTCATCATCATCATCATCATCAACATGATCATCATCATCACCATTAACATCANGATTAGTAAGAGTTAGGAGGCAGAGGGGAGTGGGAGGGGACATAAAATAATAAAATTATTGGTATACTTGACAAAACAAGAATTCATTGTAGTATTTAAAAACACACGTGTGTTGTGCTTCAATAAAATGTGTTGTCGTTTTTCTTCACTAAAATGTGCTCCCGTTTTGCTCCAATAAAATACGCTCCTGTTTTGTTTAAAGTAAAAAATGTATTCCCTCCAAATGATAAGGTCGAGCCTCCACCCAGGTTTGCATGGAATTCTTATGCCTATGTGTTTGCTTCGGACTTTGCTTCAAATTCAACATGCCTATTCCTTGGAGTACAATAAACCATGGCTAAATCAACATTATATCCAAATTTTCAATATGCTCGTGTTTAGTTGTTGGTTACAGTATCTTGCATGCCTCCATTTTTATGAAATTTTAGAAACATATATGTTTTTTTTTGTAGATTCCAAATATGTAAATTTTAAGAAGAATAAATATTTTTTTCTATTTTTTTCTTATTCATCTTCTTTCATCACTCCTCAACTCAAAAACCACATTGTTAGTGTTTCGTCCATATCTCTTTCGTTTCTCAACCATTTAAAAAAAATTTGTATGGTGCACTAAAGAACACCGACCTCTACATGCTATAAAAAACCCATTTCCAAATAATTGCATTAAGACATTCAAACGCTAGACCCACAATTGACATACTATTTTTGAGGTTTGATCTCTTAGATAATTAAAAAAAATTAGTATTAGAAAAATAGTTGCACACTAGTACTATATGTTCTCTATATGTCTACCAGTTTTCATAAGTTTATTCCATCATTTAGTCATTCAAAGGCTGCACCCACAAAAACATATACCTTATAATTTGTCCCAAAAATAAAAAGTGCCAATTAAAAATTATCTAACTTTATATATTTAATAACATTTTCAATAGAAAAAAATTATATATTTCGAAACGTCATTCAATTTCCTACATTTCTTGTTTTTACTCATCGCAAGATTCATTTTGTAAGTGTCTGAAAACATCCATGTAAGTTGATGGATGCATGTTTTTTTAGTTTTCTATTGCATCTAACACATCAAAAGAGACCCTCATCAGCTTGCACATACCCTTAAACAATTAGCGATCTTACAAGTGGGAATCAACATGTCCTGGAATACATTACTTTGCTAATAATAGTCTCTCAAGGATCTTGTCATTGTCAATTTTAGCAAGCTTACCCTGGGTGGCCTCAACCATCCAAGGAAGAAAATGAAAAGAGGATGATCTCCCATATAACTACATTGTTTAATGACATCCAATAAGCCTGAATGAGTATTGCAATTGATAGCATTTGTTAGATATTGGATACTTGTTAAATCAACGGTTTCTTTTGGATTGCGTCTTTGTCTTAGAGCACACCTCATAACAGGTAGGTCACCTTGATTTTCTTGACTTCCAATCAAGCTTCTTTTGTAAGATTATTTGTTTCATATATAAATTGAGGGCTATTTTTATGTGCTTACATCTTGTTGTTTCTTAATATGAGCAATGAAGGTCTGTATCTTTGAGATGGCATTACTTTTGTGAGGAGAGAAATTGAGCAGTGCGACCTGGGAGAGATCTATACCTAATTTGAAATCCCCTTTCGCAACAGCAGCACAAGAAGATCTGAAATCTCGGTCGACGGCTTCTACATTAGAGTAAATTGTTTCTTTCAAATGCCGAGAAGTGTGCTCGTACTTTGTGACTGCAATCATGATGTTAATTTGCTCCATAACAACATCCACTAATATTAGTTTCGACCGATTTGCAGCATTCCAGTCAATATTTGGCTTCACCTTTGGTATATGAGGAGAGGAGGACGAATAAGAAGAGGAAGCATAAGTCATCCTACAAATCCCACTAAATAATACCAAAGGGAATCTTAGACTACACGCTAAATTTAATTCCTAGCAGCCGCAAATAAGAGGTCAAAGTTTTCTCCTATGGGCCATTAATTGCAATCTGAGTTTGATGCACAACCCAAGAAAAAAATGTGCTTGGTCCTAGTGAAATTGCACTTGATTTTTTGCTTATAATGATGGTACTCTACCATGTTGGTAGTTGCGAAAAATTAGTCTGTCACCTTCTCGGGGGCTATTGGGCAGTCTTACTACTACCCAAAACTCCTTCCAGTCCATGTTGTAATATTCAGAAGGCTTCTTGTGACCCTAAACTATAATCTTGGAGGGTTGAGAGCTTCCCCTGATGTGAGCTATGTACATAGCATCCCTATATGGGTTGACTATTGGGATTTCGAGGGTCTAAACAAGCCCAACAGCCTTGATGGGTCTGTGGGATGCTACCCCGAACCTTATGGGTAATCCTGTAGCCTTCCCCAAGGGTAGGCTAGTAGTCTCAGCAACCATTAAAATGACGTGTCTAGTAGCTAATCATGAAGCTAGTGGAAAGTTACAATCCCTAGAAGGATCTTCCCGTGAGGAGAAGAGAAGCAACCTACATAAGAACAGGGTTTCCGAAAAAATAATGTAGAAAATTGTCGAAGCCTATAAATGAAGACAATGAAAACTTAGGGCAAAACCCTAGCTTGTGAAGAACATAGACTTGTAGAAGCCTTCTTTTTGGTGAAACCCTATATTAGGGTTTTTATCCAAAGATACATGTGGATGCCTAGCTAGAATGCTAGGGCATACACAAAACTTTCTCTTCTTCCTGAACAACCAAAATCTTCTTCTTTGGAGCAGTTGTACCTATGGAAGCCAAGTGTGTTGGACAATGAGAAGAATTTATCTTCTTAAATAGCCTTCATTCACTTGTAAGTGTATAACAAATTAGGAAAGATAAAAATAATAATATTTTAATCTTTCCCTAATTTCACTTTTAGCATTTACCATAAAGGTTCTTTTATTTATCTTTGACTTATATAAGAAGTCCATATTTATTTTGACTTTCACTTGTGGTCATTTTCCTGTGGTCAACAAGTCTTTATTTATTTTGAATTTTGACTTTTCATTTTTCCAAGTGCCCCTGTGGTCCTTTTTTATTTCAAAAGTACATCATTATAAACCAAGAGATTTATTAATTCTTTTATCTCACACACTATGTGATACCTAGATCTGGTACTAGGGTAGCTCGACCAAGCGTAGCTAATCCTTGGAGAAGCACACCAAGACCATAGATTAAGGGTCGAGGTGCCACACACATGCCTAGACCCATTCTAGGGCTTACAGTGTCTTGATTCTCTAGGAAAATGGCTACACGGAACTAATTTGAGTCTACCAGTCCTATACTGGTCTACATCGTGGTCCCGGACCAGATGTCTACTCAACACAAGATTGAGCCAACCCAGGGCAAAGATGGGTCTATATCATGGTCCCATACCAAATATCTACCATTTAACAGAATGGTCACTCAACACTAGGTTGAGTCTTCACCATGGCCCCAGAC
Organism: Pseudotsuga menziesii; assembly: GCA_001517045.1. Taxonomy (NCBI): domain Eukaryota; kingdom Viridiplantae; phylum Streptophyta; class Pinopsida; order Pinales; family Pinaceae; genus Pseudotsuga; species Pseudotsuga menziesii. The sequence continues at coordinate 46,779 of LPNX010464648.1, forward strand.
CAGCTAGTCCCATTATCCTAAGAGAAGGGCTCTCGGTGTTGCTAAAAAAAAATCAATAGTGTATCCTTTCATTTATTATTAATTATTAATGGGTTGGAGGTAGATCACATCTTTCACATGTCACATCATTCATAGATCACATCATTCATTAACACAAAGATAGAGTTTTCCACAATGCTCATCTCATATTAATCTTCGAGGGTCAAAATATATCCTCCTGATCGAAATCCCTAGACCAACCCAATTCATCCGCAGATTACAAACAAATCGTAACAAGACAAAGATACAACTCTCGATAATTCGTTCATCCGATAATTCCATGATTCTATCAACTACATTCCTAATATTATTTATAATCTTTCTCCTTTACAAAAAGGTTCTCATAAGTATATTTTCGAACTAAATTGGACCATCAGTCTAACTACTTGCAACTGAGTCGACCATACTTGTCGGTAACTTCTTCTTGCGCAATATGCTTCAACACTTGTCTCCATCTCCTCTGTCGTACCTTGCACACTTTATCTGCCTGCCAAAATGCCCCCAACACAAAATTGTGGATCATCCTCGAGCCACATCAACTAGATATACTGGGTTTATTCAACTGGGTCTTTAACCTGTCATGTGTCGTCTGAAGGTGGTCAACTTCTTCTTTGACTGTCGCACTTAGTGTTGCACACTATTCAACATATTTATCTTTTGGGAGTTCATCTGGAATATGCTCCACCCTTTTTTGTGCATGCTTGGGCTGTGTGAGATAGTCCATGGATTTACATGCTAGTTTCCTTGCGTCCTCCTGGAATTTTCCAGTTGCATCGTCCTCTGCTGGTGCCTTTCCCTAGATTTATTCACCCATTGTAGTAATATTTATAGCTCTGCAACCTTGGAAATTTGTGTAATTGGGGGAATTTTCTTCAAGGAGCTCCGCAATGACATTAGTTATTCCTCGGTTTCACTAAGTTGCACTTCAAGTTGTTGTAGTTGCTCATCTTTGACAATGATGGTCCATATTTTTTTCATCACCTCTGCAATGGAGTTATCTTCCTTCTAGATCTCTTCAATCTGTGTCATTGTTGCACCGATTTTACTTATATCCGTTGTTATTAGTTCTAGAGGTGTGCTTAGCATGGTGCATGCTTGCATCTCTTTTTTTCCCTTCTTTAGATCAGTGACTATTTGTCCTAGTCACAGTATTTTTGTTTCCATGAACATTTCTAGTGTAATATCTGGAATGTATTCATAGGAAATAGAGATCTCCCACTCAATTCGTTGTTGGTCAGCATATGATTTTTTCTCGTCATCAATGATTGCTTCATGTATTGTCTTCATCTGCACCATCTCAGCTTCATCCTGTGTAATCTTCTTGCGTGATTGGACTAGCTGGTCATGCACAATCTCCTCTAGGTCTGATATTTCTTGTCTTGCCACATTTTGTAATCATGCTAGCATATTCATTTGTAGCTCATTGATGCTGAGACTAATCATGTCGAATTAGTGCATGGTTGCATCGATATTTTCACTACCCATTTTCAGTGCGCAGGGTGGAATCTACACAAGTCACACCATTTTTCCATTACTTATCTATGCTTCTCTTTTCCACACATCAGTCTGTGGTACCTTTTTGAGAATTTCATTTTTTAGGGATTGCTGCAGTACCTTGACTTGGTTAAATAACATCATCAAATTCTTTTTTAATTCAGCTTGGATTTTGCTAGTCACAGTGGTAATTGCGGCCATTATGTGACGTATTTGATCCTTTGCCATTTTTGGTGCACTGCTTGCTTTCCATTTCTCAAATCTTCTCTTCATTATCCCTTCTTCCACTTGTCTTTCCAACTACGAATCCATCGGAGTGGATGATGACTCTGCTTGTGTCTCTTCTTTGGAACCTTTGGCTTGTTCTTTCTCTTTCTCTGCTAGAATAATACATGGTCACCCTCCCTTAGTGTCTGATAGCTCGTTGATATGGACATAACCTTCCATGATACCATCCAATCATTGATGATAGCATATAACTCTTCATCCACCAATTTTTATGTTATTGTGAGCCATTGGTAGTCCATGTCCCACCTCACCTGTATGTGTACTACGTGTCACCCCATTGCAAATCATGCCACTCTTCTATACTTTGTCGCAGCCTCCCTAGCGAGGCACAGAATTTTTCCTGTTGCATCCCAAATTCCATCATAATACAAGAAAAAGTGGGTGTTGCAGTCAATTTTCCACTCCTTAACATCAAGCGCCCATAATTCATGGTACCATGTGCCCTTGTACATTCTAACTTCCTCAACATCCATCCCATGGTAGTGCGTGGGTTCTATCCAACCCACAAGCACAATCAATATCAACATCCATGAGTACATACATTGCATCTTCCCCTCTTGTGACATCATGGTGTCTTCCATCAATTGGTTCAACATGAACAAGGACCAGTTCATTTTGACCCCCTCTACGCACTACTCTGCACATGCACGGACTCCCAATGTGTATTGGTTGGGTCGGTTCTTCCACACATATTTCATAGCGAGTATCTTTGTTATGACTCTAAGGACTTTGTCGTTAATGGTTTAGATGACATATGCCCGCTTGTCTCAAACGACATCATATTTCTTTTTTAGCTTCACAACCAACCTTTTCTTATTATCTTTACCGCTGAAATACTCCAATGGATCAACTACTTCCTTAGGTAGTCTGGTGATTTGGGAAATTAAGTCGACTATAACCAACACCTTGGTATCCACCATGGAAGCATGTTAGAATTTTCTTGACACATGCATTCACTTCTACTAATCGACCGAAATTTGGCATATGGGTAATTTTGAACAATCTCGACCGCTGCAAACCCAAATCCCATTTTTTTGGTACTATGGTGATTGAACCTCCTTCTCCTTACGGTTTCTTCTCGAAGGGTTCTACAGTGCATTTTGGATAGGATAAAATGTCATGGTTGTTGTATTGCAATTTATGCAAAAATGTTATGATATTCATGGTGACATGTACACCCTTTGGTGTCATCGACAACTTAATGTTATAATGTTTATTCTTAAATATTCGAACTAATGATGCACCTGCCTTTCGTGGTGGTACATACCCTCGAATATCATCGGTTGTCAACCCTTTTGGTGTAGTAGAATCTACTCCTCCTGTTGATGATGGGTCGACCTCCGTCTCTGCCTCTGCCACCTTGGAGATCTGGTGTCTCTTATACGATTTGTGTACTCGATGGAGGGGATCCATGTGTAATACTACTTCAAATTATCTAGGCCATCGCTACTAAGCTACCATGCTTGTGCTCTGCAATGCTCTCCTACACTTTCCTTTCCACTCTCTTGTGCTTTCAATCATTACAATGGTTCAAAACAACCCTCCCTCTACCGATTCTTATAACCTTGAGAGATATTGTGCGAATGATTTTGAACATCATAGCCAATACCTCCAACTATCGACCAAATCTATCTCTAAATCTACAAATCCAATGGTCTAATTCCTCATAAATGCACGCCTCATCCACTTGTTTTGTCAATCATCGGTTTTAATTGTTGCATTTATTTCCCGATTTGATTATGTTTCCCTTTGTTGGATGTCGCTGAGCTTCCTTCCTGCTATGATTTGCGCTTCATTTCCCATATGTCGACTCTTTCTCCTGTGATTTCGTTCCTCCTTCTCTTTTTTTCTGTAGCATCATAATTTTTTTAATTACTATGTGGCTTTTCATTCATGGTTCCACACCTGGCTATCCTGAGATGGTTTTAGCCGACTTCCATTCACTAGATTTGGTAGCAATGCACCATCTAATTGATGTAATTCCACTACACCTCCATCGGTGATGAAATGAATCACGTACGGTCCTAATCAAACCATTTATAGCTTACCCGGGTGCTTTACGAACTTTTTTTCATGTAAGAGAACCATATCTCCATATTGGAAGTAATTTTATTTAATAGGATGGTCATTCCATGCTGGATTTGAAATTCCTCCATCATTGTGCTAATCGTGTGATTTATAAAGTGGCTCCTTTGGTCGCTCATCAATATTTTGGGAGAGAAGAACCGAGTGACTATATTGTCAAAGAGGAACCTCGCTGTTGTCGCAGTGGTACCATCAATCACAAGTGTTTCTTCTTCCCATCTCATTAAGGAGTCTCTCATTGTGATGATATATCACACACCCATCTGTTTTCCCGAAGGATTGATGGGTCCCACAAAATCCACTTCCCATTTATCAAATAGTTGTAGTATCACCTAGGGTACTGATGGCATCTCATGGCGCCGTAATGGCTTCCCCATCCTTTGACAAATGTTGTAATTTTTAAGGAGGGCATGTTTTCAGGAGGTGTATCTGGTTTCAGTCAGAGATCATAAGCATAATAAATTAAATATAAACATAGATTATAGTAACAAGGTAGCCGAGATGAAGATTAATCTGGATGAAACACCTATTCCAGACATGATCCACCTTCATAAGAAGATAGGGGATATCATTCACACTGATCTACTGAATTCAACTCTCAAGATATCCAAGTTTCATACTATAAAGAGTAGAATTGAAAACCAGTTGAGGCAACAGAACGTAGAGAATAGGGCCCACCAGGATCAGATCAAGAATCTTCAAATATACTTGTTGCAGGCTGAAAACTAATTTGATAAATGGGAGGGAATCCAAAAGATACTAAAGGAGAAAGAGGACACCATTCAACTACTGAAGAAAAAGTTGAAGATTCCAGCCTCTCAACTGATCCAAGCTTTAGAGATATCAGAGCTCGAAAAGGATAAAGAGAGCTTGAATGGTAATCTTGTAGATTTCCAGGACCAGCTACTCAAATTCATAAAAAAAGAGAAGCAATGGTAGAAGGATATAACCCTCATAGTGGAGAGTGAGAAGGCCCTAAAGACCAAAGTAGATTATTTGAAGAAAAGGTTTCAGGAGAAGGAAAGGGAATTACAAGAGAGCAGGGAATAAATTGAAAAGGTAGCCATTCCTCCCACAACTGAACCTGGTTAGTTCTCCATCGTTCAAGCCCTGGCACAAATAATTCTGAAGGAGTTGGAGATAACAGGGTTAAAGCACTAAAACAAGAACCTAGAAGGCTTAGCAATGGATAGAGAACGAAAAAAAAGATCTAGGAGAAAAAATGTGCTAACTTGACGGCCAAGAATGAGAATTTGATACATTGGGTCATAGGTAAAGCAGCAGTCCAGGGGGAGAAGTACCTAATATGGGATTCCCTTGTATCAAAGGCCACCAATTTGAGGCCCTACCTAGATTACATTCTAGACAAAGAAAGGGTTATACAGACATCCAAATAGAGTGTTAAAGCTGTCAAAGAAAAGATAAATATGAAACCCATTGACCATGCTAAAAATGCTATAGAGTTTATAAATGGGATAACAGAAGAGGACATCAGAAATCAGGGCATAAAGGATAGGATTTATGTCATCACCTGGGCCAAGAAAGTGGTAAATTAGTACCATCATTTGCAAACTATCGAGGCCAAGATTGATATCATGTCTCATGAGATCAAAGTATTTATCGAAATGTTTGACCCTTTGGTCAAAATTGGATTTCCATTCTTCTTCCAGGAAAAGGGTGGCATGTGGTCACAAAAATAATGCTATGACCTGTTGATTCATTGTAGGTCAGACCATTCCAAATTTGAAAATATGCAACATTCTTTGTTGGGAAAAAATATTGTTGGAAAGATGGTAGATGATTTCAAAATATTGTTCACTTTGAGGGCCACGTGTGTATTGTTGTCAGACTTTCAATATAGGGATCATGTGTAAATGTGGGTGCTTTCAAAGGAAACATCCACTCTGGAATTACCCACTGTGGATCAGTGGAAAGAGGTCAAGAAGTTTGGAAGGACCAAGTATGTTCTACATGCTCCAAAATGATGAAAATTAAGGGACAAGTCAGGTTTAGTCAGCATAAAACCATTCGAGGTTCCCTGCACCATTATTTTCATTCAAGCAAGCCTAAGTCCCAGATGGTGCATTACCGTTTTAATCAAGAATGCATGTTATTCCATTTTTCCAGTTCTGTGTAGAAATCATGGTCAATGTGCCACCTCAAAGCTGCTAGGATTTGCAATGATGATTCGGGATTGATTCCCAAATTTTAACTAAATTTGTCTCTGTTTCAAGGTTGGTCTTGGGAGCCCATAGCACTATAAATGTAACCTCTATGGAGGAGTAACGGTTCGAATTTCATTTTTTGAATCCTCTGTGCTCGGATTGTAGCTCTATAAACTTTCTTGGAAGTATTAATAAAAATTGTTTTCTCTGAGTTTCTGATATTCATCATAGTGTTCATATTCAATTTTTGTTTCTAGTTTGCATCATTTTCATATGTGTAAATTCATGCTAATGCTTTCTAGTTGTATGTGAGGAATTCATTTCATTAAGTGCTCCTTCCATCAGATATAGCATTCGTAATGTGTCTATAATGATTGATGTGTAATTCATCCTTGTTAGATGCTCCATTTCTGACATTACCCTTATTGTTTTTTTGCTAAAGGTTTTTTCAAGAGATCCATCCATAGATAGGTGCCTCTTGCTGCACCTGACTTTTTCTCCTCTCTACTACCACCACTTGAAGATATTTGACTAAATATTACATTCACTTTGCCTCAGATTACAAAAGGGAATATCATTGTTCATTGTTTGTTGTAATATCCTTGAATGATTTAGATTGTGACTACATTGCCCAATGGTATTTGAAATCTCTATGTCTTACAATATTTAAATTTATAAACAAATTTGTTCCCATCATAAATATAGCCCTCTGAATGCTTTCTTAAATCCATATGTATATGTGAATGTTCTTGTGACAAAGAGAGAGCCCTAACTCACTGTATAGGTTACAATACAGTCTAAATATTGGTTTGAAATGGTTACCCCGTTGATCTCCTACCACAACCATAGGAAAATCATTGGGTGATAACATCTTGACACCATTTCTTGGGAACAAATTGCCATTATCCTTTCAGGAAAACAACATTGTTTTATTTCTATGACCTCGTTGAGCAGTCAGTCCTAGACACATGTTGGTTGTATATGCTCTAGAGACTCCACTCAAATCCTTTGGAAGACAAATCTACTTTGAAATACTAGTGGCCAAGGAGCTGCAAAGCATTTCAGTTTTAATTGTTGATGGTGAACAACTGTTAAACATTAAGAAAGTCGTGCATCTTTCACTTGGAAAATCCACCTTCAAAGAATCCAATATTCGAAATTTTCTATGCCGATTCTACTGGAGAAATGAGCTCACTACAAAGACATGGGAAGGCATGGTGAAGAAATGAGGTACTCGAGTGTGAATCTTCTCTGGGATACCTTATTATTTCTTGTAAAAAACCCATTTCCAAATAATTGCATTAAGACATTCAAACACTGGACCCACAATTGACATACTATTTTCGAGGTTTGATCTCTTAGATAATTAAAAAAAAATTACTATTGAAAAAATAGTTGCACACTAGTACTATATGTTCTCTATATGTCTACCAGTTTTCGTAAGTTTATTCCATCTGATATGTATAACTCCCGATTCTATATTATTCCAATGCCAATGCATATATTTATACAATTGATATGACGATTGTGTTTCACCTTGCGCCCAGCCTTTTCAGCTTCCTACTATTCAGATTTATTTATTTATTTACAATATATAATCCCTATGGATTATATTCTAACAATCCCCCTCTTAATCCGAAGGGGTGTTCGTAAGTCCGAGCATGTTTCTGAATCTTTCAAACTTTTCTCGTCCAAGCGCTTTGGTGAAGATGTCTGCAATTTGATCATTTGTGGAACAATGTCGAAGATGGACTGTCTTGGCCTCTACATGATGTCGAATCAAATGATACTTTGTGTTGATGTGTTTGGTTCGATCATGGAATCTAGGATTCTTAGCCAGCTTGATTGCAGAAGTATTGTCGATCATTAATGGTGTGGAGTCCTCTTGTTTTTCTTGCAAATCTTCAAGTATCTTCCTGAGCCATACTATTTCTTTCGTTGCTTCAGCTGCAGCCACATATTCTGCTTCTGTTGTTGAATCTGCTGGAACTGACTATTTGCGAGATCTCCATGAAACAGCTGCTGATCCAAGACTCATAGTGTATCCAGAAGTTGATACTCCTGTCTCCTTATCGCCATCAAAATCTGAGTTTGAGTACCCAATAAGTTTGAAGTCATCCACTTTAGAGTACTTGAGTCCAACGTCTTGAGTCCCCTTCAAGTATCTTAGAACTCTTTTTGCAGCTGACCAGTGTCCTTCACAAGGTTTATGCATGAACCTTGAAAGTATGCCAACAACATAAGAAATATCTAGTCTAGTTGTTGTAAGGTAGATAAGGCTTCCTACAAGCTGTCGATACTTGGTCGCATCCTCAAATTCTTTTCCTTCGCTTGATGTGAGCTTCATTTTTTGTTCCATTGGAGTAGATATATGGTTGCATTCTGTCATGCAAAATTTGTTTAGTAGTTCTCCAACATATTTTTTCTGAGATAGGAAAATATACTTAGGATGTTGAGTGACTTCAATTCCTAAGTAATAGTGGAGATGTTCCATACCTGTCATTTCAAAGATCTTTTTCAAATCTTTCTTTATGGATGCTATATAGCTCTCATTGTTCCCTGTCATCAAAAGATCATCTACGTACACCATAAGATACACAACAGATCTTCCAACTTTCTTTATAAATAGTGTTGCATCATCAAGATCAAAATGTTCAAAATTTAACTTCAAAAGATGCTCGGTTAACTTCTCATACCATGCGCAAGGCCCTTGTTTTAGGCCATACAAGGATTTGACAAGCTTGCATACCTTTTGTTCTTATCCTTTCAAAACAAAGCCTTCTGGCTGAGACATGAGGACATTCTCTTTCAAGTCTCCATTCAAGAAAGCAGTCTTCACATCCATTTGATGAACTTTCCACCCTTTCTGAGTAGCTAAAGAGAGTAAGGTTTGGATGGTAGCCCATTTTGTTGTAGGAGAAAAAGTTTCTTCATAGTCAATTCCTTCTTTCTGTGCATAGCCTTTTGCTACAATCCTCGCTTTGTGCTTGTCAAGTGAGCCATCTAATTTGTATTTGTTCTTGTACACCCACTTGCAGCCAATTGGTTTGGTTCCAACTGGAGGGTCAACCGGCTTCCAAGTTCCATTCTTTATGAGTGCATCATACTCATTCTGCATAGCTTCTTTCCACTCAGCTCGAGTAGAAGCTTCTTCAAAGGAAGTTGGATACATCCATGTCATCACTTGAATTATCTGCTTCTCCTCCATGTCTTTTCGAACTTCTCGTTCCCGTCTTTCCAACTTCATCCGGATGGACACTTTCAAGTGTCTTTGTGGCCCATTTAGGAATCTTTCGTGATGGTCCTGGTTGATCAACTGGTGGTGCTTCATCATTGATTGAGAGTCTGTCAATTCTCTCAATCACATCATCCAGTTGAACCTCTTGTTCAGGTGAAGTAGCAGGAACTTCTTCATGCGGGAGAGTTGGTGCTTCATATGGAAATTCCAAAGGTTGATCCAAAATAGGAATTCCCCCTTCAACGTTTGGAATTTCATATTCATTTTCAGAATATGTCTTTGGATGAGGATAATTTTCCAAATGATCAAGCTGTCTCTCAATGGACTGGTCATTTTTAGTAGTCTCAAGAAAAATGACATCTCTGGAAATAACAAATTTCTTGTTTACCTCATCATACAGACGGTATGCCTTGGAGTATTCTTTGTACCCCAGGAGAATGCATTTTCTGCTTCGAGCACCAAGCTTGTTTATTTTCTCCTTTGGAATCAAGGCATAACAGGTGGAACCAAAAACTCTGAGATGCCTGACTGAAGGGAGATGGAAAAACCACATTTCATGTGGAGTCTTGTTATCAAGAGCATTTGAGGGACTTTTGTTTCTCAAATATGCTGCACATTTTACTGCATCACCCCAAAACATTAGTTTTACATTCTTGAAAAACATCATTGAGCGAACCATATTCATTATGGTTCTATTCATTCTTTCTGCTACACCGTTTTGTTGAGGATTGTAGGGAACTGTAGTCTAATGTGCAATTCCATGTTGGTGGAGATAATCTTCAAAAGCATTTGAAGTGTATTCTTTCCCATTATCAGTACGAAGTGTACCAATTTTTTATTGTGCTTGTTTTTCTATCAATGCATGGAAGTCTTTGAATGTTTGAAATGCTTCTGATTTTGTCTTTAAACAGTAAATCCAGCACATTCTTGAGTAGTCATCAACAAATGTCATAAAATACTTATTCCCATTTGCAAAAGGAGTTGGCATTGGGCCACACAAATCAGAATGCACTAACTCTAATTTCCTACTTGCTCTAAAATTAGATTCATGGAATGGCAGCTTACTATGTTTCCCTAATATACACGCATCACATTTGTTCTTCTCTTTGGGAATGGTGGGCAAACCAAATACACCATTCTTTCTCAACAAACGAAGACTGTTATAATTTAGATGACCAAATCTTGCATGCCACAATGAACTAGATGACAAATTACCTTCTCCATGCTGAGAGAGGTAGGCATAGTTTTGAACTCTTGTAGATGAACCCTTCAGCTTCAGCAACTTCCCATCTTTGTATCCAGTCATGATGACTTCATTGTCAGAGGACTTTCTTATTTCTACGATTCCATCAAACATGTGGATGGAATGGCCTCGCTATCGAATCTCCACCAAGGACAGCAGGCTTCTCTGCAACTCTAAAAGATAAAGAACATTCTTCAACAATAAATCAGGGAATCCAGGCATCTTCAGTCGAATGGTGCCCATTCCGTTTGGTTTAAGACTTGACTTATCTGCAAAGTAAACTATGCCATCTATTGTTTCATTAAGTTCTTCAAAACAGTCTTTTCTAAATGTCATGTGTGATGTTGAACCAGTATCAAGCAGCCAACAATATTTGTAAGATGAAAGTGAATTCATTTCATTAATTCCAAGATTACAATGTGCAACAATACCATGAGCAGAATCAGAAGATTTACAAGCATCTTGATTTTTATTATCATCTTTCTTCTGCTTGTGCTTGTCTTTAATGGAGTCCCACGAAGCCCAACACTGATCTGATGTGTGTCCAGTCTTTCCATAATGCTTGCACTGCAGATCTGATCTTTTGTTTCTGCCCCCTCTGCCTCTGAAGTTTCATCTTCCTCGTCCTCTCTTGCTGCAATCTCCCTTGGAAGGGTCTTTGGACTAATTCTTTGTTTTCTGAACAAATTCAAGGGATTCTTCGAGAGGCTCGCTTGATTTCTTGATATTTCTAGACCATTTTGGATATGTTTCCTTGTCAGTGAGGACATCACCAACAATAGATGCTATAGATTGCATCTTTTACAACTGTTAGTGTAATTTACAATAATGAACTTGATATGACAAAGAGAAATAGAAAAACAATAACCTTGCAGGTCTATAGTCTCTGCCAAGGTGAATACAATGCAAGCTTCAGGTGAGCATACACAAGCTTCTTCAATATACAAAATATATCAATCACGAGCTTCAAATACACAGCAGCATTCATTTTTTTTATACAATATATACTCTATAGAATATGTTATGCGTGGAGGCACCAGAAGCTAATATATTAGTGTGCAAAGGATATAAGTGCACAAAAAATCAAGCACCAAACTATATACTTCTGCAAAATCAAGTGATTAGCAGCAGCAATTGTCTGGAACTCTTGAGATCGTAGCAACAATATTCACATGGAAATCGCAGCTCATACAACAAGCTCAGGCTCATACAACAGACTCACTCTATTCATGCTCATACATCAGCCGTATCACCTCTTTTACTGCATATGAAAAACATTCACAAACTTTCCAGTTAAACTTCCACGCAAATAGCTAGGGTAGAGATTAGGGTTTGTGTAATCCAAAACGCATTATCTCCATGTGATTGAGCAACCTCTCATCTCACTCCACGCGGCTTCAATCAACACATTCAGCTCCACGCAGCTCCACTCAGGCAGCTCTTTCCACCAACACAGGCAGCTCTTCAACTTCAGTCACAGCAATGGTTCAAATAGCTCAAAATGCCAACAACATGTATCATTCAATGGGTTCTCCAATATACGATATACACCAGCAACAACATATATCTTCCACACAGTATCAAGGTCCATATATCTTCCATATAGATATAGGTTCTATCTCACAGCTCCAATACATCACTCACTCCATTTAGGCTCATACTCCACGCTTCCACGCTCATACTCCACGCTCTGATATTACACACAGCATATAGATATAGACTCTGATATTACACCCAGAAAGCATATATACAGCAGCCAATATTACACGCAGCATCTACAACTCCAATACTCAGCATTCGAGCTTACACAAGCGTCACACAATTGAGAAAGGTTCTGAATATACACCGTCATGAAGTTGAAGAGAAACCTTCAACGCATTCACGCAGAAGCAATAGGCCGCAACTGTTCAACATTCTTCAACGCATTCACCACGGTGTTCAGAAAATTAGGGTTTCCTTCCTCCACGCTATTTCAGCATTCAACGCAGTCTTCTCACTAGTCTTCACGCAGGCAGCTTTCATTCAATCTCCAACGCAGCTTCAGGCTCAGTCTCCGTTCATACTCCTTCACGCAAACAATAGAATGAATTGCCTCTCAAATTGCAGTCTCAAATTTCACTTGAGGAGGCTTGAAGGGATAATCCACTAGAAAACGCAATGAAAGCTATATGACAAACTTTCATAAACAGTATCTTTTCCACCATTTATTGTGCCAACCCAAGAGAACATGTTATCTGACTCTGGAAAAGCTGAAATTCTAGGATCACCAAGAGATATCAACGCAGATATCAAGAGATATCAACACAGTCTCAAACAACGAAGAGAACAGTCTTCACAATGGTCTCCATGATACATCAAAGCAAGATTCAGCGATTCCTGAGCCAGAAAGATTCAGTGCGTCTTGCAATACGAATGGATCAACAGCGAAGTAGGGTTCAAGACACATTTCATTCACACACATAAACGCAGCAAAGGAATTGCAAGGAACGTAAGGGAATAATCAATAGGCAGGCCACTCACAGGAATTATCACATCACACAGAGGATGGTAGGAGCTGAGCGGAGCGTTAGAGCAGCCAGCGCATGCACCAATGCATGCAATCTGCAGCCTGAGGAAAGGGCAGATGAATGAGCATACTGGCAACAGGCAGGAGTTATGGTAGCGCTCTGATACCACTGATAGGTATAACTCCCGATTCTATATTATTCCAATGACAATGCATATATTTATACAATTGATATGATGGTTGTGTTTCACTTTCTGCCCAGCCTTTTCGGCTTCCTACTATTCAGATTTATTTATTTATTTACAATATATAATCCCTACGGATTATATTCTAACACCATCATTTAGTCATTCAAACGCTGCACCCACAAAAACATATACCTTACATTTTGTCCCAAAAATAAAAAATGCCCATTAAAAAATATCGAACTTTGTATAGTTAATAACATTTTCAATAGAAAAAAATTATATATTTGGAAATGTCATTCAATTTCCTATATTTCCTGTATTTTAGTCATCACAAGATTCATTTTGTAAGTGTCTGGAAACATCCATGTAAGTTGATGGATGGATTTTTTTTTTCAGTTTTTTATTGCATCTAACGCGTCAAAAGAGACCCTCATCAGCTTGCACATACCCTTAAACAATTAGCGATCTTACAAGTGGGAATCAACATGTCATGGAATACATTACTTTTCTCTGTGAAGATGACTTTGATTCTCCCAAACTATAAAACCTATTTAAAATATGAGATAGTTTATTGCATATAGGTATGTTATTAAGAAAAATTTCTCTCGGTTTCTGAAAATTCTTCTTGGTTTAGTGGTAAGAGCTATTTGAACTAAATGACTTAAACAATTATTTTTATAAAAAGTAACCATGCTGCTTTAATTAACATTTGATACTCTATTTGTTGTTTATTAATATCATTTAAAGATTTGATTTGATCATTTGAAACTAATAATTCAGCTTTTAAGTCTATCTATCTTGTTACCAAACTTTGATTTTTCTTCTCCAGCAATACGCAATGCTTCCCATTCCTTTCCATGTACAATCAAAAGTTCCCCTTTTTTACATTGACTTTTGCTATCTGCTCTTCTAGCTCACCAATGCTACTCTTTCTGAAGAATATATCCTCCTTTTCAAAAAGTTATTCAACCTTGCAATTTCATTTTTGGGACCATCACTTTCTTTCCACATGCCTCCTTGTTCCTCTTCGTCAAGAGAAATCACAAGCAATTCGAAATATAGGCAAATTACTAAGTTGTATACCATTAAAAATGAGCAAATCATTGCACATCCTGCTCATACATGTGTTCACTACTCAACTTCACAACATTTACAAGATATAGTTATTCTTTATATTGCAACAATGTCATAATGTCGTCTACCTTTACACTAAAAAAGCATTGAATTTCTGCTTAGAAATGCTCCCTCTGAATAATCAGCAACGAGATTGAGCTTTCAGTTGTTGGAAATCGGCGGAATACTTGACAACCATTAATAAATATACCAAAACAAGGATCAGGCCAACACATGTTCCAAGTTGCTCACCATTTAAAATTTCGCTGATTTTTTAGAAATTAAATCAACCATACTTTCAATCAACGGATTGAATATGGAACGTTGATCAATTTTGTCAACCATGTTGTGCAAACACGTGTTCCCATTTTAACCCCAAGCAAGTTTATTTCGCATTGGGGAATGAATTTTAGTCGTTGGATGGTCTAGGACTGCACCTGCACCGTTGATCTTCCATTTGATTTGCAGGAGTTTTAAATTAACTAGATTCACGAGCTGATACAACTCGTCCTTTTCTTGGGTAGACGAGGATATGTCTCTAAGTTTTCATAGCAGAAGCTTAAACAATCAGCGATCTTACAAGAGGGAATCAACATGTCCTGGCATACATTACGTTGCTCGTAATAGTCTCTTAGGTATCTTTTCATTGGCAATTTTAGCAGGCTTTCCTTGGGCTACCTTCGCCATCCAAGCAAGAAACTGAAAAGCAGGGCGATCTCCCATATACATTCATTGTTTAATGACATCCAGTAAGCCTCAATGAGTAATGAAATCGATAGCATTTTTCAGCTGTTGGATACTTGTCAAATCTGCGGTTTCTTTTGGATTATTTGTCTTACAGCACACCTCATAACAGCCAGGTCACCTTGATTTTCTTGACTTCCAATCAAGCTTCTTTTGTAATATTATTTGTTTCATATATAAATTGAGGGCTAATTTTCTATGCTTGCAGTCTGTTGTTGCTTAATATGAGCAATGAAGGTCTATATCTTTGAGATGGCGTTACTTTTGTGAGGAGGGCGACTGAGAAGTGCGACCTGCCAGAGATCCATACCTAATTTGAAATCCCCTTTTACAACAGCACCACGAGCAGATATGAAAGCTTGGTCGGCGGCTTCTACATCGGATTAAATTGCTGCTTTCAAATGCTGAGAATCGTGCTCGTACTCTGTGGCCGCAATCGTGCTGTCAATTTGGCCCATAACAGCATCCACTGACATTACTTTCAACCGATTTGCAGCGTTCAAGTCAATATTTGGCTTCGGCTTTCGTCTACGAGGAGAGGAGGACGAATAAGAAGAGGAGGTAGAAGCCATCCTGTAACTCCCACCAAATAATACCAAAGGGAATCTGAGACTGCTCGCTAAATTTTATTCATAGAAGAAGCAAAAGCAGAGATCAAATTTTTCTCCTTTGGGCCATTAATTGCAATCTGAGTTTGATGTGCAGCCAAAAAAAAATGTATCTGGTCCTCGTGAAATTGCACTTGATTTTCTGCTTATAATGATGGTACTCTACCATGTTGGTTGCTGCAAAAATTTAGTCTAAAACCTTTCCCATCCATCGGTTCCCCATACACAAAGCTGAGGATCAGCTCTTGATAATACAAGCAAATTTAGGACATGAGAAAAAACGGTTTGATCTTTACCTCATCCACTCGAATATGGTAAAGTAACCCACACACCATTGAAAAATTACTTAGCATTGATATGTCACATTTACATCTGCGTTTTCATATTTTTGTTTGTTTTTTAGATGGGAACATCCGCCCACATGCACTAAATATAAATAACTTATCATTGTTTATATTCATAGTTAATTTCATCATATATCAAGTAGCAATGTTATTTTTTCTTTCGTACTTTGGCGCTTTGTTGCTTGAGCTTTCGATGGCGCGCTTTGATTGATGACTTGAATTGGTTGTTGAAGTTGGCAGGTCTATGCATTGATGCTCTCGGTGAAAGGTGAAAATGAAAATAAACACTCCGTTTTATATATAGTTTAGGCAGGTCTATGCATGTGTATTTTATATAGATAAAAACATTGGTGCAGGTCTATATATAGTTTAGGCAGGTCTATGCATGTGTATTTTATATAGATAAAAACATTGGTGAAAATAAACACTCCGTTTTATATAGTTTAGGCAGGTCTATGCATGTGTATTTTATATAGAAAAAAACATTGGTGAAAATAAACACTTGGTTTTATATAGTTTAGGCAGGTCTATGCATGTGTATTTTATATAGAAAAAAACATTGGTGAAAATAAACACTTTGTTTCGGTGAAAATAAACACTCCATTTTATATAGTTTAGGTAGGTCTATGTATGTATATTTTATATAAAAAAAACATTGGTGAAAATAAACACTTAAAAAATAACATTGGTGAAAATAAACACTTTGTTTTATATAGTAGGCAGGGCTATGCATGGATGCTCTCTAGTTTAGGCAGGTCTATGCATGTGTATTTTATATAGAAAAAAACATTGGTGAAAATAAACACTCCGTTTTATATAGTTTAGGCAGGTCTATGCATGTGTATTTTATATAGAAAAAAACATTGGTGAAAATAAACACTTCATTAAGGCTTTCACAGGTTGCAGTTATCTTCAAGGGGGATTGGATACCTGTGTAGAGTTTTAGTTCTCGACGCGTTTCAGACTGCATAGTTGAGTCCATCTTCAGGAGAAAACATATCTCAATAAAATCTGCACGAATTTTTACATTATTTATATTGTTGTGTTATAATCTTCAGTTTAATTTTTGAGAGCCGACTTTAATTCATTAATGTTTCAATGTACATCTAAATTTTTATTAATTAAGTGTATTCATTAATAGTTAATGTTTATATGTACATTATCTAATAATGTAAAAAATTTTTACATAAATTTTTAATTTTAAATTTTAATCCTAATTTTAATTAAATGTTACTATTTGTTATGTTGCAAAATAACAATTTAATTATGTTTTTAATATTAAAATATACTCAATAAATAATTAAAAGTTTCTTAATATTATTTCTTAAAATATTATAGTTTAATAGTTAAATGTTGTAATATTGACCATAAGTTATAGTTATGAAATAATATTTTTATTTTTAATTTTTATTTTTATTTTTAATTTGTCTACAATCCTATAGTATTAAGTTTATAGTAAAGAAATTTTAAAGAATTTTTTTTTTTAAATTTTATTTTCATTTATTTTAATTTTTAAGGAAATTTTAAAGATTTTTTAAACTTAAAATTAAATTTTTAATCTAAATTTTTTATAATTGTTTTTTATTTTTATTATAAATTATTATAAATTTTTTATTTTTATTATAAATTTTTAAAATTTTTAATTTTTAATTTTAATTTTTATGTTTTGTAGGGAGTGAATGATCGGTTTCCATGAGTCACAAAGGGTGAGGCCATCATCCTTATTGAAGTTTTTTGGGTGTTTCTCAATCTCAATTGCTTCCTGTATGCGTCTCTTGTTGTAATTCTCCTCAATTGCTAAGACTCTTGCTTCTTCAATGCATACATGGTGGTTAGTCTTTGATGAGTGCTCAGCTACTGCTGATTTCTTAATTCTTCCATGGGTAACATCTGCACAATGCTCCTTTAACCTTGTCTGAATTGAGCGTCCTGTCTCACCTATGTATACGTCTTCACATGAGCATGGAAACGAATAAACACCTTTCCTTAGTTTAGCGTGCAGATTTTATTGAGATATGTTTTCTCTTGAAGATGGACTCAACTATGCAGTCTGAAACGCGTCGAGAACTAAAACTCTACACAGGTATCCAATCCCCCTTGAAGATAATAAACACTTCGTTTTGGTGAAAATAAACACTCCGTTTTATATAGTTTAGGCAGGTCTATGTATGTATATTTTATATAAAAAAAACATTGGTGAAAATAAACACTTTGTTTTATATAGTAGGCAGGTCTATGCATGGATGCTCTCGGTGATGCCAAATTGTTATATAGTAGGCAAGTCTATGCATGTATATTTATATAAAAAAAAACATTGGTGAAAATAAACACTTAAAAAATAACATTGGTGAAAATAAACACTTCGTTTTATATAGTAGGCAGGTCTATGCATGGATGCTCTCGGTGATGCCAAATTGTTAATAAAGCCTTTGTTTTGTCCATATTTTTATATAAAAAAAACCATTGGTGAAAATAAACACTTAAAAAATAACATTGGTGAAAATAAACACTTTGTTTTATATACGAGCGTGGTGCCAAATTGTTATAAAACTCTTTTTTGTCCATATTTTATATATAATCATATTTTATATAAAAAAAATATTGGTGAAAATAAACACTTGGTTTATATATACGAGCCTTGTGCCAAATTGTTATAAAACTCTCTTTTGTCCGTATTTTATATATAATCATATTTTATATATAAAAAGTCATTGGTGAAAATAAATACTTGGTTTATATATACAAGCTTTGTGCCAAATTGTTATATATTCTATATATTGTTATATATTTTATATATATAAAAAAACATTGGTGAAAATAAACACTTGGTTTATAAAGACGAGCCTTGTGCCAAATTGTTATAAAACCCTTTTTTGTCCATATTTTATATATAAAAAAAAAACATTGGTAAAAATAAACACTTGTTTTATAAAGACGGAGTTTTCATATAAAAAACCAATGTTTATAAAATAATAAAATCATTTCCAATCATAAAAAAACTCTTTTCTTTTTGCTTAAAACCTCTAACCTTTTTTCTCATCAACTTTAATTTTTTTACAAATTTTTCAATGAGAAATATTTCAAAACCACTCACTCACCAATGTAAACTTGAAATTTTCAAGGCAATAAGACCAACTGCAGCAAAAATAAATTTGTGCTAACAGAACAGATATCCAATGGAACCACATCTAGATCTACCTCATCCACAAATCCAAAAGTGATGGAAAACCTATGTCTATATTTTTTCGTAACTTCTAATTGTGCATTATCATATACCCATCCAAGTGGATATGGATCAGGGTGTAACTTAGTTTCCAATTGTAATTTCTTAACAATTTCTTATGAAATGAGATTCTGTTGTGATCCACTATAAAAAAGAGTATCAATTTTTGTATGTTTGGAGATTACTCTAATATGAAATAGCTCACTTCTCTTTCTTTCATCAATGACAAATTCATTTCTTGAAACATAACAAGAAGGAATTTCACCTTAAATGCTTGTAGCAACTACCTTAGTTTCATCCCCAGATTCTGACCCTAAATCATGTTGGATCGCTACTGCAATAGTCTTTTTGTCTTTTTTATTTTGGAACTTCTCATGCTTGAGATCCGGATGAAGTTTCCAACATTTGGAAGCATCATGACCTTTCTTCTAACAATGAGTACATGTAGGTTTATATCCTTCCTTCTTCACAGAAGCTGTGTGTTTACCTTTTTCCTTACCTTTAGAATTGTTTCCATCGTCTTTGAAAGGTTTCTTGGAAAAGTTATTGTTGGTATTCTTCCCCTTCATCTCTATGTGAGTTTCTTGAACACACACCTCCTCAAGTTTAGTTGGATTAAACATCAATATCATATGACATAAATAACTATGCAAACCTCCTATATATTTGAGAAGAGTTTTCTGGGTGTAGAGAGGTATACCAAGTACCAATGCTCTTTTTCGAAATTCTTGTGTGTGATCTTGTACACTTTGTCCCTTACCTTGCCTCAGATTTTGTCAGCCCATCATAGCTTGCTGCATATACCCTAAGGGGTAGAACTTCTTTTTTAGTGATAAAGTGAACTCATACCAAGAGGAGATGATTTTCACTTTTGTGGAAAGATCCTCTTGAGATCTTATCTCCCACTAGATGAGAGAAGTCCCTTCAATTTGGAGAGAAGCCAATTGAATCTTATTGTTATCTTCAGCAAACTTTTGAATCCTACAATAAACTTCAATTTGATGGATCCAATCATCCAATTTTTCAACATTAAGATCTCCATTATACATAGGTAATTCAAACTTAATATCTAGTGTTAATTGAGGCACATTAAGGTCAATTTTTGTTTTTTTCTTTTCAAACAGAGAATGTAAAGATAAAGAACCATCAATAAAATCCAGAGAAGATGGTGGAGATTTAGGAGGTTTCTCACCACTAAATTCCTTTTACCTTTCGCATGAGATGGTCCCCCTTGTTCACCTCTTGTAATATCCCCCAACACATAAACATTTTTTTTGTAATATTTAAGTTACTATTTTATTTTTTAAGATTGGCCAATTCTCGAAACCACCCACAGGTCCTTGAAGGACAGATGTAACCAAAACATTTGCTTTAATGAAACAATGACATATGGGGAAAGCCATGTTAAATAAGGAACTATGCGTGCAAGAGTGGGGAAAGCATGAATGGGTTAACCTCAGAAAGTACACCAGGCATCGGAATGCCATAATGAAAGAGGGTATTCCCTATTAAAATAGAAACACAGTGTTTAATGGGGATTCCATGGGGGGATGGACTGTAGCTGCAAAATACCTATAATCAAAACTATAAAGAGGGGATCGTTGAGTACGTTGAGGGGAAGAAACTTTTCCTATGTGAGCACTCTATGAAGTGTTAGGAAATGAATTGAGAGAAATACTTGCTGTGTGAGCACTCTGAGAAGTGTTAGGCAAGGGATTTCTTCCTGGAAACTAAACTGAGGTTTAGCTATCTCTGCTCTTGGCATGCATAGTTGAGCTCGGGGTGATTAAGGATAGAGAACATATGCGCTTAATATCTGCTTGGGTGGAACATGGTTGTTCCCTTTTCATTGCTGATTACCTTACAAATAGGTTCCCTTATTGTGTTTACTTTTTCTGCAAATCTGATGAGATATGGTTATATCTGTGTATGTGTAAATGTGTGTTTCATTATCAATAACATGACAACCAATAGATTTAGATTTATTGATGGGAATGATGTTTATGAGTGGGTGTACCCACACACTATTTTGCAATGATTGTTCCTTATATTTGGTAGCATGGTACTACAGTTATATGGAGTTAGATGTATGTTGTGTGAATCCTGACGATTGATGAACCCACCGCATGTATGTGTGTGTATGAGTGTATGTTTCAATGTGGTAGAGATGATAAAGGAAGCTTTAATCTTATTGATGAAATCCTTGCTCATGACCTGGTGTATGCTCATATGGTTATGCTTACGTTTGTTATGTAGTGCACTAAGCGTGTGATACCTTGTTCTGTTAAGAGTGACTATGACTCCTTGGACACATATATCATGAAAAATGTATTGCACCTACTCTGTTAATGAACCAAAATTTGTATGTTGATACAACCCCTTTAAGGAAACACATAGTAAAATAGTGTAAAGATTCAAATAGAATATACCGCTGTTATACTTTCCTACATTTAAAATCTGCATATGCTTTTTGGTTTTCAATGAATTTTTCTTAAGTTCATGGAGGCTAGAAGCTTGATTACAGAGTCAAAATGCATCTGACTTAAGCATTTCCGCACCCTAGAACCCCCCTGCAGAAGGCGGAAGCGAAAAAAGAATCCAGAATAACCAAGTAAAATGTGTGTTCCTGCATCCCAGACTCCTCTTGCAGAAGGCGAAAGGAGGGAGGTGGAAAGAGGAAAAAAAAAAGGAGACAAGGTAAAAATGTGTTTTCCACACCTTAGAATCTGCCTCCAGAAGGCAGAAGTGGAAAGGAGCCAAAAAATATAAGGTAAAGTATAGATTGCAACACCCCGGAGTCCGCCTACTGAAGGTGGAATGTGGGAGATGGAAATCAGGAAAAAAAAAGATAAATGAGGCCATTTGTCAGTTTTCCTCAATACAGAGTCTTCCTATGGAAGGCGGAAGGCGAAAAGTAGAAGGTGAACAAATGATTCTGTCACATGTTAAGTTTTCTGATTCCCGCAGTTCATAGCGAAAGGCAGAAAGGTGGAAATGTGGATAAATGATTCTGTCACATGTTATGTTTCCAATTCCTCTGTCACATGTTATGTTTCCAATTCCCGCAGTCCAGAGTGGAAGGAGGAAAGGCAAAATGCGGAAGGCAGAAATGTGGATAAATTATTCCATCGCATGTTAAGTTTATGATTCTTGTAGTTCACAGTTGAAG
Organism: Pseudotsuga menziesii; assembly: GCA_001517045.1. Classification (NCBI taxonomy): domain Eukaryota; kingdom Viridiplantae; phylum Streptophyta; class Pinopsida; order Pinales; family Pinaceae; genus Pseudotsuga; species Pseudotsuga menziesii. Next base: position 69,226 of record LPNX010464648.1, read on the forward strand.
GAGGAAAGGTGGAATGTGGAAGGCTAAAATGGGGATAAATTATTTTGTCACATGTTAAGTTTTTTATTCCCACAGACCACATTGGAGGTTGGAAATGCAAAATGCAGAAAGAAAAAATGTGGATAAATGAATCTGTTGCATGTTAAGTTCTGATTTTCGTAGTCTGCAATGGAAGGCAGAAAGGTGGAAGGTGGAAGGTGGAAACAAAAAAAGAAATCATAAAATATGGAGGTTTCTATGACCTGCAGACTGCAATGGTGGAATGCAGAAGGTAGAAAGCATTAATCCTAGAAATATTTTAATTGCAGAAAGGACTGTTCTAGGAACAATTAATCATAGGAAGGTCCGATTAAAGGAATTCATGGCCATGCTTTATAAAAGAGATTTTTTTTTTTTATGCGTGTTAGCAAGTATTTGGGTATGCCACATATGGTATTAAAGCTATAGGTTTCAACCCTGTCGCCTTTTGGGAACACCTAGTTTCATTGAAACACCCTAAATAATAATCATTTTTTTGTTGATGAGTTGATTGATGTACTACAAGGGATGTTTGTATGGTAATTGATGCATGCATTGTCGTCTTTGGTGGACATTACATGATTGATATAGGATTGAAATAGGTTAATATATTATGAATTGATAATCAGGTATGCATGAGGGTTGTTGTATGGATGATTTTAGTTGATGAATAATGGCTTCTTGAACAATTTCTGAGAAGAATTGTGCTTTGTGATGACGTGAAAAGTGATATATTGTTATGAACCTTTTTTACTCTCAGTTAAATGGGAATTGTTGCATATAAGTTAGCTTTGCATGTTGCAGTATTGTAGGTGATCTGTGAAGATAGTTTCCCTTGTGATCTCCACTAGAAAGGTGTCTAGTGGCAGTATTGAAGGGGCACTAGTAATAACTTAGTGGTATTTCTTATATTACTATTGAAAAGTAAGTACTAATCGTGTGACTGGTTAAGCATGACTCCAGGTATTCTTATTAAAGATGAACTTCAAATATAATTATCAAATACGAAAGATGTAAAATGTGGTACTAACACCTTCAATAGGCAAGCTATCCGGGGTCTTCTTAAAGAAGAGAGTATCCTTGGGACCCTGTTAAAAGTATCTTGCTAAGGAAACTTTGGAGTATATCTAATACCTTTTTGCACAGTTCTTGATCAACGATCGATAATTGTAAGGATCGATGATAAACAAAACCTAAGTATGTTCCTATGTGGAAGGCTAATATCGTGGTAGAACTAGATCTATGACTCAGGAGATATTTCGCAAGTTAGAATTGCAAACGAGATAAGCTGATATTCCTCATTCATATGCTTGAAGATTGCGTGGTGGATATCTAAAGGTGTGAAGATCAACAACCTGAAAGAATTTTGTTGGTTGGAAAAGCAACGAGGATAAAAAGGCGTTGAGTTGTGAAATTTGAAAGTAATCATTGCAAAGAGGATTAAGATCAATGGATGAGGTTGATCATGAAACGAGATCAATGGTTGGAAGCGATTTTGCTGGGATAACTAGCACAGATAAACAAAATCTTGGTATGCGTGAATTTTTTATGAAATACGCCTTATGATATCGGAGGTCCACTGTCAATCTAGATCTAACGATCCTCAATGATTCTGTAGATTCAACTAGCAGAGATCCAACGACTGAGGATGATTTCAATCATTGAAATAGCTTGAAGGATAACACCAGAGGCTAGATGTAGAATTCATATGAGATCCCATTCGTCGAAGGTTGAAGTCCGCTCTTTGTTGAGCACTAGAGGGACCATTGGTCTAGTTGATTAGATTTCGTGGTTCTGCTAAAATTCAAAACCTGACTAAATCGTGAATCGGTCCATTTAAAGAATGTTACAGGGGAACCTGGCATCAATATCGGTAAATTCAGGTGAGAATCATTGATCAAATTCTTCTGATCAATCAACAAAGAGGTCAAGTTTGACATAAATTGGACAGTCCAGTTTAAGGGAAAATATGGATTGACCATAGGAAATAATCATGAAGGGAACAAGAATGGGAAAAAGAGATCCGTTGGCGAGAACAAATCGACGGGAAAAGATCAAATCCATAAAGGAAATAAACTGGGCCAACTAGTATGTGGATAAGAGTAACTTCCTGGGGGAATAAGCATTTGGAAAGGAAAGACTCCTCAACTCTCCCTTTTAATATATTTATATTTTATGAATTCCATGCGAGCAAAATTTTGGCATAGGAATGTTGGGAATGCAAGAAATTTGATAGGCGAGATGCATATGCACTAGTAAGAATATTAATAAATATGGCATTGTGCAAGTGAAGATGTTTTGCATACATGCAATATTGCGTAATAGTAAAAATAGTGAGGTTTTACATATGCAATGAACCACTATTGATAATTATTGTTGTCTGTAAAATTACGGTCGATGGCAATAATTGCAGGACCAAGGGCATAGAAGAATGGTTGGTTATGTTGGTGATACCGTGTAGGTGACCAATAGACTTGTGAAGAAAGGCTAGGACAAGAAATCTATGATCAATAGGTTGTTGTTAGGGTTATGTAACCCATGGTAAGAGACTAATCGATTAGATAACATCTAGAATCAATGTGATTCGTTTATGCTACAAAATGCTAGCAAGATGATTTCATCAATTAAATCCATTACATTATGGTGGACCATAGTAGATAATTGATAATGTCAAGAGCATGCTATGTGAGAAGTTGGAAAACTTCTAGTAAAATGATCGAATATGGTAATTATGTTAGTATGAGAATTGACAGTTCTGAAAACAATATATATATATATGGTAGACGGGAAGGATCATTAGTGTAAAATATTGATGCTATATAAATCAATAATATAGTGATCGTGGCTTATTACTGATGAGAGAGTTGCAGGTACCCAGACCTAGTAATGGAAACGGTACAAGAAGGATACTATGTGCATAAAGGTTGAGAAAAATTATAAGGAGGGAGGATGTACTTGGGGTACATAGCTTCCCCCTCAGCTAGCTAGGAACCAGTTTGCATCCTATGGGGATGCCCAGGTATAAAACTGTTGATTAGACTTCTTTCTGCATGCATTCACGCCGCGTAAGGGGATTGTCACGAGAGTGGGGGCTCCGTGAAGAGAATAACCCCTAGTTATTATGGTGTCCAGAAGGGAAGCACATGAGCTTCGAAAGCCAGAGCTATCAGTGAGCACCCAAAAGAGGTGTTAGGATCTGGAACAGAACTTCCATGGAGAACCCAAGGAGGTGTTAGGTTCTATAATATAGGTTGAGTAATATATATATAGGTTTAGGAGACATGCATGTGAACTTGTAGTTCCATGAGGAGATGACCCTCATGCATAAATATTCACGTCAAAACTTCTGAAAGAAGAATTCATCGAAGGAGCGCTTGGAACTTTGATGCCAAGGTATGTGTGGGTACATACAAAATGCATTTTGTGAATGCATGGTTGTGATATAAATACTTCATTGCAAATTCTTTAATAGCTAAAATAATAGAATTATTGGCAGTTACGAGATCATTTCATGAACTACTATGAATACAAGGAAAATAATTGCATGGAAAAGGAAGTCATGCTGATTGATACGAGAATGCTTTGTTGAAAGGACAAAATTGTATGGAGCATGATTGTGTAATCATGAGTATTGGAAGTTTATTTTATTTTCATAAATAAGGTGAAAATAGTTGGCAATTTTAATGATACTGCGTGTTGCAATTTTGAGGATCACTGTAACGCCTGCGATGAAAGGATGGTATGCAAGGATGCTCCCAATTACTTCGATGATTGGAGGTTTCAAATTGCAGGTAGTGTGGGTATGTCCCAAAATAAAGACAGAATCTACCATTTGCGAAGCCCAAACGTTATGAGAAGGATCTCATGATGGAAAAATATAATTTATGAACAGAACATATTTGTAAATTTCGGTTTGAAATTTTTCTATTATAGAATTTTTTTATGATCACATGTTATGTGTGGATTTCTAGGTTTTGGGAAGCAAGTGTAAGTAATAGGGTTAAGATCTTCCACTTGCCAAAGCCAAACAATATGAGGATTAGCCTTATGGTTGCAAAATCTAATTCTTGTAGAAGACAAAATTATAAATTCATATTTGATTTGATTATCAATATTATTAATTGTTTGATGTTTAGGAAATATGTAAGGCGAGATACTGCAAAAAACTAGATGAGACTATGAAAATATACCCTTGGGGTAGATGTTTTCTATTGAAGCTAAAAATGAAAATGGAGTGAGAAGTGTGACTAAGGAATTGAGAAACCTTGTAAAATCCATAGAAATGTGTGGAGGTAGTACAAATAGACTGGTTTTTCATACTAGATGTGGATCCTGATTATTGTTTCAGCCATATTTGTATTCTTAGTCAAGCTATGGAAATGTGCCCTAAAATTTCCTTCTGAAATATTGTAACTTCTTATTCAATTCTGGACCGGTCACAGAGAAGATTCTTTATCTTATTGCACAGTGGAATTCTATTGCGTGCAATTTGTATGTGATGCATGGATGATTTTTTAGGGAACAAACTTATTTCACATTGTAGAGGAATATTTTTCTTGCTTGCTACATGGATTTTTCTTGCATAGAGTATTCTAGCACACTGCGGGAAGTTTTGTTGCATGGAGTTTTCTTGCGCAAGCTTTTCCTACATGGCGATTCAAAGCACTATATAGTTAATTTGAATATGTGTTCTAGTGCGAAGTGAACTTGGAAGTGCATAGTAGTTGGAGGAATGTTTTTCATTATTTGGTTTCCTATTGAGTACTATTATTTTTTTATATTCCGATGTGAAAAAACTATGAGTCATTTTCTTTAGTTATAGCCTTACACAACGTAAAAGTTAATTTAGTTGTAGTGTTGATGCCCATGGGTCATTTTTCTGTAAGTATACTTTAATTGTGTCCTTGTATGTCTATGTGGCTGATTCAATTCTTGAGTCCTATTTATAAAAATCCATACGTATTTAATGTCCTTACTTGGTCTTTCAAGACGAAGGAACAATTTGGGGCAAATTCGGATTAAGTAGTCTCAAATCTAGGAGTTCCAAATGGAACAAAAGGGTCCCAAATTTGGTAAGAAATGATATAGTGAGTAATAATACCTCTGTTGGCCGCTTTACCCACTTGTGTGACCCAGGTCCTATGCAGCCCGCCAATCCAACAACTACCTGAGATACCGACCTGATAGAGCAAGCCCCATTGGTAACACCTACGAAGTAGGCGCAGTCTCACCCGAGATATCTCATAGATGGGTAGCCACTTGAACCAAGTTTCCACGATTTTAGTGGAAGTATAGTCCCTTGGTTTGCAACCAAGGGCTCAATGAAAGCATCAAGGTAACTGGATAGCGGAGTCGGTCCAGCACGAATGAGCACAACTGTATGTCATCACACATGACTTAGTATTTTGCTCTTCCTCATAGCTGGAGTAACTGGTGCGGCACATCTGCATTTAATTCAATTGAATTTACGACCTAAGTTGAAATGCATAACACGAATCACACCAAAATATACATGTGTTGTTTCAATCTGCAGTGCATTCTATTCATTCATTTACCTATAGTGGGAATTATTCAAGACCAGAATACATCAACATTATACAGAAAACAACTGCGAATCAATCATATAACTATTCACCACACCATTCATTCATTTGGACACATGAAATAATGTGGAAACCCATCTAGGAAAAACCACCAAGGTGCTGTTCATCTGGCATGAGAAAAGATATAGCACCTTGCAGTTTGTGGGATGCAGACTAATCTTGAGATATGTGTTTAAGTTCAGACTCATAGTTCTCATGCTCTCTGTCTTATTCCTCCTAATATACTACTACTACCTATATATCCGCACATAGCCTGGATCGACTCACCTTGCGTCTGCACCACTCTAGCAGAGCTTCTCTCCTTTCATTATTCTAATTACCCTCTCTTAGACCTGCTCTCCGCAACTGTATACAGCTCTCGTCTATTAACTCATTATGTACTTACAACTAAAAAAAATCTAACCCTTTAACTATTGCATCCTTCCTATTTATATTAATTTACATGGCCACGCAGGGCCAACTGCATCTCGACAGTCTGTTAGCCGTCACCATCAGCCACCCCTCTAGTTACAATTATGGTGATCATGACGTAACATGAGGCACTATCGGCCTGACTTACAAATATCTTCTCGTACATGCGTAGCTGCAGGCTTACACCATCTTACACGGCCATGATCTGGATCCCGTATCTGTCGCTTTCTGGCCGTTTCCTCCTTGCGCGCATCCGTGTTTGTCTTTCCTTTGCTGTGCGCTCCTCTATTATGCCTTCTCGGTCCCTCTTCACCATTTGTGTTCTTCCTTTGCTTCCATCGCACGAACGTGCATCTTCCTCGGTTGCATGAGCGAATTTAGTTCTTATGCCCCTTTTTTGGGCCAACAGGCTCCCAACACTCACCTGTGGCTCATCCCGAGCCACTAAGGAAGGGACATGTGAGTAGCGCGATCTGTACGGTATCTTTTGGGAACAAAATACAGTTTTTTTTTTCTCGGCTGCATCTTAACTTGCGCAATCCACTCCTTTTATTTTTAGACAACTTTGTGACAAGTTATTATGTTTCTCGCCTCCTACTGTCTATAATATGGCTCCTCTTCACATGTGGAATCCTTTGAATTAAATCAATAGAAGGTTTACTGCTACTAGAGCCTGTGCCAAGGCCCTTGTGTTTCACTGAACCTCGGGACCTTTTACCTTTATCTTCAATCATGGCATCATCCTTATCAGCGCAAACCCATCATTTCTATCCGAACTCTCCAAGTCTGACTATAAATCACTATCTTTACTGTAGCGGAGAGAAGGGCACCAACATGGATGGTTTTGCAGCACCTTTTGAGAGGAAGGGGAGTGGAATATTTGAATGCAGAGCTTGCTTGAGCTAGCATTGTAAGCCAATGCGCTCGCTACAGGGATCAAGAGCCACATGCCCAGGAATGTTGTCTTTGCTCTAGGAATCCCTCATCATCTTATTATAGTCTACCTTGTGTTCCAAGGATGATGATTAGTGTCCCATTCTGACACAGCGATCCAAGCAGGTCTAGCTCTCCTGCCATTTTCATGCTCCTGGGGCTCTAGGCATGGTTGCTGTAGGCTGTCGCGGCTTGCTCTCTTGTTTTTCTTCCTTCAATTCCCCTCTTCTATTGCCTGCTCTTCACCACTCTCTTTGCCATAGATATGAACTTTGAATACTTGTCCATATTGAAAACTGGACAAGTCTTGGTATCCTGAGTGGTGGAGGTGAGTGACTTTCCCCATTGTGACACATATCACCGCAGCAGTAGAGAGCACAAGTTGGCCTTTTCTCTCTGGTCTTTCCATAGCCCATGAAGAGCTGAACAGTTCACTTGGAGGGTTGGAGGATGTGAACACCTCCCAAGCCTACAGACTTTGTGAAAGACTACAAAGACTATGGATCGGACCCAGCAAAGTTGTTCAAAATGGGTTGGGTCTCTGGTCCCTACTAGAGTCTACTCTGGTACTGTCGGGAGGACTACTAATCTACTGGTCTACTAATAGCCAAGGATGACTTTGTTTAAGTCTTGTCAATGGGTTGAAGGAACTGATTGATTATCACCATCTTTCATCTTGCTATTTCTGGATACACCTGATAGGCTGAAAGCTGCAGCAACAGCTTTAGCCCTCAAGGCTACTCGGCAGGAGAATCTCCAAGTCTGTTTTAACTATAACTGGTGGGAAAGAAGAAAAACATAGTGATACTGGCTTAGTGCAAGTGAACCCTGATCTTATAGGGAGAGTGTTGAGTCTTCTTTTGTGCAGGCTTATCCAATGTCATTATGAGGAAAATACACTCACCTTGCGTACCGGATTTCCTTCTTAGATATTCTATGATTACCGGCATTGCCATTTTTGGGTAATGACAGTCGTGCACACATGTGGATGGGATGGACGGTCATGCTGATCGGGTTCTCCATACTTGATCCTGCTGCAGTGTTATCCTGGTTCAAGCGCCAAATCTCCACAAATTCTTGATGCATTTAATGGTATGTCAGCACGTGCTAGCAGTCTCGAACTTGTCATCACTTACTTCAGAACTAGGTTTCGCAACGGTTGGAATGTGTCTCATCATATATGCACTATTTTTTCCATAAGCTCTTCCAGCATACTACACACACACGGTGTTTATGGTTGCCTACAAAATTCAAATTTTTTTTCCAGTCGAATGCCTTGGTCGCATTTCTACACATTAATGCAAACTTGTTGGTTTTGGTTCTACTTGCTTAGCAGTATAGAATTTCTCTTGGAATGCTTGCACTAGGGATTCTACCTTCACAACTTTCACTGCAACTTCCTTTATGTGCATGGTCAATTACTCCACCTGGTCGGACTGCACATGCTCCGACAAGTCTTTCTCTATTGACTACAATATTCCTTGAATATTTTGCTACATCTGCTGAATATGGTCTGTGAGATTTTTTGCCTCCGTCTGGAATTCCTCAACCTTGGCTTCCCTAGCCTTTTCCTGCTCGCGGAGGGCATGGAATTCCTGCTGGATATTTTTTATCTCTGCATGCTTAAGTACCTTTTGTTGGAGTGGCAGTTTCTGCATGTCCACCTTCACGACAGTGATGCACTCGTCTGCCTCATGAATGCGCTGCCTTATTTTCTCAGTTGCGCCATCTTCAAGTAATTTTTCCCAAATGGTCGCAACATAGTTTGCGGCCTTTGCATAGATTGCTTCTCTGCCTTTAAGCTTGGTAGCATCTTCAGACACTGCTGCTTTCCTTTCTACCAGCACCTCTGGGGGTGTGCTTGATATCTACCGAGATTGCAGATCTTCTACTTGGCACTGAAGATCTTGCGCGATCTTCGCAAGCCTGGCCACTTTCACTAATGAGTATTCATCAACCTGCCCAACCTCTGGTGGGAATGTTGCGATGGCATTCTTAATGGAATCCCCCAACATGACACAGTTTTTCTCATGGGATAAGATTTCCTACTCCTTCTCAGCCAAAGAGTTGATGCGCTCTTGTAGTTCCTGCCCCTTATCTTACAAGAGGGTCTTGCATAGTTTGGCCTTCTTTTTCTACTTTGCTTCTTGGTGAGCAACAATGTAATTCCTTAGCCGGAGTTCTGCTACAGCTGCCTGCTGGAGAACATGGATCTCATCCAAGAGAAACTTGGAGAAGTCTATCTCAGCGTTGTTATTGTCAGTATATGTGGCTGTGTCTTCCTTCATGTCAAGTGTGTGCACCTGAATGAGTACCTTGATTGGTGGTTCCCATGGCAGTGTGAGCAGTGGTATGTTAGGATCAATGCGATAAGCTTTGGTGGTTCTTCTACATTCTGATCTTCAGGAAGTGGTTCTACAAGTGGGCCATGCCATTCCTCCGGCCAGATCTTGACAATTGCATCCACATCCTCATCAAGTACTACAAACCTGGCTTGATGTATATGCCGAGGTGGACCTTTGACAGGTAACAAATTTATCTGGTGCATATCAGCTTCAAATTTGACAAAATAAGCATACCTTTACATAGTTGTGGTGTGGATCCTGTGGGTTTTCCAAACAAACTAGCGCAGTGCCTTTGCGTGCAAGAAGAATACCACATTGCTATCCTATTGATGCTTGGTGTCGGTCTTGTCTTCTCGTAAATTATAATATTTCGTCCCCAAATAGAAGACCGGGACATTCATATGTACATAGTCCGGGGGATCAGCCCAAATAGTGAAGGAGATCAAAATTAATAGCCAAGAATAGTATAATTTATGCCCTTCCTTTTGTTGTGCCAGCATCACATCTTCGAACAGGTGGTGAGAAAGTACCATGGCCAGTTGAATTTTTGTCCCTGCACACATAAATCTGCAATTTCTATTACTGCTACAAAACATTGCATTGGTATCACTTTATGAAATATTTTACAGGATAATAATTTTGCAGCAACCTGGACACTTTTGTCCTAGATGGGCCCAATTAAGTATCCCCGTCCTGTGCACTGAAGGTTGTGCTTTCACTTAATGGCCTGAGTTTCATGCTTAGCGAGGTAAGGAAGAGGGTATTTTCCTTCGCTTAGGATCCCTGTAATTCTTGCTATTAGTTCAACAGTAATTGGGTATGGTTGTTCTAGCCATAATTATCTTTGATGAACGCAGAATAGCAACTACTTTACATATGTAATGGCCTATGCACTATGTCCAAAATGAGGCATAAACAGCATGTTGAGGAGACCAAAAGTGTCTAGTTCCTCAGCCCACTTCTGCAATTTGATTACCTAGACAGCAAGGTCAGCAGTTTGTATTATATCCATGCAATCTGTTATCTGTAATCCCTCTTTTTGCTGAGTGTCATAGCCCTAGATTTTTAACACAGCTAACATTGGGAGGATTTCCTTTAACAAAGGTATGCCAACAAGGATCCTTGGTGCGATCAAAGTGGTCACTAGTTTCATCGGGAGATCTGCATGCTCTGCACCAAGTCTTCTTGGTCTAACATGAGCTGGAAAGTTCAGGTCGGCCCGTTCTCTCTGTGGATCCTCCTATGGTGGAAGTTATTTATCTACATCATCAGTTCCCTGGGCAACAGTAATCATATTTCCCTGGTCGTCTAAGGTATATGGAGCTTTACATTTATTTTTCCTTGTTAGCTGGAATATTTCACCTCCTATGGATAGCAAGGTGTTCCACTGGTCTGAATGGTTCAAATCCAGAACAAATAGAGGACAGAGGTTGAAGACTCTCCCTAGATGTTGTAGATATCTAGAATACAAGGCTTTGACAGTTCACCTATGTACTTGCAAAAAGATCAACACGAAACGAATCAAAGCAACCAGAATATGATCTACTAATCTATGCTAGTGACTAAGGAATCTAGCAACATATATATGTGAAATCACAACAACAACATCATATGTGGGACAGAAATCAATTTGCATTAGAAATATGAAGAAGTTTACAGCCAAGCCTTAGTATTAACATGCATCTCCATGAAACCAGCTCTTCATCCCCAAAAGCTCCGACTCTAGCTCTCTATGCTCTCTCCAAATGATCTTGGGACAAGAATCAATCCAACAACATAACAATACCTTCAATGTTCTCCCCTCAACCATGGCTATGAGCTCATATATATAGGGCTTTAATGGATAGAGATGGTTGAGAAATTAGTGGGTGAGGTGGCCTCTAAGATCCTAGGATGAGGGATCTCGAGCTCAACCAACCCACAACAGTAGGGATAAGGCAGTACACGAGGCTTACCATCTAGAAGCCTCAAGAAACTTCTCTTTTTCCCTTTTTACCCAGGGTACCGCGCTTCTTCTTCTATGACAGATCATTTTTGGTAATAACCGCCTATGGACCAAGGGCAATGGGCGGTGGCACCGCTTGTGGACAACCGATGAAAGGCAGTGCGAGCAGGGGTACCGCTCTTGGATAAAGGGGTATGCATGGTGCTAAGAATTTGTATGATAGATTGATGAAAAACCATTTAGTTTCCACTCCAGAAGTTGGGATTCAGGACAAGTAGGTATGTCAAATGTCTTATCACATGATGGTGACAGGATTTTGGTATAACAGGGTGCCCCCCAAAGCATGAGTCTTAGAGTGATACGATAAACGAGAGCTTTGAGAACAAGTCGTCGCTAGGAGATGAGAATGTCAGCTCGATCGAAGTATGCAGTCAAGTATGCATCTGTAGTACATCATTATGTTGACTCATAGACGCAAGTAACCAAACTCATAGCAGGAGACCAATACAAGGCAGATCCATGAGTGGAATAAACAAGAATGGCTACTAGAATACAACGTAGATCCATGTGATAGAGGACTCAAACTTGGACATAGCTACCAGACATACAACATAGGTCTATGTCATATAGATGCAAATTTGAGCATAGCCACAACCATACAAATGTGGATCCATGATAGATATACAAAACTCCATCGCAACCTGGGGAAAAATCAATGAGCACTTTTAAACAAATGCCTAGGGTCTTCATCTCATCTTCCACAAAGTACGATTCTATCCATGTGATTACAATGATCTAAAGTCAAACATGGTAGAAACCACTTGATTACCGGCCAATGATGTGAACCGTTAACAAGTGTAAGGGAGATCACCATTAATGTCAATGATTCCCAAGGTACCCTAGTACAATCTACTGAGTGCGAATAGATGTCCTAATGTCGAACACCCAGTCAATTCTATTGATCAAAGGTCAATGATGTGAACCAATGTCGAAAGCGAGAGAATCTATCATTAACGCATATAGATCTCAAGGTACTAAATATTGCTTCTAAGACTATTTCCTGGATGATGAGCTGATGTCGACAGGAATAGTCTCATTGAAGGAGGGCCATGATGAGTCCCACATCAATGACACAAAACTCGAAACATAGTTCTGGAATTATGTGAATGTAGTAACCATATGACTGACTCAAAGATACTGACACAAAGATGGTGTAGACTGCAAAGTTAAAACTTCTTCAAATATCCTTTCAACATCGGGTGGCACAACAAAATGACTTGGCAGCATGACTAGACAGGACAGATACACAATGCGACAGTGGACAATGCATTCTTTTGAAAGACTCAAAGGATTGACATGACTCATGAAAGTGGATCTTCATGGAGATTAGTGGAATACCCAATTGACTGACATGATTGTGCAGACAAGTGCCATGTTCAAAGGTAACGACAAACAACTACCATTATTTACAAAATGATTCCCTTCCCATTTCCCCCATCATGATCGATGAGTGCCTCTTTTCAGTTTTACGAGTTCAAAGAGGGTAACAAACACTCGATATAGCTTGTCAGAAGACAAGTCCAGTCTCATATGTTTTACAAACCTGAGAGAGGAGGGGTTTTTTCCCGAAATGGGTCTCTCAATGTTTAATTTAACAAGTCCAATGAAAGAAAACTTGATATCGTTCATGTTTAGAGAGTCTGAATGATTACAGAAGAAAATTCCATGGGGGTCCTTTTTCGTATGATTTAGTCTCTAAGGCCCAAAAAAGTGTAAAATCATACCTTAGAGAACTCTTCCAGTCATTATTGGATGGAGTGTTCCTTTCTTGTAAATAGTCCTATCCGAATCGAGAAGGAGATAACCTACCATCGGACGGACGACTCTTCAAATACTTTAACAAGCGTGAAGAAGACAAGATCGCTTGACAATCTTTTCGTATTTAGGGAGCCTAAAAAGGGTTTAAAGAGAACTCCATGAGGTTCCTTTACAAAACGTAATGTTTTATGAGCCTGGAAAGAATCGAAAATGGACTCAATGACTTTTTCGTGTTTAAGGAGCCTGAAAAAGAGGTGAAAAGAGAACTCCATGACGCTTCTTTACACAATGTCGTATTTTACGAGCCTGGAAAGAAACTTGAACTGGACTCGAAATTTTGATACTAGATTTTTACAAGCATGACAAAGTGTCGTAATAAACACTCAGTGACCTTTTCCATTTTGTGAAAGTACGAAAAAGCCATAAACAAACTTTCCAAAATCTTCTTACTAAAGTCAACCTGCAGACGACTCATAAACAAGTGTTAAATGCATTCAAAATCAACATTAAGGGATTATGACAAATAGATTTCAACCAGAACATGATGTAATGTCAAAACTATAGTAAGTCAAACCCAAAAAATGTGTATATAAGGCAAGTAAATAGTAAAAAATCAAAACATTTCACTATTTACCTCTAGTAGAGAGCACTTGGAGTATTTTCTAGCCAGATCTTCCACAACTGATACCGGGAGTTTCCACTGTCCGTTTTTAGTCTCATTAGTTGTAGGCAATAGCTAAGACCCTTATATTTCATTTCATAGCTTCTATTTTGGGATTTGGTGGGGTTTTGGGCCTATTTGTCAAGCCCTAAAATCCAATATGCAGGCACCGTGACTACCCCTTACGGGATACATGGTACCACCCAAGAATTGTGCCAAGAACACGGTGGACAGGCGGTGCAACCACCTGTCTCCAATAGGGCATAGGCGATGCTTGCCGTGGAGAAGTTAAATAACTGATATGGGCAAAATTTATTCATTATTTTGATTTGCAATGACTCAAAGATGATATTAATGCATACCATTGTTGTTTTTGGCAAGTCTAGGTGTCCAAAATATGGTGATATGGAAGGAAAGAACACATGATGACGAGGATGTTGCTGCTGAAAGGAATGCGGTTTACATTGCCGCACTCCGGGACTATGGGCTCTTGAAGTTATTTTGGACACCAATCATGGTGTCCCATGAGAGATTATTGGAACACATACTGAGAATGTGGAATCCAAAATAACAGTATTTCGAGGTGCGGGCACACATACCTACAGTGGAGGTAGAGGATATTTGCTTCCTGACTGGCCTATTGAGATGAGGTGCCCCCATCTCATTGATAGGCTCCTGTGGCGGGGACATTACCACCAGAGAGCTCATAGATCGGTACTATGTACCAGGTACAGGTACTCAGGGAATAAAATCCCCATTAGGGTAGTGACAGACAGCGCTCTACGGATTGTCCTGTTCACCATGTAGAGGGTGGCAGGGATCCATGGTGTGCATCAGGCTTCCAGGGCACATATGTTGTATGCCCTAGAGGCTATGGCACCTACGGTGTTCAACTGGGTGGAAGCATTGCTTCCAATCTTCAAGGATTAGCTGACAAAATGTCAGCAGGGAGAGCTGAAGCAGTTCGACTTTGGTTCCATCTTAGCTCGCTTCTTCTTTGAGAAGGTCCCACAAATGAGGCCCCAAGTGACTTTTCAGAGTCTAAGAACATGGGACCCCCATATGCTGAGGTGGGTCCAAGTCATGGCTCGCACAGGAATGGGTAGGGGCAGAGTGAAGTTCGGTGATCATTTCTTCAAATGGTTGCAAGATCAGATGCTCATGGTCGAGGACTATGCCTATGCAGGCACAGATTTTACAGGTGATCCTAACCTACCACTCCCACCTAGAGGGTAGTGGGGTGACATTGGTAAGAAGCAAGAAACCCTAATAATGGAAAATGTTTTTATGTTTTTTATGTTTTATATTTTTTATGATAAGTGACAAGACCTATTTGTCTTCATGCAGATGTTGGAGCAACGAGGCCTGGAGGAGCATCTCCATTAGACAGGTAAGCCAGAGCTTGCTTCATGCCATAGGGTGATGATATCACTGGGGAGCTGGAGGAGAACTTAGAGAGGTTGACTCTGGACATCCCAGATGCTGATATAGATGACCTCCCAACTAGATATCAGAGATCTACGATGGGAGTACCAGGCCGATTGAGTAGGCTACTACGTAGGGTGGCTCAAGCAATGATGTGCTATCATGAGCACCATTAGTGGATGAGACATGTTTATTGAAAGCTAATAGCTTCAGGATTTTTTGTATGATGATTTTTCCTGAAAGCCTACGTGCTTTAGATGAGGTCTCGGGACAAATTTTTGTAAAACTTTTTCGTATATATATATATACAGACTTCTACATGGTGTTTATATGTCTCAAATGGATAAATGCATTTTCTATGAGTTCTATGTGTCTTTAAATGTTTATTTACAATATACCATGTTTTATTTAACGTCATGAATGGGAAATATGCCAATCTAGGATGTAATTAGCCAATGAATCAACAACTACATTATGTTCCCTAGGGATATGCCTATAGGTAATGGTTCCAAATGATATTTCTAACAAACGTACCCTCTGGAAGAGGTGGAGGAGCACTGGGTTCCTAATGGTGTAGACATGGTTTAAATGACAAACCACGAGCTGAGATTCCATCAAAACTACTAGATCACGGACATCCTAGGAGGCAGCTTTAGTCAGAAGACCCATGACTGCTTCATATTCGGCGATGTTATTAGTAGTGGGACATAAACAAACCACTCCTAAACTGACCAAATCTTCAGCTGGGGAATAGAGATCCCAAACAGCCAAGGCTAGATTCAAGGTGTGGTGAAAAGCACTATCAGTGAAGCCATAGAAAGCCATCTGCATGACCAAAACATGGTATAAACAGATGTAGACACTAAAGCTCAAAACCATCTTGAAAATACTGAAAGCACACTGAAAGTCAATCAATATACATATATACAAGATACCATCCAAGAAAACCTAGGCATAGTACCTTTTCAGGTACAAACCATTGCGAGGTTTCCCCAAATGGATTCCATCATAATCAACTAACTCATAGGCTCCTTTCTCTAACATCTTGGAAATAACGAAAGGTCCATACCACATGGACTCAAACTTACCCTTCCCTAGCTTGTCATATCTCTAGTCATAAGTCAAAACTAGGTCACCCTCATTGAAAACACGAGGCTGGATGGATTTATTGTACTGCGCCTTGACATGTTTCTTATGTGCCTCATTATCTAAGGCAGCCTCTCTACGAGTCTCATCAAGGTTATTTAAGTACAAAAATCTCGCTTCCTCTGCAGAAGTGTCTGGGAGAAGTTCGACGGCAAGTTGTAAAGATGGAATCTGACATTTGATCGGCAAGACATCTTCAAGTCCATAGACAAGCTAGAATGGTGTGAAACCAGTAGTTGTTTTCATGGAATTCTGATAAGCCCAAAAAATGGAAAAAAGAATGAGATGCCAATTGGATTTATGATCTCCAACCATCTGACGAAGCATAGTTTTCAAAACCTTGTTAATGGCCTCTACCTGACCATTAGCTTGCGAATAATACGACATAGAGTTTTCATGGCAAAAACCTAGCTTGGCACTCAATTCCTCGATCATTTGATTACGAAAATGAGATCCGTGATCAGTGACGATGGACTGTGGAACTCCAAATCTAGCTATGATATGATTGAACAAGAAGAGAGCGGTAGTCTTACCATCTTCTGCATATGTAGGCATGGCCTTAGCCACCACTACAATGATGTAACCATGCCCCCTAGCTGAGGTAGGCTTACAATGCTTGAAGTCAATCCCTCGTTTGGAAAAAGGGCCAACGGCAATGACAGGGTGAAGCAGAGCAGGATGGGTGCATTTTTTGGGATAAAAATGTTGGCAAGGTGGGCATTTCATAACAGCCTCATGGCAGTCTTTGAAGAAAAAAGTCTAGAAATAGCCAGCACGAAGGATTTTTTGGGCTATAGCCATTCCAGATAAATGACCACCACATGCTCCAAAGTGGCAATCATTCAACACATGTTCAGCCTCCTCATGGGTGAGGCATCGCTGGAGAATGGAGTCAATCCCACGTCTATACAAGGTATCATTTAAGATAAGATAGTACTTCACGTGGTGACAGATGTGGTAACGATCATCATGAGATAGATGCAGCTGAGTGAGATAAATCAGTAAATCTCCATACCAAGGATCAGTAGTGCTAATTAAGAATAGGAATTTATCTGAAAATAAATCGTTGGGCTCAGATTCTATGGTGGCACAGGGAAGGTCACACATAAGCTCAGCAAAAACCAAGGATTTCTTTGATTTAGCCTTGGCAAACTCAAGATCGAACTCTTGAAGGATGATGATCAAACGAGAGTACTTGCCCCTGAGTACCTGAGGAGTCAGAATGTAGTACATCGGGTTCTAGTCTGCCAATACGGTGGTAGTGCGAAGTAGAATGTAGTGACAAACTTTTTGTACAACAATGACCGTGGCCAAAGATACCTTCTCCACATGTGAATAACATGTTTCAAAATCAATAAGATTCCTACTGGCATAATAAATCACATGCTCCTGACCATGGAGATTGTCCTGCACTAAAACCATGGTGATGGTGGTAGAAGAGGCAGCAATATACAAGAGAAAGTCCTTTGAATAATCTGAGGGGTGTATCACAAGTGAATGAGTCAGAGCATTCTTAATATTATCAAAGGCATGTTGGGCTTGGTCATCCCAGGAGAATGGAGTGTTCTTCTTGAGGAGACGCATATAACCATGTGTTTTCTCAGTGAAATTACACACGAAACGGCGAAGAAAGTTTTCCTTCCCCTGCAAAATTTGGAGTTTAAGGATGTTGGTTGGGGCTGGTAGATTAATGATAGTGGAAATATTCAAAGGATCGATCCAGATGCCATCTTTGGATACCACAAAGCCAAGCAGACATCCCATCTCAATGCAAAAAACACATTTATGCAGATTGAGCCGTATATTATAATGACAGCATCTCAGGAATATGTCTCTAAGATGACCAAGATGGTCCTCTTGTCACTGTGAATGAGTAGGGAGGTTGTCAAGGTATGGTTCAACAATATGTTTAATGTCGTGAAACACATAGGACATCGCACGCTGGAATGTGGCTCCAACATTTTTCAAGTTGAAAGGTAACTTCTTATATGCAAAGGTTCCCCATGGGCAAATGAATGCTGTATTATGTTGATCGAAGGGCAATATCTCAATCTGATTGTAGCCAGAGAATCCATCCATGAATGAAAAGATGACACTTTCAGCACAGTTGTCAATAATATGATCTATATGTGGGGTAGGAAAGTTGTCCTTGGGACAATATTTATTTAAATCCCTAAAGTCGATGCAGACTCTAATGGTGCCCAACTTTTTATTGACAGGGACAACGTTTGATACCCATTCTGTTAGAGGTACAGGATAAATAAAACCAGCTTTTAGAAGTTTCTCAATCTCGGCTTTAATAGCTACGACCTTCCTAGGATGGACTTGCCTGAGTTTCTATTTGACAGGTTTAGCCGTGGGATAATTTTTAATCTCATGGACCACAATGGAAGGGTCAATCCCTGGCATCTCTGCATAGGACCAGGAAAAAATATCACGGAATTCCTTAAAAAGTGCCTTATATGCTTCAGATTCATCTGTGGAGTAGTTCTGCCCAACATGAATGTGCTTAATAACATCAGGCTTGGTTGATATGTCAATTGGGTTCATCTGAGTAATGTTGCAAAGGTTTCCTTGAGAATTTGTGTTTTGCAACAATATAGGACTTTGTGGAATGTTGACAATATCAGTAGGAAACAAGGATGCAAAATCATGGCTGCCCGAATTGGTATTGGGGACGAACATGGATCTATGATGGTGATCCTCCCAAATGGGCTCATCCGTATTCATGATCTCTATAATGGACTCGTTGAAAGGAAAAGTCTCGGAGAGATAATATAGAATCGAAAGAAAAGGTTCTAACCAGTACGATAAATGGTAAGGATCTGAAGCCACTAAATGAAGATCATCAGTGTGATCATCGGAACAAGTTTGAATGGTGTCATACATAGCTTTGTGCAGGCTCAACGAGGTGGACTCAACAACATTTTTTCCCTTGGGCTCAAAATCAAATGAGGCGATCATATGTACTATCGCGGTATCCGTGCTAGGAGGAGTAGATGGAAAAATCCCCATAAGGGATGAATCCTTCAGCATACCTACCCCAATCGACTTGTAAGGAGGACGGGACTGACCTAACATGGGGATGTTATTAGCCATGTAAGTAGTAACATCTGGCATACAGAAATCAAGCTGGTCAATGGTAACAATTCTCCCAAGATGCGGGAATTGGACCGTTCGAAATATTGTTGAAGCAACAGCAGTCATGGCATAGAACCAATTCCTTCCTAAAAGGAGGTTATAATCCAAAGGGGCATCCACCACTTCTACTTGGATGGAAACAGTTTTCCCCCCCAGCTCGACTGCAAGGGCTGATATGAGACCATGGGGTTGGAAACCTCGTCCATCAAAGGCTTTAAGGGTCTTCAGTGATGTAACAAGCTCGGGAGAGCCAAGAGCTTTCCAACAAGTCAGAGATAACACCGAGGTCAAATCTCCTTCATCTAGTACCGTTCAAAAGACTTTATTTCCCACTACTTTTGTAATGATCTAAAAAGCAAGTTTATGTGGTAATCTAGGTTTATAGTTCTCAACGTTGAAATGGATAAGGTTAGTGTTATCCAGGTCTACAACTCCTAATGCTGTCAACAAGTTCTTGCACTGTGTGGGGCAACTTTGGAGTACTTCTAGGGTAGACATCGCACAAGGTGCCTGAGCGAGGTCTTCAACCCGGATTATAGAATTGAGCATATCGGGCATTGGGATTAAAGATAGCCTTCCAAAGAGTACTCTTTGGTGGGCACAAAATCATGTTGAGAGTGGGCTTCTCGATAGACAAGGGAACAGTAGACAAGGATTCCGGAGAACTAGTAGAGGGAGCTTTCCATGAAGAAGATTGATCTTCTTTATTTTCTCTAGGTTTATCATAATTCTAGCTTTGAGTTTGCAGATGGATGGTATTTGAGGGGTCCTAGGACCTGGGGGCTTTCCTCCTTATGGATCTGGAGGGTCTAGTGGCCCTCCACCTAGTGGTTCTGGTGGCTCTAGAGGTTTACCACCTCCTAGAGGCTCCGGAGGGTCTGGTATTTCTATAGGATTAGATGGATGATTACCTACAGGTATTTGATAACCATAACCACTATAATACTAAATAGTAACAGGTTGTGCCCCCAAGAGCTGACCTAAACTAGATGGGGGATTTACCACATTAGTGTGGGTGGGAGGGACAAAGACTGTAAATGTTTCTTTGTTAGAGGTCTGCCCTTGACTTTGGTATCAGATAATGTAGGTCGTTTTAGGGGTTGCCCCTCGGCATCCAAAGGTACTGACGAAACAGGAATTGAAGGTTGGGCCCCAAATGCAAAAGACCTAGGAGGATTTGGAATAGACCTAAAATAAGAGGTGAGAGAGGTGGAAATTTGACCTGGGTTGTGGGTTGTTAATGGACGATCTATAATCGGTTCAATGGGTCTCATAGAATCGGCTAGTGAATGATATCCCACAGGAAGGGATGTGGAACGTACTGGTGTAGAACCTAATAGGTTATCAATCTAATTTTCTACCTCCTGTGCATGGAGAATAGTAGCATGGTATTGCCTGCATTCTTCTTCACTATTAGGAGAACTTACACGGGTGCCAATTAAGGCAATGGCCTATCTGATAGGTGTCTCCCAAAAAGGAGCATTAGGACCAAAGTCCGGACAGGTTGCATCATCAACATGACCTTCCAAGGGAGAATGGGACGATGAATTTCCCCGAGGAGGTTGTTGGACAAGGGGAGGAGAGTGTGAAGAATATGGTACTCCACTTTCCACCACCACATTATCTCCCACTTGGGAGGTGGTAGTAGCTCCCTGGTCGATAGCTTCCATTGGATTTTCTCCTGAAATAGGAATAAAATCAGGTGGCAAGCCCCATACTCTTCTGGATTGTCTTAACTCAGCCAGTTTGTATAGTTCCTATCTAACCTAGGGTTTGAAAATATTAAAAAAAAAAACACCAAAAGACTTCCCTACTCAAACTATAGGTCAAAACAAGCAGACTTAAAATGACAGGAGGAGTTCAAAATTCAGGTCTCTCACTAGGATTGTCAAGAAGGTGCCACTTGTGATATACCTCAAGGGTACATGCGTAGTAATCTCCCCAAATGTTGTTTTTGGTGTATGGCTCCAAACAAGACGGCCAAAGGGCTTTTCTCAGATAGATAAGGTACCCTAGTGAGGTCTCCTGATATACTCAAGGTACGTGGGAGCTCGAATCAGTAGTAGTGTTGTCTAATGCATAATCGTACACAAGGGGCCTTCCGATATGCAATCGAGTACATGAAGTACCTTTCTATATACCTCAAGGGTACGTGAAAGGTCGTTCGATATACCGATGGTACATGGAAGAACAGCGCGAGTCCCACAATGTAATGCTGACAAATAACAACAACTCCTACATTTTACAACACCCAAACATGCCTCTAACCTATCCCTTAAGTTACTACGTAAATTTTAACCTATAACTACCATTAATTTTAACTTGTACGGTTAGATGAATGCATGGTGTTTTGACAGAAAAGTAAAACCATGCAATATGCTTGTGCAAATGTTCACTTTACCGTTCAGTATGCCTACTTACAGGAGGGAAGAGAGTGTTTTTCTTTTTGTTTCAAAACCAAAAATCATTCCAATCAATAGTCATGGACATCAAATCAAAGACAAGCAAACACTTTTACAAACCAAAAATCTTCTTTTCGAAAGCAAATGAGGAAGGTGAGAATCTCTTTTCCTAAAAGAACAACACCAAGCACACTTATATGCCAATGCACTCTAACTTTTTAAATTTCTCAAAAACATAAGCAAATCTAACTTAAAACTACCATTTTTTTATATTTTTATTGAGATATTCCTATATGCATGAGAGACGAAAGATCATAAAGGTCCTGAAAGCTTGTAAATCCAATTAGAAAACCCAAATCCAACGCTCAAATAAGATGTCCTAATCTCAAGCAAAACTTTTCTTTTTTGAAGGAAAGAAAAAGAAGTTTACTTTGCAAGTAAGAAATGAAATCTAGAAGCTAATCTAGTGTTCTTCTTTTAGTATATGCAATGAAAAGAGACTTCAACAGGCACCCTAACTTTCAGAAAACAAGAAATCCTTTTTTAAGCACCACCAACAATCAAGAAGCAGATGAACAATAAAAAAGACTAAATAAACTTTTGAAATTTCACTCGAATCAATCTTAAACCATCAAAGCAGCAAGCTACACACATCAGATTCAATAATACAAGTTTGATAACAAAATTGAAAGCAATCAAAATTCCAAATTTTTACAAAGAAAAATGAGGAAAAAGAGTTTTGGACTAATGCCTACTTGGCACCTCGTTTCGAAGGTGTTAACAGAGCATTTCCAAGACAACACCACTCCTTGCAAACTAGATACAGGCGGTGGCACTGCTCCTCGTACATAGCATCAGTGCGGTTCCCTATAGATGGCGAAAACAAAAAAAGGAACAATGGATCAAGTCAGAAAAGACTAGATCAAGGCAAATACTATTGAATTGAATGTGGTAACAGAGCATAAAAGACCGAAATGAATCAGATCTGAACAGATCTGGAAATTTCAAACCCAAATAATACAAATTAGAAAGTAGATCTGACTAAAAAGAGTTGAAGAAAACAGAGCCTGGATTCGGACAAGAGTTGCAGACTGAGGAAGATCGGAACAACTGAATACTCTATTCCCCAGCGGAGTCGCTAGATTTGTTAGCTGGAATATTTCACCTCCTGCGGACAGCAAGGTGTTCCACTGGTCTGAATGGTTCAGATCTAAAACAAATAGAGGACAGAGGTTGAAGACTCTCCCTAGATGTTGTATATATCTGGAATACAAGGCTTTGATAGTTCACTTATGTACCTGCAAAAAGATCAGCACGAAATGAATCAAAGCAACCAAAATATGATCTACTAATCTATGCTAGTGACTAAGGAATCTAGCAACATATATATGTGAAATCACAACAACAACATCATATGTGGGACATAAATCAACTTGCATTAGAAATATGAAGAAGTTTACAACTAAGCCTTAGTGTTGACATGCATCTCCATGAAACCAGCTCTTCATCCCCAAAAGCTCCGACTCTAGCTCTCTATGCTCTCTCCAAATGATCTTGGGCCAAGAATCAATCCAACAGCATAACAATACCTTCAATGTTCTCCTCTCAACCATTTCTATGAGCTCATATTTATAGGGCTTTAATGGATAGAGATGGTTGAGAAATTAGTGGGTGAGGTGGCCTCTAAGATCCTAGGATGAGGGATCTCAAGCTCAACCAACCCACAACAGTAGGGATAAGGCAGTACATGAGGCTTATCATCTAGAAGCCTCAAGAAACTTCTCTTTTTCCCTTTTTACCTAGGGTATTGCACTTCTCCTTCTATGACAGAGCGGTTCTGGTAATAACTGCCTATGGACCAAGGGCAATGGACGGTGGCACCGCTTGTGGACAATCGATGAAAGGTGGTGTGAGCAGGGGTACTAATCCTGGATAAAGGGGCATGTGAGGTGCTAGGAATTTGTATGACAGATTGATGAAAAACCATTTAGTTTCCACTCCATAAGCTGGGATTTAGGGCAAGTAGGTATGTCAAAAGTCTTATCACATGATGGTGACAGGATTTTGGTATAACATGCCTTGGATGTGGTCATGCAAATGACTCGCCTGGAATAACTGGTATTTCTTGGACTGGGCTTAGCACAGGATGCGAACCAGGGGTCGGAATTGTCTGTGGCCTCTTAGTTCTTGGCATTGCATCAGTCTTCGAGGACGGCTGCAACTGTGGGCTTGCAGTTGACTGTATTTCTACTTCCTCCTCAATTAGGAAGCCAGAGAAGAAAGTGGTGTCTGAGGCCTCACTTTTGTTGGGTATGTTAATTACCATGGGTTTGAGCAGGATGAAAAATAGGTGCCAGGATGTAGGTCTAAAATAGCTCGGCTCTAGTGCTCTCAGTGCGTAACAAAAAATTTGTCTTGATGGAGGAACGAATATTTAAATAGCAGACAATGTCATTCAATAATTTATTTGGAAATATATTAAGGTCTAGTAACTCTTGTAGGTTTCCTTTTCCAATGCTTCCTCCATTAATTTATATAGCTAACCTTTCGGGGTGTACTTGTCAGACCAGTAATGGTAATTAGTGCTACAATGATTGTCGAGAGCTAACCATATGACACGTTGCTCCTTGCATTGGGTTGATTTAATGCCACAGAAGTGACCCAACTGTATAAATATTTGGTATGGATCCGATGGTTAATGCTAGCTAGCCTGTCATTCTTTCTTTTTGCCTTCTTTGGTGCCTAGTTGTCTTGTCGCTTGCACACTTTTAGGTTACCCGCTTGGGTATATGTGATTATGTGACCGCTGGGTGGTTTAGTACTCATGATTTCTACTGGTTCTATTGCAATCCTGCAACAGAATAGTTTACGTCCTTTCTTTTTCTTTTTTTACATGTGTCAGAGTAAGGTTTCAAGCAATTGTTGTCTACCAAACTCGCGATGTGGGTGCCATCGACTTTTCTGAAACTATGTTGTGTCCCTACCCATCATTGGTGCAATGGTATATGGTCGTAGCCAAGTTGCCTTCAATTTGTGAGGATATGCGATGGATCTCTTGTCATATTGTAGAATAAGTCATCCTTCTGTGGGTGGCTTCACATATTATATTGACAATGCCCTAGCGGCAGCTTTTTTTGAGTTGGTTTAGTCTGCAATCGCAAAGGTATCTTCATCCTATCGAAGTCTTCTACCCTTTCCTTTCTTCCTGTGTGATTTATAGGGAATAGGGTCTAATATTCTTTTAGGAGATCGGTGATCTGTACAGCTATTTCACCCTCTGGTTGTTTTTGTATTACCCTGCAATCTTTACTTAGTTCCATTGTTTTTGTCCTGCTGGAGTTAGTGGGGCTATCTTCTATGTCCCTGGGTAGCTTGTCTTGTTGAGTAGCTGTGCTGTGTAGGTGAGAATTAGTTTTGTTGATCTTCTCAACTATACCCCCCATGTCTCATTGGATTGTGTTCTGAATTATAGGGTGGTTGTCAATTTTTAGAGTGGTGTGCACGACCTGCTGGGTTCCTTGTCGCAGCTGCTCAGAGTTATCACAGGTCTTAGGTGTCGTATCCAAAGGGTATATGAAGCCCTCATAGGTGGGTAATTCCCTTGACTCAGTCTCCACCCATCGCACATACCTTGTCACTCTTGCACACCTTCTCATGGAGACTTCATGTAACCTATTTTTCCAATGCTCTAAAGCCTCTCCTGATTCAGACGTATAGGAACTTGCACACTTCCATCTTAGGTTCCCATCTGGCATCGAACTGATATGATCTTCGTGTAGGGTTGTAACATTGTAGATTTGATCGAGATAGTCGACCTATCCCTCATTATAAACATGTTCAACATATCTTTGCCCCTCGAATGGATCAATGGGTGATACCACTCTCATCTCCTCATCTTCAAACCAAATGATCCTTTTCTTGAAATTGATAATATTCTGATTGTTTATAGCCCAATCTATCCCTAGTAGTCCAGGGTAAGGATTTGTATCATCCACAATGTTGAAGACCTCAAAGTCTGCATATGTGCGTAATCCTTCAACATCGACAATGAAATTGCTCAATCGTCCAATGGGTAGTACCTTTTTTTGATTGGAAAGACGCAGTTGGATAGGAGACTAGTCCAAGTGTAGATTACCCATGCTTTCCCATGTTTGACGAGTCAATATATTGACATCTAACCCTAGATCTAAGAGAATATAGTCCATGTCATAGTCACCTATATGCGCATTCATTCTCATTTCGCAGCCAGTCTTACATTTTCGTCGTATTTTATTAACCTTGTTCTCAATTGGTGGTACTATAGGGATCTTGTCTATTATTTCTTGTAGCTCTACAATAGCATCTTTATCTTGAATTAGCATCAACCAACTTGACAGAAGAGGTCTTAGCTTACTAACCTCAGTTGAAGCTTTATTTTGAAACAAGTATTGGAATCGTTCCGGCATGTCCTTGAGTTCTATTGAACTTGATGGTACATCAGGGCTTATGAATTTTGATTGCACATCCCAAAATACTTATTTCTGCTTCGGGCTGGTCGATGATTTTTTTTTCTGCACCGTTAGTCTCACTTGCGATTGCTTCTGCTCTTGCGAGTTCTCTTTCTCTCCTCCAGCCATCGTATCTTCTCTTGTTATGGCTGCAATGTTCAGGTCTCGTGGTTCATCCATGATCATATGAACATTCACATTTGCATTCGGGTTTGGTTTTGGTGGGGGGTTGGGTGCGGTAACAGTTCTTGCTTACCACTTTGCGATCAGCTGAGGAGATTGTTCAACATTATGGTCTTGACCCTTAAAATATGAGCATGTCCTGGCAGGCTCCAAACAGTCTATGGAAAAGTGACCTACTTGTCCATAGTTATATCATGTAACTAGACCTCTTCCCCTACCATATCCTCCTCCACCACCCCATCCTCTAAATTTTCCACCACCCCTTCCCTGAGGGTGTAATTGTTGTTGCGGGTACTGGTTCTGCTGGTAGTTTTGTTGATAGGGGTTTGGTTGCACGTATGGCTATTGAGGCGCATACGGCTATGGATACTGATTAGCTTGGAACTACGTAGGTTGGTATGAGGTTTGTGCCTGTTCAACATCGCATAACCCCTCATTTTTCATCTAGTATGTATCAACTGTTTTTTCTTTCAAGAGATGGTATGCTTTACAGTCTTTTTCATCATTTCCTACAGATCTACAAAATTTACAGAATAATTTTGTAGGGGTACTTACAACCTTTTTACATTACAAGAATTATTCATCACAGTGACCTCTTGACTGGCATATACGACACCAAGGTAACCCTTGCCCATTTAATGGGTTAGGTGCACCAGATGCGACATAATTCATGAAGGTCGGACATTTATCCTTAGTGTGTCCGTCTGTTCTACATTTTTTGCACCACAAATATTCTTTTTCTTCTTTCCCCTTTTTGATATCCTGAAGTTGTAGTGTGAGGTTGGCCAGCTGCGACTGAATCTGGACCATTTCGGTAGCACCATCAGTAATAGGCGAAGCCTCTAACTTCATCACTAGCTCCAATGCTTCTGCTTGTGACTCACTCTTCTGCTACATCAATGGCCCTCGGATGTGCGGTAGCAGGGCAGCAATAAACCATTCCTTATTTTGTACATTGGACATTTGGAAGCTTACTTTAGCCATCAGTATCTTGAATCTTTGGTGAAAATCCCATACAGATTCTGCCAGAGCTTGTTTAATATCCTTAATCTAAGTAATACATTGGGACTCTGATTTAGCTTTTCAAAAATCTAAGATCATTGTAGCTCAGATTTCCTCGCGGGTCTTCTGTGGTGTTCCGGCTAGGAAAGCACAAAACTTCATGAACCAATCCAGGGAATGACCCCTTAACGTCGTAATCATTTGTCCCTTCTTTATATTGACATTATGTACTAAGCGTATCATCCAGGCAGCTTCACAAAGAAACCAATGTTGTTCTGGGTCCTCTTTTCCATTCCCATTAAATGTAGGTAACCGAACGTCTGTCACAGCCATGATGTTGGCGTTCAGGTTCTCTGGGGTAAGGTTCAATTGATGTGTGTCTTCGAGCGCACTAGTTTCAGGACAAGTGTTGTCCGAGTTAGAGGTTCTTACAGAGGATGAGACTCTAGATCTTGTCTCGGGCGATATAGCTGGTGTTATATAATTGTGCTCTAACCCTGAGGTCTCTTCAGAGCTATTTGGATCCTCAGGTCCTTCCAAGATCGGTCTATATTCCTCCTCTTTGTTGCAAGGCCCTTCGTCTTCGCATGACCAAAGTTCGTGTTCACTTCCTTTGAACAAACTAGGATTCCATTGGCCCCTTTCAGTTTTCCTTCTCTTTCCTGATCTGAATCTTCTCCCACTTATTAGAAATCCATCCCCGAGTTCAGGTTCTGTTCTTCCAAGGAACATCTCCACACATCTTCCCCATGATCTCACCTACATATTATTGGCATAGCCCCTTCCCAAGCACATGGCTCAACTATCTAGGTGCAAAAGACCTTTCTCATAAGAAAGTAGTTTTATACAAGTACTTATACTCAAAAAGCATCTCCTTCGCGGTCCTTGGAAGAAATTTTTTTTAGCTTCACTATATGAAGTTATGGTATCTATTGCAAATTTAGTAATATGCCCTTGCAGTATACTATCAACCCAAAACTCAATAGCTCTTGACACAGCGTTACTTACACTGGTTACCTCTTGAACCAATTGGTCACTCCACTCAGTAATCTCCCTTGTCTGGCAGTTGATCTACTTAGATGCCAATCCTACCAACCATTCATGCAGTAGAATAGGGAATTCATCAAATAATATCTCATCAATATTAGAGTATATATAATCATCCAACCATGTCCCTGCACTTTCTTCTTGCGCAAATTCCAGTGTTTTAACCTCCAGCTAGTCTTCTATATCCTCCTTCATTAGGTGCCACACCATCTCCCCAATTTAATCACAAGGGTCCTGTCAACGGAACCATTTGTTGGTCACTTTTCCCCACTTGAGTGACCCAAGTCCTGCATAGCCCGCCGATCCAACAACTACCTGAGATACTAGCCCGATAGAGCAAGCCCCATCGGCAACACCTACAAAGCAAGTGCAGTCTCACTTGAGATATCTCATGGATGGGTAACCACTGGAACCAAGTTTCCATGATTGTTGGGGAAGTATAGTCCCTTGGTTCACAACCAAGGGCTCAACGAAGGTAGCAGGGTGACTAGACAACGGAGTTAGTCCTGCGCGAATGAGCACAGTTGTATGTCATTGCGCACAACTTGGTCTTCCGCTCTTCCTCACAGCTGGCGCAACTGGTGTGACATAGATACATTTACTTCAATTGAATTTACAACCTAATTTGAAATGCATAACATGAATCACACCAAAATATACATGTGTTGGTTCAATATACAGTGCATTCTATTCATTCATTTACCTACAGTGGGAATTATTTAGGACCAGAATACATCAACATTATACAGAAAACAACTATGAATCAATAATATAACCACTCACCACACCATTCATTCATTTGGACACATGAACGTGGAAACCCATCTAGGAAAAACCACCAAGGTTCTCTTCATCTTGCATGAGAAATGATATGGCACCTTACAGTCTACGGGATGCAGATTGGTCTTGAGATATGTCTTTAAGTTCAGACTCATAGTTCTCATGTTCTCTGTCTTATTCCTCCTAATCTACTGCTACTACCTACAAATTCGTACATATCCTGGATTGACTCACCTCGCGTCTACACCACTCTAGCATAGCTTCTCTCCTTTCATTATTCTAATTACCCTCTCTTAGACCTGCTCTTTGCAACTGTATACATCTCTCGTCTATTAACGCATTCTGTACTTACAACTAACAAAATGCTAACCCTCTAACTATTGCATCCTTCCTATTTATACTAATTTACATGGCCACACAAGGTCAACTATATCTCGACAGTCTGTTAGCCATCACCATCAGCCACCCCTCTGGTTACAGCTGTGGTGATCATGACTTGACACGAGGCACTATCGGCCTAACTTACAAATATCTTCTTGTACGTGCGTAGCTGCAGGCTTACATCATCTTATACACCCATGATCTAGATCTCATATCTGTCACTTTTTGGCCATTTCCTCCTTGCGCACATCTGCACTTGTCTTTCCTTTGCTGCGCACTCCTCTGTTCTACCTTCGTGTTCCCTTTTCATCCTTTGCGCTCTTCCTTTGATTCCATCACATGCACGGATGAAGTTACTTCATATGCCCCTTTTCTAGGCCAACAACCTCTCTATAGACTCTCTTTTCACCTTACAACTGGTGTTAGGCTCTACAAATTCATTTTGGGGCACTAGAAAAAAGGGAAAAATTACTAGTAAATTGTGGTGAAATTCCCCCAGGGTGTAAGCAAAAAGGGCCTCCCAAATTTTATGTGACCCTTCCAAATTAATACATGGATTATGACTTATATTAGACCTCATTTTCTATCATTATATGTGGTTATAATTTGTGCAAACTAGTTATAGAGGTCCACATTCAAATGCTAATTTTCAGTGATATAGCTTATGGGAAATGGTGTTGAAAGCTTTACTTCGACTAATAGAATGTAAATGAAATGGTTCAAACTAGAGAATGAAGAATGTAGAACATATAAAGAACATAAATTTCCTAATGAATAGACCTTAACATCATAGAAACTCCTTAATATAGAACAGATACACAACTCCTTCGAAATGGAAACTAGTTAAACAATAGCTTGGAAATATGGGCGTTTTGCATATGTACTTATGATAATTATACTTAATAAGAGTGGGTACAACATATTACAGATACAAACATCATGCACTCATGCTTGGGCACTAACTGAGATCAACCAAGTGCAAACACCATTCATACTAGTGTGCCATCATAGGGAAACATGGGAATAATGAGATGGGGACTAAAACAATTTCCATATACAAATGATTTCGAGAAACATACAAGGAGGATCAAACATGTGTGTAACTGATGTAACTATTTTGGTTGCACACTATGCAAAAAGGAACCATGGAAATTTTAGAGGATTCATGTCCACAAATGAACAACGTGGATCCATGATCAATAATTGATCATAGCCACAACAATACAAAGTGGATCTATGTCTCGTCAAATGTCATATGAAGTGTGACAATGTCTTGCACGACTCGGGAAATAGAAAAAAATGATGATGATACTATTATCCCAAGTGTAGAAATTACAGCTCTGATACCATGTAGAAATAGAGTCTTGATGTAAAAAATAAGCACAGGAGGTAGATATTGCTACAAGATAATTCTCACAAGCATGCATAAGGAAAATAGAGAGAATATAGAGAGAGTGAATCACATGAAGAAGAGATGAATGTTGGAGTGCATGTTGAATTTTAGCATTAGCATATAACTTTAAAAATTTCCAAATAAACATAAAGAAATCAGCAGTGCAGTAAAAACCACATTCATCACATCAGCACACATGGACACAAGATTTTTCACTGGGGAAACCTTCAAAGGACAAAAACCACAAAAGCATTAATAGCTCATCTCATGAATGAGATGACTTAGGAAATTATTCAAAAAGTTCCTTAAACCCATATCTATAATAAACCACAGTTACAGTAAATTTTCACAATAAGAGTTCACAGAAGGGTTTCAAACCCTAGTAGTGTAAGTTTCCAGATCTAAAAAAACAGTCTGTCAGATAAACTATGAAAGTTTCCATATCTGTATTGAACATACTATCTAATAAAATCAGACTGTCAAATAAATTCTCAGATCAAAAATAAAATACACAGATCTAATAAATTCTCAAATCACCAGCAAGTTTGGGCCTGCCCAAATTTCCAATCTGCTTTCCCAGAAGAGTTTAAGGCTTGCCCAGAATCAAGAATTGATTTATCAAAAGTTAATATAGGCTCCCATTGAATAAATTTTTCTCACTTGTGATTTTTATTCTTCCTGAGATGCCCTATGGTTCTAACCACTGTTAAATCCATCCCAGTCGTACACTGCCACTTTGTCTCGGATCTGCCCAAGATAAAATGCCTAATACTGATAAAGTCTTTCTACCCAGACTTTTATTAGATCTACCATAGATAAGATGCCAGGACTTGATAAAGTCTTCATATCTGCCTGAGAAAGAGACTGTCAACTCCCCGGGGGCTATTGCACAGTATTGCTGCTACCAAAAACTCCTTCCAGTCCCTGCTATAATCTTCAGGAGGCTACCGGTGGCCGCAAGCTGTAATCCTAGAGGGCTGAGAGATGTCCCTGATGTGAGTTGTGTACACATCATCCCTATATGGGTTGATTGTTGGGTTTTCGAGGGTCTAAATAAACCCAGCATCCTGTATGGGTCTGTGGGATGCTACCCCGAACCTTATGGGTAAGCCTGTAGGATTCCCAAGGGTAGGTTAGCAGTCTTAGCAACCCTTAAAATGGCTTGTCCAGTGGCTACCCATGAAGCTAATGGAAAGGGCCAAGCCCTAGAAGGAGCTTCCCATGAGGAGAAGAGAAGCAGCCTACATAAGAATAGGGATTCCCGAAAAATAATTTAGAAAAATTCCCAAGCCTATAAATGAAGAATATGAAAACTTAGGGAAAAACCCTAGCTTGTGAAGAAGATAGACTTGCAGAATCCTTCTTGTTGGTGAAATCCTACCTTAGGGTTTTGATCCAAATATACATTTGGATGCCTAGCTAGAATGCTAGGGCATACAAAAAATTTTCTCTTCTTCTAGAACAACCAAAATATTCTTCTTTGGAGCAGTTGTACCTGCGGAAGCCAAGTGTGTATGACAATGAGAAGACTTTGTCTTCTTAAATAGCCTTCATTCACCTGTAAGTGTGCAACAAATTAGGAAAGATAAAGATAATAATATTTTAATCTTTCTCTAATTCACTTTTAACTTTTACCAAAAATGTCCTTTTATTTATCTTTGACTTTTATAAGAATTCCTTATTTATTTTGACTTTCACTTGTGATCATTTTCCTGTGGTCAACAAGTTTATTTATTTTTACTTTTGACTTTCCTGTTTTCCAAGTGCCCCTATAGTCATTACCTGTGGTCCTTTTTTACTTCAAAAGTACATCATCATAAACCAAGAGAGTTATTAATGCTTTTATCTCACACACTGTGTGACACCTAGATATGGTACTAGTGTAACTTGACCAAGGGTAGCTAATCCTTGGAGAATCACACCAATCCCATATATCAAGGGTCAGGGTGCCACACGCATTCCTAGACCTAATCTAGGGCTTACAATGTCTTCATTCTCCAGGATAATGGCTACTCAAAACTAAGCTGATTCTACTGGTCCTATATTGGTCTACATCATGGTCCCAGACTAGATGTCTACTCAACACAAGGTTGAGTCTACCCAGGGCAGAGTTAGGTCGATATCATGGTCCCATACCAGCTATCTACCATTCAACAAAATGGTCACTCAACACTAGGTTGAGTCTTCACTGTGGCCCCGTACCAGGTGGTCCCATTCTCCTAAGAGAAGGGCTCTCGATGTTGCTAAAAACAAATCATCCCTCCCTCTCAGTGAGAGAGGCATTCTATGCCATACCAAGCTTGTCACGAAAGTACATGAAATTTGATGCTGTCAGAGGCTTGGTTAAGATATCTGCAATCTATTCATTTATACGAATGTAATGTAACTTCAGAGCACCTTTCTGCCCTAGGTATCTGACAAAATGATACCTCATTTCAATGTGCTTCAATCTAACATGAAATACTGGTTTCTTCAAAATCTTTTTGTGACTCTGATTATCGCACTGGATGATCGTTGAGTCAATCTTTACCCCAAACAAATCAGATATCAGTTTTTTGAGCCAACATGCTTCCTTGCAGGTATCTCTTGCAGAAATATACTATGCCTCAGCTGTACTCTTAGATATGGAATCTTGCTTCCTGCTTGCCCAAGAGATCATTGTTGATCCTATACTGAAGCAATAAATAGAGGTGGTCAAGTGTACTGCCAGTCCAATATGAATCAATATATCCAGATAACATTACTCCACTGTGGGAAGTAAACTTGAGCCCATAATCATTCTATGTGTCTACTCTCAAATGCACGAGGTGCATCCAGGATCCAAAAATTTGTCTATACAGAGTAGATTCCATGCTCTGTGAATTGGTAGCTAAGTCACCCAAATTTGTTGAGTTGATGGTCATGGGTACCCCCATAGACTTGCAATCCTACATCTCAAATATTTGCAAGATGTCTCCTGCATACTTTCCTTGTGTCAGGAAGATATTTCCTGGCTTTTTTTAGTCTTCTAAGCCAAGAAAGAAATGCACTAATTCAATATCTTTCATCTTGAATTCAAAGGTAAGCTCCCTCTTACATTGTTCTATCAATGTTTCAGTACTTGTAAGGAACAATTCATTTGCATGTAGAACAAGTATCAAGACATGATAATGAACAACCTAAAAGTACAAGTTATACTTAGCTATACTTTTGGAAAAACCCAAGCCATGGAGAAATCCATCCATCCTCGCATACCCAACTCTTGGAGCATACAGGGATTTCTTCACAAATCCTTCAGGTTGTTCAACATAAGCTTCCACCTAAATCTTGACATTGAGGATAAATGTCTTTACATCTCTCTGATGTAACTTCCATTCAAATAATGCAACAAGTGAAATGAAGATTCTAAAGGTAGAATACCTGGAAACAAGAGCAATTGTCGTTATTGAATTTCCTACCGGTTTGGGAATAGCTTCCCACACATCATTATTCATGATTCAACTGTATTCTTCAATCATGGCATCAACCCATACTTGTTGACTTGTTGTTTCTTTGTTTGATGAAGGTTCTATACTATCAATCTAACCCATAAGGCCTGAGTACTTATGTGGTCTTTCTATGAATATTCTAAGAGGAGCTTCATGATTCTTTCCTTCTTATACCATTTCTTGATACCAAGATAATCTCCTTTTGGAAGGAGGAACTTTAAGTAGCTCTTCTGATGGATTTTTAGTGTTCTCATAAACATCTGGAATTTGATCCTCAAATTCTTCTTCCTCCCTCTGAGTTTCTGAAACTGGAAACTGTAGTGGAGGTACTTTATCTTCGTTTGAAAGCTCTTGTGTTTGATGCACAAATTTCTCATGGAATACCACATATATGCTAACCATATTCTGTGAACCTATAAGTGCTGTGCAATGAAGGTGTTTAAGCCTTCTATGCCACATCTCACATGGATCCATTGCATGGGTGGGATCCTCAAAAACTTTGTAAAGGCCTCCCTCTTGAACCCCATTCTGTACTGTTGAGGTTAGGTCTTCATCCTTTTCCCATAGAATGACTTTCTTGTCCATAAAGAGGACTCTGAATCACTTTTCCTCTAAGCTAGCAACATATAGAAGATTCTTTTTTAAACTAGGAACATATAAGACATCATCAATATGAAGAACTGTACCTGAGTCAAGTTGAAGTGAAGTTGATCCAACTCCTTCAATATTGTAAGTGGAGTCATCTCCAAGTTCTACCTGAGTGGTGAACCTTCTCTTTCTATAACTATTAAGAGTACCACAGTTACCTATCATGTGCCTGGAGGCACAACTATCCACCAACCAAGAAGTGGAGAAAGATGAGAAAGAACTAGTTAGAGAAGAAATAAAATAGTACTCTCTTCTAGGCTCATCAGTTTTATTAGCCTTGGTTTTCTTCTTCTTATTTGGTTCTTCATATTCTTCTTCCTCTGCTTCTCTAATAGATGCTTGAAAAATTTTCTTGGGTTTCTTCTTGTTCTCCCTACAGTCTCTAGCATAATGTCCAAACTTGTGACAAGTATAACATTCAATCTTAGACATTTCAGAAAACTTACCCTAATGTTTCTTCCCTTTATTTTGCTAAGAAGACGGTTTCTTGAACCTTTTGGTATTTGTTGCAAGTGCAAGGTTATCCTAATTAATTACCTTGTTAGTGTTCCTTGCTTCTTCTTGTATGAAATCATGCCAAAGCCTTTCAAAGGTTGGCTGATTTTCTCGTCCACAGACAGATGCCATGAAGGTTTCCCAAGAGCTTGGGAGACCATAAACCACTATTTGTACAAGATCATCATCATCAACAATAATGCCAATAGAAAGGATTTGATCTCTCACCTGTTTGATCTTGGTGAAGAAGGAAACAGGACATTCATCTTTGTTCAGCTTCAAAGTTCATAACCTCTTCTTCAAGACTCTCTTCTGACTGGTAGCCTTCTTTTCATAGAGGTTTACCAACGTATCATAGCATTCTTTAGCAGTCTTCAAGGATGTGATGTTAGGCATCAATTATTCTCTGATAGAATCATAAATGAATCTTATAGCCTTAGATTGCTTCCTATTGTAGGAAATCCTACCAACATTTGTAGTTGGCTCTTTTATGACATTAATAACAATGTCATCCAAGTCATTCTCATCAAGAATGGATGTCAACCTTGCCTTCCAGGAATTGAATTTTGTTGAACCATAGAGATTTTCTTCTAGTTTGAACCATTGATGTCCATATTTGTCACTTGTCCAAAATGTTATATCTGCAAATATTATTCAAGATCTAGTGAAAAACAACAACAGTGTCCCTTTATTGTGTTTTCACATGTGTTATAGTTGTTTTTACCACACACGGTGGATCACACTTTTATGGCCTTCCCTATCCCTCTGTAGACTCTTTACACCCCATAAACCATTTTTGTATCTTTGATGTTTCCAAGATCATCCCTAAAAATATGCAATAATTGCCATATGCGACTTTTAATCCCTTTCTCGCATATATACGTGGATTTGACCCTTAAACCCGCGTACATCGGGATGTGTACAAAAGGCCAAATGATTTTGGAGTTTTCCTTGATGTGGATCCAAGTCACTTGTCTCTTCGCCTTCCATATGCCTTGATATCGCTCGGATTCAACCTTCCATTACCCCATTGAAGAGCTATATAAGGAACCCTTTGGGTACATTGAAGGGAGAGGAATTGAAGAGCAAGAAAACTATAGTCCATTGTTGCCAGAGCTTATACTTGAGTCTGCCTCCCTTTGTGCCTTGGAGCACTTTGTGTTCTTCCCAAGCTTGCCTTTTTATTGTGAGCTTGCTATCGAGAGATGGAGGATTGAAGTGGTGGAGGCCCAAGTGGGGGACTCAGTTTCTCCGATTCACAGACGTGCCAACAGAAGTTGTCACTATTGTAATCTTTGTTTTATATCAATAGAAATATCTTTTCCTGACCAATAATGTGTATTTAAATGAGTATTTGATCCATGGATGCTTGTAAATGCTTATATGTTATTGATTATATATGCTAGAGTAGGTCTAACACAATTATATATAACATGCTTGTCTTGTTTGCTGAATGTTGAGGAAGCAAATTGCTAATACAAGCGAGAGTGGAAAAGCTTAATGGGGATCTACATCAACCATCCGGAATATGGTACGAATCAAGATCCTTTAGTGTTAGATGTTTGGTTTCTCTTGCATATAGGAAAGGATTGATTTATGGAGTTAATCTGTCTATTGTGGTACCCCAAGCCATAGGAATTTCTATCCGTAACAGAATTGGCAACTCCATTGGGGAGGTCCTAGTCATTTTTCCTTTGGGGATTTTTTATCGGCATTCAATGTTCTTGAATTGCTCTGATTTCTCTATTTCTGAGTCGGGTATGGGGGCATGTTTTCCTGGTAGTGTCTAATAGGAGTCAATTTTGTCTCAGCTTATCTATTTGCCTTCATTTTTATCTCTTTTTCTTCCTGTACGCGAGGTTTTGCCTCACAGTCACGTGTACATGCAGTTTTGACTGAGATATCTGCATATATACGTAGGTTTTCTGCACATAGTCGCATATGCCCTGAGTTTTTCCTTTTAGAGGAAGATTCAGTGTTGTTGTGTGAGTTTTGATGATTACTGAGTCTCCTTATATGCTTCTAGAGTCTATATACACCTCTGTTTCTGACCAGAGATGCCTTTTAGGGTAAATTTTTTTTTAAGAATTTTCTTGTCATTGCATTTTCAATTTTTTTGTTTTGGGATTAGTGCATTAGGTCTCTTTTACCTTTATGATTTGCGTGGGTGATGTTTGATAGTGCTTGCAGATTCTGGGGGTGGTAGAGTCATTCTTTTGCTTTATTATCTCATTTTTATTAAAAAAATCCAAAAATATTTTCTTCTTTGCATCATTATGCATCATTGCACTTTGCATTTTGCATGGTACTTGCACTAGGTTTGCTTAGAGAAGTATTAGTCAGTATTTCATAGAGGATTTATTGCATTTGTTATTTGAAGAAAATTTTGCATTTCACGTAGTAGCATGCCATGTTTTTCATTTAACACAATGCATTTGCATTGATTATTAGGTGTGCATTTTACTTCTTGTTGCGTCATAACACCATTGGTTGCACGATCATCTACCTTTTTGAGTAATAAGCCAAATAAAATCAACGCTTAATTAAAATGGATTACACTATTTTCTTTTATAGGGTACACCAACAAGATCAGGTTTTAGGGTCTTGGAATAGTTCATTGTGAGTAAATTCTCGAATACCACTAAACAAAACATGTATCTGTCTGTCCAGGTGAGAGTGTGAAATTCCTTGGTATAATTAGTGTTACTTAGGATCCTCCTCTTACAAGGGAGTTAAGCACGAGGCAGTGTGAGCGGTTATTGATTGGGATGACCCCTAGTCATAACTAAGTAGCACCAGAGATATTTCTAGGATTGTATTCGTATCTGGGGGCTCTTTCGAGAGTTTTGGGCTTTGCTACCCTGCCCATATGGTCAATCCCACCTGCGAATGTCCGCTTGAGCATTGATTATATTGAGGTGACCTTAGTTGCCTTACCTAGGTTATTGAGGGGGTACTTTGCACGGGTTATTCTGTAGGTGTCCCGGCCAGGTTGGGGTCAGACATCACAGTCGCTATATGTGTTAAAGCTGAGGGCCACAATAATTGGTTACAAACCTCTGCTTGTTGTGTATGGCAGTCTCAAGCCAGTCCTAGGTGATACATACATGCTTCATTCGGGAGCTCACATATCCTACCCTTATTTGCTTGTGATTGGCTTTCGATTATATAGGTGTATGCTCTATGCATGCTAGCTTACTTAGGGTTTGCGTAATTAGAAGAGTCTTTTCCATTTTTTGAGTCATTATGGATTCAGGTGCAGCACTTCGCCGTTCTCATCGTTTAGCAGGACTTTTGCCTTCTACATATCCTCCTCCTTTGGGAGAGAGAAACAGACAGTCCAGGCAGACTACTTCTCACATTGATTCACACACAATGGGAGATCATGAAAATGAAATTCCTGAGTTGTCTTCTTCACCTCACGAGGTTGGGGAAGAAGATCCTATTCTTGTATATGATCCTTCACCTGATATACCTACACACTCCGGGTATGATCCCTCATTCACAGGTCACCGGTATTGGTTTCTGGGTGATGAGACTCACCATGAACCTGTGAGCACTAGTTCTGTTAGTTATGGCACATATGGTATCCCTGCATAGGATTTGGCACAGCATGCCGAGTTGAAATTTGAACCTAACACTATTCCTAGGAGCACTCCTATTCCTTTCCATGTGGAGATATTTGGGAACACGAGTCACATTGCACCCTCCATCCTGGCGGTGGAGGCTACATCACATGTTCGCCCTAGAACTAGTGTTAGTAGTCCTATTTCGGATATCAAAACCAAGACGAGTAACTATAGGGAATACCACTTACATCACTTCACATGTCCCTTCGTCCTCTATTCCTAGTTCTTCGAATGTTATTCCTCCCACTCATTCACGTGGTCCTTCTGGAACATCCTATGGTCTATCGTAGGGAGTTCCCCATATTCCTACTTATGGAGTTTCTCATGGGACATCTCATGGTACATCTTATGGAGCTTCTCATGGACAATATTATGGACCGTAGTATGAACAGAGTTATTCGCCTTATGGGTATGGGTATCAACAACCTGCTTACTCCCTGAATTATGGCTTTGTAGATCCAAATAGTCAAGGTATACCACATTATGGTTCTTCAATGCCACCCTACATGGGTCAAATGAGAGGAGGATACTATGGCCATGGCCATGGTGGTTACGATAATCAATCTTATGTGAACCAAAAATATCAGGGAGCGTGGCATCAACCTGCTAGACCTAGGATCCCTTTCCTACCAACGTTAAATTTACCTGACTTGCTGAGACTAACGAACAATCTAGTATCTCATGACCCAGCTTGGCCGGCTGTCCCTACCAAGCTTCCCTCGGACATTCCCAAATTCGGGGGCAAACTAGGAGAATATCTTAGGGAAAATGTTACTACATTTCACCTTTGGTGCTCTTCTAATTCCTTACATGATGATTCGATCTGTTTAAGGTTGTTTCAATGCACCCTCACCGGGCCTGTAGCGAAATGGTACATAGAGTTACCTAGAGGGGCATTCGTTTTGTTTGATGACCTAGCTATGACTTTTCTCAATCACTTCCAACAACCAGTGCATTACAACGTTGGTACAGAACTCTTGTCTACATTTCAGCAAGACAAAGCCATGCATATCTCTGACCACATCCAAGAGTGGCGTAGATGAAAGAGATTGATTAAAGCCTTCATACCATCGGAGTTTCTCCTCGAGTGGTTCCTTAAATCATTACTGCGTTATATAGAAAAGGATGTGTCTACATCCGGAGTTCAGAACAAGGAACAAGCCATTTTTAGGGCGCAGGAATTGGATTTGATTTATGCTCAATCCAAATTGTTATATGAGATCATTCCTAATGCTCTGCATTCTAGTTTAAACCCTAAGGTAAAACTTGGACCACATGTTGATGGCATTGTTGGTTGTACAAGTACCAAACCTATGGATTCAGTTGTGCAATAGGCGATTCAATTGTCTATCGACCAATATACCTTGGGACAAGCCACGGCTTCATCTCAACCCACCCAAACGGTGAATGTGCTTTTGGTGCAATCGTCGGACCAAAAGGGTAACTAGCAACCCAAAAGGAATAAGAAAATGGGTAAAAACAATCATGAGGGTGGGAATAGGAATGAAAATGCCAATTTTAATGACAAGAACACCCACAATGCTGGGGGGGGACAAGCAGTCTAAACGTAAGGTTAAGTTTCCTTGCAAGTTGTGTAAGGCTGACCACCTCACTCACTTGTGCCCTCATATGGAAGACACCTCGAGATTCATAGCACAGGGCCTAGCTGTGCTGACCAATATTTTACCCCATAATCAAAACATGAACTCGAGGACCCATGATTAGTCTGGTGGAGATCAAGATCCACCGAAATCCTGTAGTGATCATGGTTGCATCAACATGGTGTGTTCTACTAAGGTTGTGACTTGTGCGAAGGACTATGGTTCAGCACAACCAAACCTTGGAAAGGAACCTGCTCCACCCAAGAATCCTTTGTGTATTGAAAACCCTGCGGATAAAAATGAAATCGCACCTCGCATTCCTAAGGGAGTCCTAAATCATTCAGGACACAATCCTAATTCATGAGCCGCCCAGAAATATTCTGTTGTCAAGGATTTGGGCCACACTCATTGTGCGATGTCTGCACTTGAAGTACTTCATAGTTGTCCTTCGCAAAGGAAGGCTTTGCTTTCTGCTCTTGGTGTTAACGATGATAACTCTTCCTCTGTCATCAAATTTGAAACCGTGGGACTACAGCCTCACTTGCCTTACTATGTTTCTCTCTTGATTCATGTAGAATGTCTTAACATGACCATCAAATGCACTGTGATTGACAAAGACGTTGCTGCTTCCGTGATGTCTTTGTCATGTTGGAAGGGTTTGGGTTCCCCCGAGTTGTCTAAATCAGCTACCATGTTGACTGCTTTTGATGGTAGATCATTTCGACCGCATGGAATTATTCCTTCTCTTAAGGTCCATTTGGGAGGGAAGACTGTCGCGATCAAGGTCGAGTTGGTTGATGCATCCCTTGATTACAATCTGTTACTGGGTAGGAATTAGATGTATAGTATGCAAGCCATAGCTTCTTCTCTATTTCGAGTTGTATACTTTCCATTTAATGGGAATATTGTTACAATTGATCAGACATCATTCAAAAATCCAAGTGCTACTGCATCATTAGGAGCTTCTATCTTGATTATCAATCATTCTCAGCCGGAAACTAGGAGTGTGGATGTTGGCATGTATCCATCGCTTATGGGAACCTTTAGTTGTCTTGCACCCTTTATTATGATTGGGTCTAGTTCCAATGGGGCTTCATCTTCATCGAGTTCGGTGTCTTTTCACACTACCCATATGGAAGATCCTTGGATCCTTCCTACACCGAGTCCTTCGAGTAAGCCTATCAAAATGGACATGTCATTGCCTACAAAAAAGATAGCATATCAAGTGAATCTTGAATGTGTTGCGGATCCTAGTCCTTCCTCTTCACGGACGGAAGAGGAGGACCCATATGTGCCGCCTGCATGGGCAGTTGAGTCTTCTCACGCACATGATTCCCTTGATAGTGTTTTTCCATCAGATGAAGCTATTATTGAGGCCATGTCTGGGGTTGAGCCACCTTGGGAAGAGTTACATCATAGATCTTATTTTCTTCTTGAGCTTGACCATTTGGAGTGTGAGGACTTCAGGGAGATTCTTAGTGAGAGAATTGGTAGTCCCGTGGTTCCATTGAGCTCTCCTCATCTGATGGCTGATGGAAACATGGTGAATATATCTCCTACCATCCCTATCAATATCTCTCGCTATCCTGGCAAGATTGGGAATGTCTATGTTGGGGCAGAATGTTCCCATGCTGAGATTCAAGAGTATACCAAGCTGTTCAAAGAGTTTCATGATATATTTTCTTGGTCATATGAGGAAATGCCAGGTATCGACCCTCACATTATCGAACATGAAATCAGGACCTACCCATGTGTGAAGCCTATACGACAACGCTTGCGTGTGGTGAATCCTAGAAAAGCACCCGCGATTAAAGCTGAGATAAAAAAGCCGTTAAATGTGAGTTTTATGTATCCCATTCGCTTAACGAAGTGGGTTTCAAACCCCGTTCCAGTTGATAAGAAGCAGGGAGCAATATGTATATGCATTGATTTCCTTGACTTGAATCATGCCTGTCCTAAGGATAATTTTCCCACACCGTTATTGATCAAATTTTTGATAAGTGTGCAGGAAGCGAGGTATTTTCCTTTATGGATGGCTTTTCTGAATAAAATCATATACAGATCAAACCCGAGGACCAACATAAAACTGCATTTATTTGTCCTTGGGGTACCTTTGCATATCGAAAGATGCCTTTCGGCCTTAAAAACACCAAAGCTACATTTCAACGGGCTATGACCTTGATTTTCCATGATCTTAAATCGATTATTGAAGTCTTTTTGGATGACCTTGCTGCTCATTCTCGTCAGAGGATGTGTCATTCCTACCATTTGAGATTAGTGTTCGAGAGATGCCGTCATTACTTGGTTAAGTTAAATCCTCATAAGTGCATCTTTTGCATGAAGTTTGGTCACTTGTTAGGGTTCATTGTCTCCAAGGAGGGTATAAGAGTCGATCCCTTAAAGGTTGAGGCAATACTTCGATTGTCTCCCCTGAGAAACATTCGACATCTTCAATGTTTGCAAGGCATGGAAAATTTCTTGCGGAGATTCGTGGTTAACTTTACCAATTTGACTAAAGTCTTTATGCGTCTTTTGAAGAAGGACACTACATTTTGCTGGGATGAGTGAGCCCAGGAGTCCTTTGATGCACTTAAGCGATCCTAGCATCGGCCCCTGTGATTTGTCCACCCAACTATAGCTATGACTTTTTGCTTTATGTGGCCATGTCCATGGAGACAAATGGTATGGTTTTGGTTCAAGAGGGTGAGGAGGTCCATGAGCATGTCATATATTATCTAAGCTGAAACCTTGTAGATGTAGAGATCTAGTATTCC
Organism: Pseudotsuga menziesii; assembly: GCA_001517045.1. Taxonomy (NCBI): domain Eukaryota; kingdom Viridiplantae; phylum Streptophyta; class Pinopsida; order Pinales; family Pinaceae; genus Pseudotsuga; species Pseudotsuga menziesii. The sequence goes on from LPNX010464648.1 coordinate 112,961, forward strand.
CATGTGAAGAAACTTGACTTAGCTACCATTCATGTGGTTCAAATATTGAGACACTACATTCTCCTTCGCCAGACCTTGGTGGTAGCCCATGTCAATCCATTTCAGTTCATCCTCACTAAAATGATGATCGGGGGAAAGTATAATAAGTGGATTGTCATCTTGCAAGAATTCGATCTTTAGTTTGTTTCGGCAAAATAAAAAAAATCATTGATTTTTGTGGAGCTTATATTTGATTTCCCAAGCAAGGAGGAGGAGGAAGTTTGTGAAGATACGTTTGTCGATGAGCACATTTTCCTAATCTCAAATTTGGATCCATGGTATGGGGATATCATCATATATTTACAAACATTGAAGGTCCCTACTCACCTTTATTTCACGTATCCAAGAACTACCTTATAGTGGATAACACATTGTACCACCGTGGGGTAGATTCCATTTTACGTCGTTGTTTAACTCATGAGGAGGTTGAGCTTGTGCTGAATGATTGCCATGGAGGGGTGTGTGGTGGTCATTTATCTGGGCTTTCTACAGCCCAAAAAATCTTGAGAGTAGGTTATTTCTGGTCATCGATCTTTAAATATTGTGTCAATGCGGTCAAGAAGTGCCACCCTTGCCAGGTGTTTGCATGCAATATGCACTCACATCCTGCCCCATTACATCTGATTATCACCGCTAGTCCCTTCACTAAGTGGGGGCTTGATTTCATGGATTGCAACCCAACTTCAGCTAGGGGGCATCATCATATTATAGTGGCTATTGACTATTTCATGAAATGGGCTGAGAGGCTATGCCCAAGGTTAAATCCGACGATGAGACATCCGTACATTTTGTATTCAACTAGATCATTACTCAGTTTGGTATTCTGAAGGAGCTTGTCACTGACCATGGTAGGCACTTTTAGAATCGAATGATGGAAGAGTTGGCCTTAAAGTTAGGGTATAAGCATGAGCATTCCTCTTCTTACTACTCTCAAGCGAATGGATAGGTTGAAGCAGTGAACAAGTCACTTAAGTCCATTCTCCAATGAACCATTGTACAAAGCAAGACCAAGTGGAATATAGGTTAGATTTCACCTCCATTTGCATTTTGCATGAACTTATGGCCATTTCATTATAACCTTAGGTACGAACCCATTCTATCCTTTCACAAAACCTTCTTGCTATTTTAGAAGTGACATGATGTGAATGGTAGAGTTTGACCTTACATGGGTGCCCTAGTTAGCTCCCTGTTTGCATTTGGCACCCATGCCAACAGTTTGTCCTTTAGGGTGTGGGAGTTCATTGTATAGTATTGCCATGACATTTCGCAAGAGCCTCATACTCCTCTTGATCTTTTTTCTGGCCTATTTCCTCAAGACTCCCTTATGTCAAGTTGTAATTGCATTATCATTAGCTTTGCCTGCCTCATTGAGCCTTATGCCGGCTTCCCTGACTTTGAGTATCAGCCATATAGCCCAAGCTTATCTTGTGTCTAGCCACGCAGAGCCATTTTGTATACATTTGCAGCTTGATTCCCTAATTTTACTGGGAGGGGACTTTCCCCTAAGTGTCACTATCCTACATGTGTGTCCTTGCATTGAGCATAGGTATGTTCCGCTGCTTGGAACTAGTTTGTTTGTCCCTTGACACTCATCTCCTCCTAGTCTATAACTATAAAGCACTTTTATTCTTTTTCAAGGTTTTCAAAATATTTGAAAAAGTCCAAAAAAAAAATCAAAAAACCAGAAAGTCGGACAAGAAAAGATGTTATCTTTGGCAGCAGTTGAGTCCTGTTGCCTTCGAACAGAGAACTGTTGACTTGAGACTTGAGAATAGAGTCATTTTTTGAGTGCCTTGAGACTTGCATTCATCAGTGGCAGGTTCTCTCGCCATCGACAGTTTTTTGGGAATACATCAATGTCCCTTGATCGATGGATTCTCTCAAGTGTTCAACCTCAACACATTTATTCACACTTGTTAGTTTGCACTCTGGTACCTTGATTCCCATTTTCATTATCAGTGGGTGATCTCACGTCTATGAATGGTATACATCAATAACTGGTAATCAGACGATCGACTACTATGTTCGACCTCGAAACCTCTATTCACATAGTAGGACATGTACTCATAACAGTTTGTGTAGAAGACCTTCCAGATAGGTGGCATATCATATATGCTACCTCCTTGATCGTGTCAGTGTTCATGAGATTTCAGCTCTTGTGACTTGATTCCAGTATATGTCAGATATTTCCAGCCATTTTGGAGAACTTGATCCATTATATATCTTCAACCTACATGGAGATCATGATCCTTTGTATATATTCATCATGGATATTTTGAGCTATCTATATTGTATGTGGTGATGACCACACATGTCATATTTTGTATCATGCCTATTCATGGCCATTGTACTCTTATGTATTTGGGACTGCTACATCTACTTGCATTTATTTGCAGAGTTTGATCATTGTAATGTATTGATTGGATGGTTGGTTCTTCCACTAGGTTCTTCATCACTCCACTTTTGGGATGGACTTATAATGTATTTCGGCCATCGTATGACCCCTCTGACCTCACACATTAGGGAGCATCTGTTACAGCTGATTTTACCACACATGGTGGATCACACTTTTATGGCCTTCCCTGTCCCTCTGCAGACTCTTTAGACCCCATGGACCATTTTTGTACCTTTTATGTTTCCAAGATCATCCCTAAAAATATACAATAATTTCCATACGCGACTTTTAATCCCTTTCTTGTGTATATACACGGATTTGACCCTTAAACCCATGTACATCAGGATGTGTGCAAAAGGCCAAATCATTTTGGAGTTTTCCTTGATGTGGATCCGAGGCACTTGTCTCTTGTTCTTCCATATGCCTTGAGATCACTTGGATTCGACCTTCCATTACCCCATTGAAGAGCTATATAAGGAACCCTTTGGATACATTGAAGGGAGAGGAATTGAAGAGCAAGAAAACTATAGTCTATTGTTGCCAGAGCTTATACTTGAGTCTGCCTTTGTTTTTCCCTTGGAGCACTTTATGTTCTTCTCAAGCTTTCCTTTTTCTTGTGAACTTGCTATCGAGAGATGGAGGATTGAAGTGGTGGAGGCCCAAGTGGGGGACTCAGTTTCTCCGATTCACAGACGTGCCCACAGAGGTTGTCACTATTGTAATCTCTATTTTATATCAATAGAAAGATCTTTTCCTGTCCAATAATGTGTATTTAAATGAGTATTTGATCCATGGATGCTTGTAAATGCTTATATGTTATTGATTATATATGCTAGAGTAGGTCTAACACAATTATATATAGCATGCTTGTCTTGTTTGTTGAATGTTGAGGAAGCAAATTTCTAATACAAGTGAGAGTGGAAAAGCTCAATGGGGATCTACATCAACTATCCGGAATAATGTACGAATCGAGATCCTTTAATGTTAGATGTTTGGTTTCTCTTGCATATAGGGAAGGACTGATTTCTGGAGTTAATCTGTTTGTTGTGGTACCCCAAGCCATAGGAATTTCTCTCTATAAAAACATGTTAAGCTGTGATACCATGTTGAATTTTAGCATTAGCATATAACTTTAAAAATTTGCATATAAACATAAATAAATCAGCAGTGCAGTTAAAACCACATTCATCACATCAGCACACATGGACACAAGATTTTTCATTGGCGAAACCTTTAAAGGACAAAAACCCCAAAAGCATTAATAGCTCATCTCATGAATGAGATGAATTAGGAAATTCTTCAAAAATTTCCTTAACCCTAGGTCTAGAATAAACCATAGTTACAATAAATTTTCTCAATAAGAGTTCAGAGAAGGGTTTCAAACCCTAGCAGTGTAAGTTTCCAGATCTAAGAAAAAATAGTCTATTAGATAAACTGTGAAGGTTTCCAGATCTACCTTGAACAGACTTTCTAATAAAATCGAAGTGTCAAATAAATTCTCAGATCAAATAAAATGTACATATTTAATAAATTCTCAAATCACCAGCAAGTTAGGGCCTTCCCAAATTTCCAATTTGCTTTCCCATAAGAGTTTAAGGCCTACCCAGAATCAAGAATTGATTTATCAAAAGTTAAGATAGTGTGCCTATGAACAAATTTTATCTACCCGTGATTTTAGTTCTGCCTAAGATGCCCTCTAGTTCTAACCACTGTTAAATTAAACCCAGCTGCACACTACCATTTTGTCTCAGATCTGCCCGAGATAAAATGCCCAATACTGATAAAGTCTGTCTGCCCATACTTTTATCAGATCTGTCCTAGATCAGATGCCTGGACTTGATAAGGTATTCAGATCTACCTAAGAAAGAGACTGTCACCTTCCCGGGGGCTATTGGGCAGTCTTACTACTACCCGAAACTCCTTCCAGTCCCTGCTGTAATATTCAAGAGGCTTCTCATGACCCTAAACTATAATCCTTGAGGGATGAGAGCTTCCCCTGATGTGAGCTATGTACACAGCATCCTTATATGGGTTTACTGTTGGGATTCTGAGGGTCTAAACAAACCCAACAGCCCTGATGGGTCTATGGGCTGCTACCCCGAACCTTATGGGTAATCATGTAGGCTTCCCCAAGGGTAGGTTAGTAGTCTTAGAAACCGTTAAAATGGCATGTCTAGTGGCTACTCATGAAGCTAGTGGAAAGTTTCAATCCCTAGAAGGAGCTTCCCGTGAGGAGAAGAGAAGCAACCTACATAAGAATAGGGTTTCCCAAAAAATAATGCAGAAAATTGTCCAAGCCTATAAATGAAGACGATGAAAACTTAGGGAAAAACCCTAGCTTGTGAAGAACATAGACTTGCAAAAGCCTTCTTTTTGGTGAAACCCTAGATTAGGGTTTTTATCCAAAGATACATGTGGATGCCTAGCTAGAATGCTAGGGCATACACAAAACTTTATCTTCTTCCTAAACAACCAAAATCTTCTTCTTTGGAGCAGTTGTACCTATGGAAGCCAATTGTGTGTGACAATGAGAAGACTTTATCTTCTTAAATAGCCTTCATTCACTTGTAAGTGTATAACAAATTACGAAATATAAAAATAATAATATTTTAATCTTTCCCTAATTTCACTTTTAGCTTTTACCATAAAGGTCCTTTTATTTATCTTTGACTTATATAAGAAGTCCATATTTATTTTTACTTTCACTTGTGGTCATTTTCCTATGGTCAACAAGTCTTTATTTATTTTGACTTTTGACTTTTCATTTTTCCAAGTGCCCCTGTGGTCCTTTTCTATTTCAAAAGTACATCATTATAAACCAAGAGAGTTAGTAATTCTTTTATCTCACACACTGTGTGACACCTAGATCCAGTACTAGGGTAGCTTGACCAAGGGTAGCTAATCCTTGGAGAAGCACACCAAGCCGATAGATCAAGGGTCAGGTTGCCACACACATGCCCAAACCCAGTATAGGGCTTACAGTGTCTTCATTCTCTAGGAAAATGGATACTCGAAACTAATTTGAGTCTACCAGTCCTATACTGGTCTACATCGTGGTCCCGGACCAGATGTCTACTCAACATAAGATTGAGTCGACCCAGGGAAGAGATGGGTCTATATCATGGTCCCAGACCAGATATCTACCATTTAACAGAATGGTCACTCAACACTGGGTTGAGTCTTCACCGTGGCCCTAGACCAGCTGGTCCCATTCTCCTAAGAGAAGGGCTCTCAATGCTGCTAAAAAAAAATCAACAGTGCATCCATTCATTTATTATTAATTATTAATGGGTTGGAGGTAGATCACATCTTTCACATGTCACATCATTCATAGATCACATCATTCATTAACACAAATATAGAGTTTTTTGCAATGCTCATCTCATATTAATCTTCGAGGGTCAAAATATATCCTCCTGGTCGAAATCCCCAGACCAACCCAATTCATCTGCAGATTACAAACAAATCGTAACAAGGCAAAGATACAACTCTCGATAATTCGTTCATCTGATAATTCCATGATTCTATCAACTACATTCCTAATATTATTTATAATCTTTCTCCTTTACAAAAGGGTCCTCATAAGTATATTTTCTAACTAAATTGGACCATCAGTGTAACTACTTGAAACCAAGTCGACCATACTTGTCGATAACTTATTCTTGCGCAATACGCTTTAGCACTTGTCTCCATCTCCTCTGTTGTACCTTGCGCACTTTATCTGCCTGCCAACATGCCCCCAACAAAAAATTGTGGCTCATCCTCAAGCCACATCAACTAGATATAGTGGGTTTATTCAACTGGGTCTTTAACCTGTCATGTGTCATCTGAAGATGGTTGACTTCTTCTTTGACTGTCGCACTTAGTGTTGCGCACTATTCAACATATTTATCTTTTGGGTGTTCATCTGAAATATGCTCCACCTTTTTTTGTGCATCCTTGGTCTGTGTGAGATATTCCATGGCTTTACATGCTAGTTTCCTTGCATCCTCCTGGAATTTTCCAGCTGCATCATCCTCTACTGGTGCCTTTCCCTAGATTTCTTCACCCATTGTAGTAATATTTATAGCTCTGCAGCCTTGGAAATTTGTGTAATTCAAGGAATTTTCTTCAAGGAGCTCTGCAATGATGTTATTTATTCCTCGATTTCACTAAGTTGCACTTCAAGTTGTTGTAGTTGCTCATCTTTGACAATGATGGTCCATATTTTTGTCGTCGCCTCTACAATGGAGTTATCTTCCTTCTAGATCTCTTCAATCTGTGTCATTGTTGCACCGATTCTACTTCTATCCATTGTTATTAGTTCTGTAGGTGTGCTTAGCATGGTGCATGCTTGCATCTCTTTTTTTCCCTTCTTTAGATCAGTAACTATTTGTCCTAGTCACAGTATTTTTGTTTCCGTGAACATTTCTAGTGTGATATTTGGAATGTATTCAAAGGAAACAAAGATCTCCCACTCGATTCATTGTTGATAATCATATGTTTTTTTCTCTTCACCAATGATTGCTTCATGTATTGTCTTCATCTACGCCATCTTAGCTTCATCCTGTGTAGTCTTCTTGCGTGATTGGACTAGCTGGTCATGCACAATCTGCTCTAGGTCTGACATTTATTGTCTTGCCACATTTTGTAATCATGCTAACATTTTCATTGGTAGCTCATTGATGCTAAGACTAATCACATCGAATTAGTGCACGGTCGTATCAATATTTTCACTACCCATTTTCAGTGCGCAGGGTGGAATCTGCACAAGTGGCACCATTTTTCCAGTACTTATCTATGCTTCTCTTTTCCACACATCAGTCTATGGTACCTTCTCGAGAATTTCATTTTTTAGGGATTACAGCAATACCTTGACTTGGTTAAATAACATCGTCAAATTCTTCTTTAATTCATCTTGGCTTTCGCTAGTCATAGTGGTAATTGTGGCCAGTATGTGAAATATTTGATCCTTTTCCATTTTTGGTGCACTGCTTGCTTCCCCTTTCTCAAATCTTCTCTTCGCTATCCCTTCTTCCACTTGTCTTTCCAACTATGAATCCATCGGAGTGGATGATGTCTCTGCTTGTGTCTCTTCTTTGAAACCTTTGGCTTCTTCTTTCTCTTTCTCTGCTAGAATAATATGTGGTGACCCTCCCTTAGTGTCTGATAGCTCGTTGATATGGAAAAAACCTTCCATGATACCATCCAATCATCGATGATAGCATATAACTCTTCATCCACCAATTTTTATGTTATTATGAGCCATTGGTAGTCCACGTCCCACCTCACCTATATGTGTACTACGTGTCACCCCATTGCAAATCATGCCACTCTTCTATACTTTGTCACAGCCTCCCTGGTGAGGCACATAATTTTTCCTGCTGCATCCCAAATTCCATCATAATACAAGTAAAATTAAGTGTTGCAGTCAATTTTCCGCTCCTTAACATCAAGCGCCCATAATTCATGGTACCATGTGCCCTTGCACATTCTAACTTCCTCAACATCCATCCCATGGTAGTGCATGGGTTCTATCCAACCCACAAGCACGATCAATATCAACATCCATGAGTACATAAATGGCCTCTTCCCCTCTTGCGACATCATGGTGTCTTCCATCAATTGGTTCAACATGAACAACGACCACTTCATTTGGACCCCCTCTACACATACTCTACACATGCACACACTTTCGATGTGTATTGGTTGGGTCGGTTCTTCCACACATCTTTCATAGTGAGTAGCTTTGTTGTGACTCTAGGGACTTTGTCGTTAATGGTTCAGATGACATATGCCTGCTTGTATTGAACGACATCATATTTCTTTTTTAGCTTCACAAACGCTACTACATTTCGACCAAAAATCCGACGGTCGTCATGTCGGATTTTCGACACTTCCCTGTCGCATGTACGACACTTTGATTTTTTTTTAAGCGTCAGAAACTTGTCGTCGGTTATCTGACACCTAAGTAACCGTTGGTTAAGCGACACATAAGTAACCGTCGGTTAAATGTAAAGCATCGGTTAAGCGACAGAATATCTTCGACGGTAGTGAAATTTTTTTGAGAAAATAACCTTCATTCCATCGGTTAAGCGATAGGAAGGCCGTCGGTTAACCGACAGATATAACGACTAAGCATCGGTGAAGCGACATCAGAAACCGTCGATTAAGCAATGGCGAGAACCAATAAGCGTCGGTGAAGTGACATAAAAACCCGTCAGTTAAGCGACGGGGTTATCCATTAAGCGTCGGTTAAGCAACACCTACAGGCATCGCTTAAGCGACGGTTTTGAATTTAAAAAAAAAAAAAAATCCCTGAAACAGTATCATGTGCAGAATAAAGTATGTTCGTGTTCCCTCTGTAGGTTTCCAAGATTATATGATTACACCTTAGCGTATTGACTATATTATAACCTTTATGAAAACTATCACATTACATCAAGTCTTTTATTAGGGAATAACATCCTTATTGATTACTACTGAAAACAACATTTACTTTAAATAAGGTCTATTCTATTCTCCCACTGAACTTCTTATCCTTTTGAGTTGCAGAACGTAGAAAGAGAAACCAATGCCTCAAGGCTAGAGGAATATATTAGACACTTCACTCTCATGCCCTTAAACACCTATCAACACTCCTACTATGTGTACATCCTCTTGAAACTATGGGGTTCTTTGGTTATTGCTTAGATGCTCTTCAACCTCTTTTTGGCAAAGCTTATTCTCACAAAGATATCATGCTAGCTGAAGGGTGATGAGGGAGAACTTGCTACTTGAGGATGAATTTCCATGCCAGACTCAAACATTCGGATCTCGACTGTGAAAGAGAACCATGGAGAAAGATCCCAGAGTATAAAACCAAAATTCTTGCTCCTCTAAGGGGATAGCAATGATGAATTGAGGAAAATGATGACTGCAAAGTAGTTTAATGGAATGTCCTTGATCTTGTTAGTTCTAGCAAGGATTACTACCTTGCTTCAAGGAGTAGGCTTGCAAGAGGTCTTGTACTAGTTCATGCTAACAAGGTTGCCTAGCTAACTGCTGTAGTTAGTAGTTCTTTTCTTTTAAGGTCTTGAGATGTTATTGCTCAAAATTTCTGCTCCTGTAAGGGGATAGCAGTGATGGTTGAGAAGCCATTCCATGGCACATCCTAGATCATGTTAATTCTAGCAAGAAATTAGACTCGCAAGAGGTCTTATACTTGGCGCTAGCAAGGCTTCTCATCTAACTGCTGCAGTAGTTCTTTTCTTCTAAGATCTTGAGAAGTTATTGCTCTCGCCTTGTCTAGCAAATAGGCTAGCAGAGGTTCCAGAGCGGTTTGATTGCTTTCTCCCCTGTTTTGGAACTGAGCCTTATACATAACCTTTGGAGGAATTTGTCAGTGAGCTTCACCTTCTCCACATTCACAGAACCCTACTGTAGTCTGCTACTGATGCTGCTTCACCTTCGCCATACTCAAAGCCCACTCCATTTCCCTTTCCTTTTGGTTATATTGATGCTTTTTCTTTTCATTGTAGCCAGACTTGTTCTCAACCCAACTTGGAGTTCAAATTGAGCAAAAACCTTAATGAGCAAGTAGAAAAAGATATGGATAACTTTCAGTTCTATTTATTCTACACCTTCAATGTAGCTAGACATTACCAGCGACTCCTATATGTGGCTCTTGTTTCAAACACCCTTTTTCTGAGGCTATTAGGTTAGAATTTTGACCAATGTCAGAAAAGTCACACATGTAGCCAATAAATGCAAGACAAAATACACAAGAGGGAAATGTAAACTTGATTCTTATTCAATATGGTGGATGTCAATACATACAAGAGAAACAATGTCTTGTGCCAAAATCCCATACAGCCACTTTATTAATTAGGCATGACCTAGTACATTAATAACATGTGACTTTAGTCACTTTATTACCAACCTAAATTACAATGTAACTTTATTATATGACCATTATGATACAGTAACTTGAACACCCTCCCTTAATGATCATATAGTATACAAACATTTGTCCCAGAATGCAAATTTCTCTGGACCAAATGTATCAAAATGTCTACAGCTGACCCCTCAAATGCACTCCAGAAATCAGATCTTGAAGCTATCACCAAATGAGTAGAATCGTTCACTGCATGACATATTTCTGGCATGGCTGATAAAGAGTAAAACACCTCACCTACCACTCAATCAAACACCGAGTCTTCATCTGGATAAGACTCAATGTTGGCTGAAAATTTCAGCCCATATACAAGGGATGTAGATGCTGATTTCAACTTCAAGAAGCTGTCCTCTTCCACTGTTTGGGTACAAAAGTGTTAGAAAAATTACAAACCAAGCCTCTAAAGCCTGCCATAATTTGTAAAAAACCTCAAGCACACCTACAACCTGCACTTCCTGTGTCTGATCCATAACTGCCTGCCTCTGATAGCACTGTGTCTTTACAACTATCCACCAATCATCTTGTTTTTCCATAGTTGAGACTGATCTGGATACATCTGAAACCTCTGGCTTCAATTCTTTAAGACTTCCACTTTCTCCTCCGTCACTAGACTGTAGGAGCTATTCCTTCTTCATATCTTTAAGCCTTCCCCATTCTCCTCCATCACTGAAATGTGAAATAAACAATGTTCATTTACCAGCAAATATCCAACATAGGAAGAAAATAGTCGGCCTTTCACTATAACCTCTCTACCTCCAAATTCCTTGAAATCAACAACCCTATCACAATTTTCTCCACTATAAAACTGGAAAACAATTATCATCCTACCACATTCTTCTTCTACCTCTGCCTTAAACTTCATAAAATAATTTAATTCATCTATCTCTTGCTTAAGAAAGAATACCTATGATTTTTACGAAAGATCATCAACAAGAAGCAAAAAATATCTTGCACCTGATAACAATGGTGTTCTTGTTGGACCACAAATTGTGAGATGTACAAGCTCCAATGCTTTGCCTGCTCCCATATCAATAACTTCTTTGCATTGCCTTCCAAGTGAGCATGTTGTACATCTCCCTTCTATCTTCTCCATATAATTTAGGCCATCAACCATCTCAAACCTACACAGAATGGAAAGATGTGAAAAGAGAAAAATCTAGTATATACAATGCCAAAGTTCATTGTAGTCCAACTACCTAACAGTTTCTTTGGATCTGCCATTCTACAGCTGTGTATCATAAATTACATTATTACTGTTGTAATCATACCAAAACTTGCACACAATTCTCACTCCATAATACCATTTTTTCACCAATTAATTAATCTTGAAATTATGTACATCATTCTCAACTTTCAGCACAAATAAAAACAATCATTCAGCTAAAGAATGCAGATTTACAATTGTCAGTCTTGCTGAACAATGGAGTAGTAGTTTGCATCAAAACAACAGTATAATGAATCTAAAATAATCAATAAACATCAAGTTTGTTTAACCTTGGTTTGCACACTTATTATCCGTAAAAAAACCTTCAAAGGGGCATTTTGAGGCATATTTTCACACAACGGCCCTAAAAGTGGTAAAACATAGTCACCTACAACAAATA
>LPNX010464648.1:125302-178909 GCA_001517045.1 Pseudotsuga menziesii
GGAAAGTGAAAGCTACATATTCAGGGTGCTTAAATATCCAAGAAGTTTGTGCAAGTATTCCATCCCTATTTCATTTGGAAGTTCTTCTCATGGCTTTTCATTCTTCAAATGCATTTGAAAAAATCAAAATGGCAGAGAATATTTTTTCTACCCTCAGCAATGTAAGTTGTCCTCCAGTGGAACTTAACAGCACACAATTGGTTTGCTGGTCTTTGCTAATTTCAAGACTGATGTTGATTCTTCGGCACATGATTCTCCACTCTACAACCTTCCCATCCTGGTTGATGTTCAATATAAGAAATAAGTTAATACAGATTACACAAGGAGGAACTTTTCAGCTTCCCACAGGAACAGGCTATTTAGAATCATGGGTATATCATGTGGTACAAAGTGTTATAAATGTGAATGAGGGAGTCACAGAAGAGCATGGAATGGCTGATCTCTTTTAGAGAACTGCTTACAGAAATTTGCATTCCCTTCGAGTCTAACTGCCACCACGAGCAGGTTTATCAATAAAAAGGTGAACTAACTGGGCATATCACACTGCAATTTGAATCATGCAAGTTATCAGAGACAAAAAATACTAATAGTCACTAACCTGGTGGTCCAATCAAAAGAATTCGAGAACAAACATAATGTTCATTTTGGCCATACAGGGGAGCTATCACAGCTTTCTTTTGCATTTCTCCGAATACAAATGCGTGTGTTTAATTTACCTGGGAGTATTTTTTACCTGGGAGGTTTCTTTTCTCCAGATACAAATGCCTATGTTTAATTTATGGTGTGGATTCTTTTGCATTGCCTATTTACTATCGGTGGTTGGGATTGATTGCTCATATGGTTCGCTGTAGCAGTTTTATTGGCACAGGTATTTGTCACAGTATTTTTCAAGAAACACACCATTCTACTTTCTGCTATTCTTTTTTATCACTTTGAACGATATAAGGTTTCATCAAATTCAAGGCAGTATTATATAAATAAGATACTTTTATTAATGACCAACAAATGACCATAAATAGGTCAATGAGACTGCTAGGTACACACATGTGAGATACAAAGTGGGAGTGCAATAGCTGCTTGTAGAAAAGCATAAATTAGCCTATGATAGAAAAGACCTAAAGTCTACGACCTTTGAGGATGGTGTGGGGAAATGAATCAATAGTGCAGGTATCTGCAAGTTCTGCAGAGAACCAAAGAAAAACACCAACACTATCAGGGGGAATGGCTCACCTAGGGGGTGATCAATCTTCCGTAACAGAAACTCTCCTACCATCACATGGTGCACTGGATAAGCCAATCAACTTCATTGCATGATGTTTGACCCTCGAACTAATACAGACCATAGGACTGTAGGGGATTATTTCATTGATGAAATCCATGGATAAGTGATCTACTAAATATTCTGAGCCATAGGATTGAGGGCTGATGAGATGGCTGCAATTGCATATTGATATTTTTCCCGATGGCCTTTGGTTTAAAACAAAAATGCCATGATGTAATGTAGGCCATTTGCGGCAAAGTAATGGATGGCTCATATTTTGTTGGGCTTCAACATATGCTAGATCCCCGTGATGAAATTCAGATCGTTAGATGGACTGGCTGCTGATCTGACGGCTAGTAGATTCAGCGATGGTGCAGCCATGGCGGATGATGACCGAAGCTCCAGCATAAAGTACTAAACATGTCCAGTTAATGCGAAATTAGGATACTGAGCAAACACATTCTACTGGTTAGCTCACGTATCTCAATATTAACCTCAACAAGAGCTCCCTTATCAGTATTTGTTTTGAAGGGCTAGGTGAACAAATGAGGAAATAAGCAGGACGTTGGTTGGGACATGTGGATTTTTCGAGTTCTCTCACACAGCTCAAAAATCAGTTTGACTTGTGTTTAAGGTAAGAAATGCACCAAATTTCCACCAAGTGAATATGGATACGTAGAGAAACGGGGTCACACATGCTCAGCATCACCAAAGTGAGACTTGCATGCTTCCAGCGTAAAGTGAATCAAACAAGTATGAGCAGTCTAGAAACCACAATCTAGAGATCTAAACATGCACACAAACTGAATTAACAGTTCATTCACTCAACACTTTTATAGTAAGTAGTCAATATTCAAAGCAGAAAAAATGCCAGTTAATTATAAGAGAATAAATGCAAATCAATTCAATAAGTTTGAACATCAGCCAACAATTATGATGTCAAAACAAATTGAGCATCCAATTCAGATCAACATAAAGGTAAATATAAATTATTATTTAATATTAACAGTCCTAGAGTACATTTTGAGAAGGTACAAATGCAGAGCCCCTGAGAGGTAAATCCATATGTCCAGGCCACCCTAACCCCACAATTATATTGTGTCCTCTCTTTCAGTTCAAAATTGAAAATAAGGAGAGGCTACTAGCCTGTCAGTTTCTACAGATGACCATCCAACTGCCTAACTGCTTAGCTAAATAATAAATTACTTTAAGGTTGAAAGTTGAAAGTTGAAACTGTACAAATTTGAACCTAAACTACAAAATCAAGAAACCTTAAAAGGCCATATTGATTGTGAGTTGCGTTAAGAAGTCTTGGCTCCTAACATAGGCTGGCCAGAATTTGAATAAAGGTACCTCTGTCTAGAGCTTACAGCAGTACCATTAAAACACATGCAAAGTTATCTAAAATTTTTGTCCCCATAAGTACAATCATGTTCAGTGCTTGCTGATGCTTCCCCTAATAGGTATAATATAAGCATGAGGAAGTACAATTGTATCAGCAATAAGGTAAGCATAGCTATGCCATTGTGTCAACATTTTTATTTGCCAAACTTCTTTCAACAATGTGTAAGATTTTCAAAGGAATCTCACTATCTAATTCCTATAGAATTGACATTATAAATTCTGCAGATATATGGATGTGCGTACCGTACGAGGACTGCTGAGGAGAGTTTAGTCTTTTTCTCCTTTCCACTAAAGCTGCAAAATAACTCTGTTCACTTATTAATGGATACACGCATTATTTTAAAAATGTATAGATTTCTGCTAAGTATAAAAACACTTCTTTCAAGCTACTAACAACTTGCATGGTTCCCCTACACAGGGAAATCTATAATCATCAAACAAATAGTTTTGTTAGAAAGTAAACTCTCCCTCTAAATGTATTCTTAGAAACATAGAAACTTTTCCTGGGCAGTATAAAGCACAAAAATAAAGAAACCTTGCAAACTGCTTTCAGACCTTTGCAGCGCAACAATATAGAAATAAAGAAAACCAAGCAAACCGCATGCAGACTGGAAAAAAAGATCACTACAGCCCTCTGGAGTCCACCACGAGTCTTATGTTAAACTGCAACATAATATGGAATATAGGAAGAAAAGTCATTTCTCATAAATTGTCTCTGCAGTAACGCTTTGAACCCCAGAAACATAAATAGTGAATGAGCATCAAGGGCCGACTTCAAAGCTACGTCTGGGTTTGAAAGAAATATTTTTTCTATGATTAATAAATTGAATGGAAACTAAAGCAGCACATAAGTAACATTCTTCAAACCTGCTGTATTAACCTTCAAATAGATGTTACTGAAAGATGTTGAACGATGAAACCAGGCACTAAACTCTATTCAAAACAACAATGTGCTTCAATACCATCTCACCAGAATAATTCCATTGTGAAGCAATTTGGAGGCAGGACCTGGACTTTCCCTCCCCGGTGTCGGCAAATAATGCTAAAAAGTGAATCCTTTGGCGCCCTATGTGACTTTTGGGCGCTTTTCTTTGTTTGATTGAATGACTTTTTTTTGACTAACGCGCCGTCGGTTAAGCGATGGTTATGAGACGGTTATGAGACTAGCCGTCGCTTAACCAATGCTTGTGGCCATATTTATAAAAAAAAGAATCTTTGTGATTTTTTGTAAGTTTAAAAAGAGAAATCCACGCGTCGTCGCAAAAAACCGTCGGATTTTGGATCGAAATGTAGTAGTGAAACAACCTTTTCTTGTTATCTTTGCCACTGAAATACTGCAATGGATCAACTCCTTCCTTAGGTAGTCTGGTGATTTGGGAAATTAGGTCGACTATATCCAACACCTTGGCATCCAACCAAAGGTATCCACCATGGAAGCATGTTAGAATTTTCTTGACACATGCATTCACTTCTACTGATCGACTGAAATGTGGCATATGGGTAATTTTGAACAATCTCGACTTCTGCAAACCCAAATCCCATTCTTTCGGTACTAAGGTGATCGAACCTCCTTATCCTTGCGGCTTCTTCTCAAAGGGTTCTAGGGTGCATTTTGGATAGGACAAAATGTCATGGTTGTTGTATTGCAATTTATGCAAGAATGTTGTGATATTCATGGGGACATGTACACCCTTTGGTGTCACCAACAACTTAATGTTATAGTGTTTATTCTTAAATATTCGAATTGATGATGCACCTGCCTTTTGTGGTGGTACATACCCTCGAATATCATTGGTTGTCAGCCCTTTTGGTGGGGTAGGGTCTGTTCCTCCCGTTGATGATGGGTCAACCTCTGTCTCTACCTCTGCCACCCTGGAGATCTGGTGTCTCTTATACAATTTGTGTACTCGATGGAAGGTATCCATGTGTAATACTACTTCAAATTATCTAGGCCATCGCTACTAAGATATCACGCTTGTGCTCTGCAATACTCTCCTACACTTTCCTTTCCACTCTCTTGTGCTTTCAATCATTAGAATGGTTCAAAACAACCCTCCCTCTACCGATTATTATAACCTTCATAGATATTGTGTGAATGATTTTGAACATCATAGCCAATACCTCCAACTATCGACTGAATCTGTCTCTGAATCTACAAATCCAATGGTCTAATTCCTCATAAATGCACGCCTCATCCACTTGTTTTGTCACTCAACGATTTTAATTGTTGCATTTATTTCCCAATTTGATTATGTTTCCCTTTGTTGGATGTCGTTGAGCTTCCTTCCAACTATGATTTGCACTTCGTTTCCCATATGTAGACTCTTTCTCCTATGATTTCCTTCCTCCTTCTCTTTTTTTCTACATCGTCATCATTTTTTTAATTACTACGTGGCTTTTCTTTCATGTTTCCACACCTGGATATCTTGAGATGCTTTTAGTCGACTTCCATTGACTGGATTCAGTAGCAATGCACCATCTAATTGATGTAATTCCACTACACCTCCATCAGTGGTGAAATGAATCACGTACAGTCCTAACCAATCCATTTATAGCTTCTCGGGTGCTTCGTGAACTTTTTTTCATATAAGAGAACCATATCTCCATATTGGAAGTACTTTTCTTTAATATGATGGTCGTTCCATGCTGGATTTGAAATTCCTCCGTCATTGTGCTAATCGTGTGATTTATAAAGTGGCTCCCTTGGTCGCTCATCAATATTTTGGGAGAGAAGAACTAAGTGACAATATTGTCAAAGAGGAACCTCGCTGTTGTCGCAGCGGTACCATCAATCACTAGTGTTTCTTCTTCCCATCTCGTTAAGTAGTCTCTCATTGTGATGACATATCACACACCCATTTGTTTTCCCGGAGGATTAATGGGTCCCACAAAATCCACTTCCCATTTATCAAATAGTTGTAGCATCACCTAGGGTACTGATGGAATCTCATGGCATTGTGATGGATTCCTCGTCCTTTGACAAATGTCGTAATTTTTAAGGAAGGAATGTGTCTAGGAGGTGTATATGGTTTCGTTCAGAGATCATAAGCACAATAAATTAAATCTAGACATAGATTATAGTAACAAGGTAGCCGAGATGAAGACTAATCTGGATGAAATCCCTGTTCCAGACATGATCGACCTTCATAAGAAGATAGGGGATATCATTCACACTGATCTGTTGAATTCAACTCTCAAGATATCCAAGTTTCATACTATAAAGAGTAGAATTGAAAACTAGCTGAGGCAACAGAACGTAGAGAATAGGGCCCACCAGGATCAGATCAAGAATCTTCAAATATACTTGTTGCAGGCTGAAAAGTAATTTGATAAATGGGAGGGCACCCAAAAGATACTAAAGGAGAAAGAGGACACCATTCAACTGCTAAAGAAAAATTTGAATATTCCATCTTCTCAACGGATCCAAGCTTCAAAGATATCAGAGCTCGAAAAGGAGAAAGAGAGCTTGAATGGTAATCTTGTATATTTCCAGGACCAGCTACTCAAATTCATAAAAAAAAGAGAAGCAATGGTAGAAGGATATAACCTCATAGTGGAGAGTGAGAAGGCCCTAAAGACCAAAGTAGATTATTTGAAGAAAAGGTTACAGGAGAAGGAAATGGAATTACAAGAGAGGGGGAATAAATTGAAAAGGTAGCCATTCCTCCCACAACTGAACCTAGTGAGTTCTCCATCATTCAAGTCCTGGCACAAATAAGTCTGAAGGAGTTGGAGATAACATAGTTAAAGCACTAAAACAAGAACCTAGAAGGCTTAGCAATGGATGGATAACGAGAAAGAAATATCTGGGAGGAAAAATGTGCTGACTTCACGACCAAGAATTAGAATTTGATACATCGGGTCATAGGTAAAATAGTAGTCCAAGGGGAGAAGTACCTAATATGGGATTCCCTCGTATCAGAGGCCACCAAGTTGAGGCCCTACCTATATTTCATTATGGACAAAGAAAGGGTTATACAGACATCCAAACAGAGTGTTAAAGCTGTCAAATAAAAGATAAATATGAAACCCATTGACCATGCTAAAAATGCGATAGACTTTATAAATGGGATAACAGAAGAAGACATCAGAAATCTAGGCATAAAGGATAGGATTTATGTCATCACCTGGGCCAGGAAAGTGGTAAATCAGTACCATCATTTGCAAACTGTCGAGGCCAAGATTGATATCATGGCTCATGAGATCAAAGTATTTATCGAAATGCTTGACCCTTTGGTCAAAATTGGATTTCCATTCTTCTTCCAGGAAAAGGGTGGCATGTGGTCACAAAAATAATACTACGACCTGTTGATTCATTGTAGGTCAGACCATTCCAAATTTGAAAATATGCAACATTCTTTGTCGGGAAAAATGATTGTTGGAAAGATGGTAGATGATTTCAAAATATTGTTCACTTTGAGTGCCACGTGTGCATTGTTGTCAGACTTTCAATATAGGGATCATGTGTAAATGTGGGTGCTTTCAAAGGAAACATCCACTCTAGAATTACCCACTGCGGATCAGTGGAAAGAGGTCAAGAAGTTTGGAAGGACCAAGTATGTTCTACATGCTCCAAAATGATGAACATTAAGGGACAGGTCAGGTTTAGTCAGCATAAAACCATTGGAGGTTCCCTGCACCATTATTTTCATTCAAGCGAGCCTGAGTCCCAGATGGTGCATTACCGTTTTAATCAGGCATGCATGTTATTCCATTTTTCTAGTTCCGTGTAGAAATCATGGTCAATGTGCCACCTCAAATCTGCTAGGATTTACAATGATGATTCAGGATTGATTCCCAAATTTTACCTAAATTTGTCTCCGTTTCGAGGTTGGTCTTGGGAGCCCATAGCACTATAAATGTAATCTCTATGGAGGAGTAATGGTTCGAATTTCATTTTTTGAATCCTCTGTGCTCGGATTGTAGCTCTGTAAACATTCTTGGAAGTATTAATAAAAATTGTTTTCTCTGAGTTTCTGAGATTCATCATAGTGTTCATATTCAATTTATGTTTCTAGTTTGCATCATTTTCATATGTGTAAATTCTTGCTAATGCTTTCTAGCTGTATGTGAGGAATTCATTTCATTAAGTGCTCCTTCCATCAGATATAGCATTCGTAATGTGTCTATAATGATTGTTGTGGAATTCATCCTTGTTAGATGCTCCATTTCTGTCATTACCCTTATTGTTTTTTTGCTAAAGGTTTTTTCAAGAGATCCATCCGTAGATAGGTGCCTCTTGCTGTACCTGACTTTTTCTCCTCTCTACTACCACCACTTGAAGATATTTGACTAAATATTACAATCACTTTGCCTAAGATTGCAAAAGGGAATATCATTGTTCATTATTTGTTGTAATATCCCTGAATGATTTAGATTGTGACTACATTGCCCAATGGTATTTGATACCTCTATGTCTTACAATATCTAAATTTATAAACAAATATGTTCCCATCATAAATATAGCCCTCTGAATGCTTTCTTAAATCCATATGTGTATGTGAATGTTCTTGTGACAAAGAGAGAGACCTAACTCACTGTATAGGCTACAATACAGTCTAAATATTGGTTTGAAATGGTTACCCCAATGATCTCCTACCAAAACCATAGGAAAATCATTGGGTGATAACACTTTGACACTGTTTCCGAGGAACAAATTGCCATTATCCTTTTGGGAAAACAACATTGTTTTATTTCTATGACCTGGTTGAGCAATCAGTCCTAGACACACGTTGGTTGTATATTTTCTAGAGACTCCACCCAAATCCTTTGGAAGACAAATCTACTGGAAATACTAGTGGCCAAGGAGCTGCAAAGCATTTCAGGTTTAATTGTTGATGGTGAACAATGGTCAAACATCAAGAAAGTCGTGCATCTTTCACTTGGCAAATCCACCTTCAAAGAATCCAATATTTGGAATTTTCTATGGCGATTCTACTAGAGAAATGAGATCACTACAAAGACATGGGAAGGCATGGTGAAGAAATGAGGTACTCAAGTGTGAATCTTCTTCAGGATACCTTATTATTTCCTGTAAAAAACCCATTTCCAAATAATTGCATTAAGACATTCAAACACTAGACCCACAATTGACATACTATTTTCAAGGTTTGATCTCTTAGATAATAAAAAAAAATTACTATTGGAAAAATAGTTGCGCACTAGTACTATATGTTCTCTATATGTCTACCAGTTTTCGTAAGTTTATTCCATCATTTAGTCATTCAAAGGCTGCACCCACAAAAACATATACCTTATAATTTGTCCCAAAAATAAAAAGTGCCCGTTAAAAAATATCTAACTTTATATAGTTAATAACATTTTCAATAGAAAAAAATTATATATTTGGAAACGTCATTCAATTTCCTACATTTCTTGTTTTTAACTCATTGCAAGATTCATTTTGCAAGTGTCTGAAAACATCCATGTAAGTTGATGGATGCATGTTTTTTCAGTTTTCTATTGCATCTAACGCATAAAAAGAGACCCTCATCAGCTTGCACATACCCTTAAACAATTAGCGATCTTACAAGTGGGAATCATCATGTCATGGAATACATTATTTTGCTCATACTAGTCTCTCATGGATCTTGTCATTGTCAATTTTAGCAGGCTTACCCTGGCTGGCCTCAACCATCCAAGCAAGAAAATGAAAAGAGGATGATCTCCCACATACCTACATTGTTTAATGACATCCAGTAATCCTGAATGAGTATTGCAATCAATATCATTTGTCAATTATTGGATACTTGTCAAATCAGTGGTTTCTTTTGGATTATGTCTTTGTCTTAGAGCACACCTCATAACATGCAGGTCACCTTGATTTTCTTGACTTCCAATCAAGCTTCTTTTCTAAGATTATTTGTTTCATATATAAATTGAGGGCTAATTTTATGTGCTTGCATCCTGTTGTTTCTTAATATGAGCAATGAAGGTCTGTATCTTTGAGATGGCATTACTTTTGTGAGGAGAGAAATTGAGCAGTGCGGCCTGGGAGAGATCTATACCTAATTTGAAATCCCCTTTCGCAACAGCAGCGCGAGAAGATCTGAAAGCTCGGTCGACGACTTCTACATCAGAGTAAACTGTTTATTTCAAATGCCGGGAAGTGTGCTCGTACTCTGTGACCGCATTCGTGTTGTCAATTTTCTCCATAACAACATCCACTAATATTAGTTTCAACCGATTTGCAACATTCCAGTCAATCTTTGGCTTCGCCTTTGGTCTATGCGGAGAGGAGGACGAATAAGAAGAGGAAGCATAAGTCATCCTACAACTCCCACTAAATAATACCAAAGGGAATCTTAGACTACTCGCTAAATTTAAATCCTAGCAGCGGCAAATAAGAGGTCAAAGTTTTCTCCTGTGGGCCATTAATTGCAATCTGAGTTTGATGCACAACCCAAGAAAAAAATGTGCCTAGTCCTAGTGAAATTGCACTTGATTTTCTGCTTATAATGATGGTACTCTACCATGTTGGTAGCTGCAAAAAATTAGTCTGAAACCTTTCCCAACCATTGGTTCCCCATATACAAATTTGAGCATCAACTCTTAATGATACAAGCACATTTAGCACCTGAGAAAAAATGAGCTCAGTCACGCTCTTTTGCTATTCTACCAGCATGATATTTACCTCATCCACTTGAATATGGTAAAGTAACCCACGCACCATTGAAAATTTATTTACCTTTGATATGTCACATTTACATATGTGTTTTCATATTTTTGCTTGTTTTCTACGATGGAAACATTATCCCACATGCACTAAATAAAAAAAAATTGTCATTGTTTATATGCACAGAAAATTTCAATATATATCAAGGAACAATGTTATATATTCTTTGGGAGCTTGGTGCTTGGTTTCTTGGGATTGGATGGTACGCTTTGATTGCTGACTTGAATTGTTTGTTGATGTGGTAGGTCTATGTGTGGATTCTCTCAGTGACGAGTGGTCTTCTGCCAAATTTTTATAAAAACCTCTTTTGTCCATATTTTATATAAAAAATAAGCATTCGTAAAAATAAACACTTGGTTTATAAATCCAAAGTTTTCATATAAAAAACAATGTTTATAAAATAATAACATCATTTTCAATCATAAAAAAACTCTTCTCTTTTTTCTCAAAAACTCTAACCTTTTTTCTTGCCAACTTGAATTTTTTTACAAATTGTTCAATGAGAAAAGTTTCAAAACCACCCGCTCACTAATGTAAACTTGAAACTTTCAAGGAAATAAGACCAACTACGGCAAAAATAAATTAGTGCTAACAACTAGCTCCAATTGGGAATTCTACCCTCCCCGCAAGGTAGCAAAGAACCTTGTAGGCCAAGTTCCAAATCCATTGGGATGCTCTCAATATTTCTCCGAATCCTCAACCTAATCTGACCATTAACCATCACTAAAACCATTTTGCAAAAAAATCCCTTCTGTATCCTGTAAATTGTCGCCCATCCTTCCTCTGAAGATTGAAACCAACTGTAATTGTAAACTTGAACTTTGAAACTGTAACTGAAATCAAACTGAAAACTGCTAAAATAAATTATTTCCATGTCAAGCTTATTCACACCTACCTATCCTACCTAACTGAGAACCAATGCCAATCAAGTAAAATCTAACTTCCAATTAATCCAATCAGGCAACTAATCCAATAAATGAGCTTCTTCCTCATGCTTATTGAAATTAGAACATATGAACATAATGGTAACAAGTTATGATAAAAGACTTGATCCTTACTGCAAACACATAACCAACTACCCCAACTGAAAAATTTATCCATGTATTCAGCCATCGGATTGTAAAAATCATGACAACTTTCAAAATACTCAATCACTTGTTTCTCATGACAAGGTTGCTCAAAATGCCACTCCTTGTGCACATTGTCAAACTGTTTTTTAAAAGAATCTTGAAGGGAATTCTCATGACAGTTCTCAAACGAGATGTCCACAATTTCATTTAAAAATTATGATTCTACAACTTGGTTCTTCTCATGCATTTCAAAAGAAATATCATTTTTTTTTTAATAGAATCAAGCAACCAAATTTCTTCTTGACAAAAGATTTATGAATTCGAAAAATAGGAAGAAACATTCATTTGAAAACCTTCATATTCTTGTTTTTTATTTAATTCGTCAATGAAAACTGCTATTTTTTATATGTGTTGAGACTCATCACATGATTGTTCATCCTTTGCACCTTCCACAAGCAAAGAGGAATTTATATGGTCATGTAAATATGTAGGTGATTTTTGAGTTTGAAAAACACATAAAGGTACTTCTTCAGCTATTAACTCAAAATTTGATTCCTCTTTACTCACCATTTCAGAAAATAAACATGTGGAAGGACTACAAGACTGAGATTTTCTAGAATTAGAATTCTTTATGTAATCACCCACATAAGCATTAAAAATTTGAAGAAATTGCTGCTGCGAAAGTGAATTTTCTGATTGGAAATGGAAAGCCTTTTCTTGTAAGAAAATTTCAGAAGTTGAATAATATGAGGAAGTATTTGATTGATAGTCCCAACTTCCCTCTTGGTCACACTAATATTGACAAGACAACTACAAATTATCATCTATTTAAAGGAAATAAATGTAGCCTGTGGAATTAGAGTTTTGGCTTATGTCTCTTTTAGTCAAAGAAGACATTATCAACTGCTAGGAATTTTCTTGAATGTCAAGGAAACTGTTTTGTATTTCTTTTCTCTAAAATGGGTTCTCATGTAATATTTCTAAAATCTCTTCATCCATAAACTCACCATAACCATACATGTTTTCCGAATCCTCAATGAAACCTTTAGCATGCATGCAACAACCTTGAACTAGCAGCAAGGAAGGGTATTGGTCATTAAAATGTTCATGAAATACTGTATGAAAATCGGTAAGGGAACATAAATTTTTTGAAGGTAATCCCTCATACCATGACCTTTCATCTCCTTCTATACTGACCATGAACATTTTCATTAAAGAATCCTCATGAAATTTAACTCCCAGCTTATGTATATGCATATGAAATCTAACCAAATGAAGGGAAGCATCATCACCCTTTTGATTTTTGAATTTTGGAAGACATGTTTTCCAATCTACATTAGGTATTTGATTTGGAAAGTCAGGAATGTGAGCACAGTTCATAGGAGCATACCTTGCAGATAAATAAACCATCTTGACCAATGAAGAAACTAAACCAGATCTTCAAAGTTTGCAACCTTTGACAGTGGAGTTGCCACAGGAAATTCTAAAACTGGATTATTTGAAGGTGAAGTTGCCATGTGAAAGATGCACAACCTTATTGATGCTTGAGCGTTGTTCACCATCAACAATCAAATACGAAACACTGTCGTTCATACCCAGGGAATATTTGAACCCTCATTCCCCAGCAACAACACGAATTTGTTAGCACTCATATTTTCCTTGGGTTGTGTCAAGGAAGCCTCGAGGTAATAGTAGAACCACTTTAGATTGTATTTCTAACCCAATATAATTAGAGAGGGATATCTCGCTATCTACAAAGTTTTCTCACTCAAGATATTCAATCAATGATACTCAGAATGTCATAGTTCTGATGGGACAATTAGGACAAGATTGTTTTAAAAAGATTTGGTGGGATAGTCATGGACGAGACCGATGGGCAATGGAGTCAACAATCAAATCTGAGTTTGGTTTCAAGAGGTTGGGGTTTGAAAGGATTTTGGACAAAGGACAAGTAGACACCATTTCCTTTGTCTTGAGGATTTTCGTAGGTCAATTAGAAGACAAAGAAGACACAACATCAAGCAGAGCACCGAGCTTGGGTGAGATTTGCAAGACTTTAGCATAAAATTGTTTTGAAATGCTTGAACAAATGAAACTAGAGCATGCAAGATGAGTTCTAGTTCATAAAACTAATGTTCAAACATGAAAGCAAGACAAAATGGAGTGAGAAAACCACATAAACAATCACAACAATATCACTTACTGAAGAAAAAGATGGCACAAGAAATATCTTCCATGGAAACTTCAACATTCCATCTTTGCAACTTTTATCCATCTACTGAAAAAATGAAACCTATTACAATGAAGAACCTCTCTTCTCTTGAAAATACAACACTAGATCTGTGAAATACATCTCAATATATAGGAAAACAACCTCTACCTAGTATTGAATTTGAAATCTAACTAAACTCAAAAGATATAAACAGTTACAATTGATTTGCTTCATTTCAGGAAGCGAACTCCTTAAAAATAGGCTTCCAAGCCCCACCTCCATATCTCAACTGGTGAAAGTAGTGTGAAATATGAGAGTGTTTTTTTCATTGGCCATGTTACTTACAGAACCTATGTATTAATTTTCTCATATTCACCTCCAGATCATCGGAAACTGTTTTTGAATTTGATGATTCATACAAGATTGTGAAATTATGGACAATTTCTCTGTGAAGATGACTTCGATTCTCCCAAACTATAAAACCTGTTTAAAATATGAGATAGTTTATTGCATGTAGGTATGTTATTAAGAAAAACTTCTCTCAGTTTCTGAAAATTCTTCTTGGTTTAGCGGTAAGAGCTATTTGAACTAAATAACTAAAACAATTATTTTTATAAAAATTAACCATGCTGCTTTAATTAACATTTGATACTCTATTTGTTGTTTATTAATATCATTTAAAGATTTGATTTTATCATTTGAAGCTAACACTTGAGCTTTTAAGTCTATCTATCTTTTTTCCAAACTTTGATTTTTCTTCTCCAGCAATACGCAATGCTTCTCATTCCTTTCCATGTACAATCAAAAGCTCCCCTTTTTTAAATTGACTTTTGTTATCTGCTCTTCTAGTTGACCAATGTTACTCTTTCTAAAGAATATATTGAGCCTCCTTTTCGAGAAGTTGCATATTCAACCTTGCAATTTCATCTTTTGGACCATCACTTTCTTTCCGCATGCCTCCTTGTTCGCCGTACTCTGTGACCGCATTCATGCTGTCAATTTGTTCCATAACAACATCCACTAATATTAGTTTCAACCAATTTACAGCATTCCAGTCAATCTTTGGCTTCACCTTTGGTCTATGCGGAGAGGAGGACGAATAAGAAGAGGAATTATAAGTCATCCTACAACTCCCACTAAATAATACCAAAGGGAATCTTAGACTACTGGCTAAATTTAATTCCTAGCATCGTCAAATAAGACATCAAAGTTTTCTCCTATGGGCCATTAATTGCAATCTGAGTTTGATGCACAACCCAAGAAAAAAATGTGCCTAGTCCTGGTGAAATTGCACTTGATTTTCTGCTTGTAATGATGGTACTCTACCATGTTGGTAGCTGCAAAAAATTAGTCTGAAAATTTTCCAAGCCATTGGTTCCCCATATACAAATTTGAGCATCAACTCTTGATGATACAAGCACATTTAGCACATGAGAAAAAATGAGCTCAGTCATGCTCTTTTGCTATCCTACCAGCATGATATTTACCTCATCCACTTGAATATGGTAAAGTAACCCACGCACCATTGAAAATTTATTTACGATTGATATCTCACATTTACATATGTGTTTTCATATTTTTGCTTGTTTTTTACTATGGAAACATTATCCCACATGCACTAAATAAAAAAAATTGCCATTGTTTATATGCACAGGAAATTTCAATATATATCAAGGAACAATGTTATATATTCTTTGGGAGCTTGGCACTTGGTTTCTTGGGATTGGATGGTTGTTTGTTGATGTGGTAGATCTATGTGTGGATTCTCTCGGTGACGAGTGGTCTTGTGCCAATTATTTATAAAAACCTGTTTTGTCCATATTTTATATAAAAAATAAACATTCGTAAAAATAAACACTTGGCTTATAAATCCAAAGTTTTCATATAAAAAACAATGTTTATAAAATAATAAAATCCTTTTCAATCATAAAAAAAAAAACTCTTCTCCTTTTGCTCAAAAACTCTAACATTTTTTCTCGCCAACTTGAAATTTTTTACAAATTGTTCAATGAGAAAAGTTTCAAAACCACCCACTCACCAATGTAAACTTGAAACTTTCAAGGAAATAAGACCAACTACGGCAAAAATAAATTAGTGCTAACAACTAGCTCCAATTGGAGATTCTACCCTCCCTGCAAGGTAGCAAAGAACCTCGTAGACCAAGCTTCAAATCCATTGGGATGCTCTCAATATTTCTCTGAAATCCTCAACCTACTCTGACCATTAACCATCACTAAAACCATTTTGCAAACAAATCCCTTCTGTAACCTGTAAATTGTCACCTATCCTTCCTCTGAAGACTAAAACCAACTGTAACTGCAAACCTGAACTTTGAAACTGAAAACTACTAAAATAAATTATTTCCATGTCGAGCTTATTCACACCTACCTATCCTACTTAACTGAGAACCAATGCCCAATCAAGCAAAATCTAACTTCCAATTAATCCAATCAAGCAACTGATCCAATAAACGAGCTTCTTCCTCATGCTTGTTGAAATTAGAACATATGAACATAATGGTAACAAGTTATAATAAAAGACTTGATCCTTACTGCAAACACATAACCAACTACCCCAACTGAAAAAATTATCCATGTATTCAGCCACCAGATTGTAAAAATCATGACAACTTTCAAAACACTCAATCACTTGTTTCTCATGACAAGGCTGCTCAAAATGCCACTCTTCGTGCACACTGTCAAACTGTTTTTTAAAAGAATCTTGAAGGGAACTCTCATGATAGTTCTCAAACGACATGTCCACAATTTCATTTAAAAATTATGATTCCACAACTTGGTTCTTCTCATGCATTTCAAAAGAGTTATCATTTTTTCTTTTAATAGAATCAAGCAACCAAATTTCTTCTTGACAAAAGATTTATGAATTTGAAAAATAGGAAGAAACATTCATTTGAAAACCTTCATATTCTTCTTTTTTATTTAATTCGTCAATGCAAACTGCTCGTTTTTCTATATGTTGAGACTCATCACATGATTGTTCATCCTTCACATCTTCCACAAACAAAGAGGGATTTATATGGTCATGTAAATCTGTAGGTGAAACTTGAGTTTGAAAAACACATAAAGGTCCTTCTTCTGCTATTAACTCAAAAGGAGCTTGGCGCTTGGTTTCTTGGGATTGGATGGTGCGCTTTGATTGCTGACTTGAATTGTTTGTTGATGTGGTAGGTCTATGTGTGGATTCTCTCGGTGACGAGTGGTCTTGTGCCAAATTTTTATAAAAAACTCTTTTGTCAATATTTTATATAAATAATAAACATTGGTAAAAATAAACACTTGGTTTATAAATCCAAAGTTTTCATATAAAAAACAATGTTTATAAAATAATAAAATCCTTTTCAATCATAAAAAAAACTCTTTTCCTTTTGCTCAAAAACTCTAACATTTTTTCTTGCCAACTTGAATTTTATTGCAAATTGTTCAATGAGAAAAGTTTCAAAACCATCCGCTCACCAATGTAAACTTGAAACTTTCAAGGAAATAAGACCAACTATGGCAAAAAAAAAATTAGTGCTAACAACTAGCTCCAATTGGGGATTCTACCCTCCCTGCAAGGTAGCAAAGAACCTCATAGACCAAGTTTCAAATCCATTGGGATGCTCTCAATATTTCTCTAAAATCCTTAACCTACTCTAACCATTAACCATCACTAAAATCATTTTGCAAACAAATCCCTTCTGTAGCCTGTAAATTGCCACCCATCCTTCCTCTGAAGACAAAAACCAACTATAACTGCAAACCTGAACTTTGAAACTAAAAACTACTAAAACAAATTATTTCCATGTCGAGCTTATTCACACCTACCTATCCTACTTAACTGAGAACCAATGCCCAATCAAGTAAAATCTAACTTCCAATTAATCCAATCAAGCAACTGATCTAATAAATGAGCTTCTTCCTCATGCTTGTTGAAATTAGAACATATGAACATAATGGTAACAAGTTATGATAAAAGACTTGATCATTAATGCAAACACATAACCAACTACCCCAACTGAAAAATTTATCCATGTATTCAGCCACCGGATTGTAAAAATCATGACAACTTTCAAAATACTCAATCACTTGTTTCTCATGACAAGGTTGCTCAAAATGCAACTCCTCGTGCACACTGTCAAACTGTTTTTTAAAAGAATCTTGAAGGGAATTCTCATGACAGTTCTCAAACGAGATGTCCACAATTTCATTTAAAAGTTATGATTCTGCAACTTGGTTCTTCTCATGTATTTCAAAAGAAATATCATTTTTTCTTTTAATAGAATCAAGCAACCAATTTTCTTCTTGACAAAAGATTTATGAATTCGAAAAATAGGAAGAAACATTCATTCGAAAACCTTCATATTCTTCTTTTTTATTTAATTCGTCAATGCAAACTGCTAGTTTTTCTATATGTTGAGACTCATCACATGATTGTTCATTCTTCGCATCTTCCACAAACAAAGAGGGATTTATATGGCCATGTAAATCTATAGGTGAAACTTGAGTTTGAAAAACACATAAACGTCCTTCTTCAGCTATTAACTCAAAATTTGATTCCTCTTTACTCACAATTTTAGAAAATAAACATGTAGAAGGACTACAAGACTGAGATTTTCCAGAATTAGAATTCTTTATGTAATCACCCACATAAGTATTAGAAATTTGAAGAAATTGCTGCTACGAAAGTGAATTTTTTGATTGGAAATGGGAAGCATTTTCTTGTAAGAAAATTTCAGAAGTTGAATAATATGAGGAAGGTTTTGATTGATAGTCCGAACTTCCCTCTTGGTCACACTAATATTGACAATACAGCTACAAATTATCATCTATTTAAAGGAAATAAATGTAGCCGGTTGAATCAGAGTTTTGGCTTATGTCTCTTTTAGTCAAAGAATACATTATCAACTGCTGGGAATTTTCTTGAATGTCAAGGAAACTGTTTTGTATTTTTTTTTTCTAAAATGGGTTCTCATGTAATATTTCTAAAATCTCTTCATCCATAAACTCACCATTACCATACATGTTTTCCAAATCCTCAATGAAACCTTTAGCATGCATGCAACAATCTTGAACTAGCAGCAAGGAAGGGTATTGGTCATTAAAATGTTCATGAAATACTGTATGGAAATCGATAAGGGAACATAAACTTTATGAAGGTAATCCCTCATACCATGACCTTTCATCTCCTTCTAAATTGACCATGAACATTAAAAAATCCTCATGAAATTTAACTCTCATCTTATGTATATGCATATGAAATCTAACCAAATGAAGGGAAGCGTCATCACCCTTTTTATTTTTGAATTTTAGAAGACATGTTTTCCAATCTACATTAGGTATTTGATTTGGAAAGTCGAGAATGTGAGCACGATTCATAGGTGCATACCTTGCAAATAAATAAACATCTTGACCAATGAAGAAACTAAACCAAATCTTCAAAGTTTGCAACCTTTGACAGTGGAGTCGCCATAGGAAATTTTGAAACTGGATTATTTGAAGGTGAAGTTGCCATGTGAAAGATGCACAACCTTATTGATGCTTGAGCGTTGTTCACCATCAACAATCAAATATGAAACACTGTCCTTCATACCCAGGGAATATTTGAACCCTCATTCCCCAGCAACAGCACGAATTTGTTAGCACTCAGATTTTCCTTGGGTTTTGTCAAGGAAGCCTCGAGGTAATAGCAGAACCACTTTAGACTATATTTCTAACCCAATATAATCAGAGAGGGATATCTCGCTATCTACAAAGTTTTCTCACTCAAGATATTCAATCAATGATACTCAGAATGTCATAGTTCTAATGGGACAATTAGGACAAGTTTGTTTTGAAAAAATTTGGTGGGATAGTCATGGAGGAGACCAATAGGCAATGGAGTCAACAATCAGATCTGAGTTTGGTTTCAAGAGGTTGGGGTTTGAAAGGATCTTGGACAAAGGACAAGTAGACACCATTTCCTTTGTCTTGAGGATTTTAGAAATGATCCCTCTGAATAATCAGCAACGAGATTGAGCTTTCAGTTGTTGGAAATCGGTGGAATACTTGACAACCATTAATAAATTTACCAAAACAAGGATCTGGCCAACACGTGTTCCAAGTTGCTCACCATTTAAAATTTTGCTGATTTTTTAGAAATTAAATCAACCATTCTTTCAATCAACGGATTTAATATGGAACGCTGATCAATTTTGTTAACCATGTTGTGCAGACATGTGAGCAAGTTTATTTAGCAAATCCGAAAATTTATTTTCTCCTCGCATGTTCTCATTGCGGAATGAATTTTAGTCGTTGGATGGTCTGGGACTTCACCTGCACCATTGATCTTCCATTTGATTTGCAGGAGTTTTAAATTTTAACTAGATTCACAAGCTGATACAACTCGTCCTTTTCTTGGGTAGACGGTTTGGGAAAATCCAGAGGATATGTCTCAAAGTTGTCATAGCAGAAGCTTAAACAATCAGCGATCTTACAAGAGGGAATCAACGTGTCCCGGCATACACTACGTTTCTCGTAATAGTCTTTCAGGTATCTTTTCATTGGCAATTTTAGCAGGCTTTCCTTGGGCTACCTTAGCCATCCAAGCAAGAAACTGAAAAACAGGGCGATCTCCCATATACATTCATTGTTTAATGAATCCAGTAAGCCTCAATGAGTATTGAAATCGATAGCATTTTTCAGCTGTTGGATACTTGTCAAATCTGCGGTTTCTTTTGGAATATGTCTTTGTCTTACAGCACACCTCATAACAGCCAGGTCACCTTGATTTTCTTGACTTCCAATCAAGCTTCTTTTGTAATATTATTTGTTTCATATATAAATTGAGGGCTATTTTTCTGTGCTTGCATCCTGTTGTTGCTTAATCTGAGCAATGAAGGTCTATATCTTTGAGATGGTGTTACTTTTGTGAGGAGGGCGACTGAGAAGTGCGACCTGGCATAGATCCATACCTAATTTGAAATCCCCTTTCACAACAGCACCGCGAGCAGATATGAAAGCTTGGTCGGCGGCTTCTACATCGGATTAAACTGCTGCTTTCAAATGCTGGGAATCGTGCTTGTACTCTGTGGCCGCAATCGTGCTGTCAATTTGGTCCATAACAGCATCCACTGACATTACTTTCAACCGATTTGCAGCGTTCAAGTCAATATTTGGCTTCGGCTTTCGTCTACGAGGAGAGGAGGACGAATAAGAAGAGGAGGTAGAAGCCATCCTGTAACTCCCATCAAATAATACCAAAGGGGATCTCAGACTGCTCGCTAAATTTTATTCATAGAAGAAGCAAAGCAGAGATCAAATTTTTCTCCTTTGGGCCATTAATTGCAATCTGAGTTTGATGTCCAGCCCCAAAAAAAATATATCTGGTCCTCGAGAAATTGCACTTGATTTTCTGCTTATAATGATGGTACTCTACCATGTTGGTTGCTGCAAAAATTTAGTCTAAAACCTTTCCCATCCATCGGTTCCCCATACTCAAAGCTGAGGATCAGCTCTTGATGATACAAGCAAATTTAGGACATGAGAAAAAACGAACTCAGTCACGCTCGTTTGATATCCTTCCTGCTTGATCTTTACCTCATCCACTCGAATATGGTAAAGTAACCCACACACCATTGAAAAATTACTTAGCATTGATATGTCACATTTAAATCTGCGTTTTCATATTTTTGTTTGTTTTTTACGATGGGAACATTATCCCACATACACTAAATACATACAACTTATCATTGTTTATATTCATAGCTAATTTCAACTTACATCAAAGATTAATGTTTTGAAACCGTTTGTTGTCCAAATCTCGTATATGAAATTAATATTCGTGAAAATAACTTTGTATGTTTTAAAAATATTGAAAAAAAATAAGTTTATATGTTTTAAAAATATGAAAAATAAAGTTTATATGTTTTAAAAATATGAAAAATATTATTCGTGAAAATAAGTTTATATGTTTTAAAAATATTGAAAAAAAATAAGTTTATATGTTTTAAAAATATGGAAAATAAGTTGGTGAAAATAAGTTTATATGTTTTTAAAATATTGAAAATAAGTTTATATGTTTTAAAAATATTGAAAATAAGTTAAAAAACATTGGTGAAAATAAGTTTATATGTTTTAAAAATATGAAAAAAACATTGGTGAAAATAAGTTTATATGTTTTATTAGACAAGCCTTGTATAATAAAATAAAATGATATGAAAAAATATTAGTGAAAATAAGTTTATATGTTTTAAAAATATGAAAAAAAACATTGGTGAAAATAAGTTTAAACACTTAGACAAGCCTTGTATAATAAAATAAAATGATATGAAAATATATTAGTGAAAATAAGTTTATATATGTTTTAAAATATAAAACATAATAAAACAAAACAAAAAAACATTGGTGGAAAAAACATTGGTGAAAATAAACACTTAGACAAACCTTGTATAATAAAACAAAATGATATGAGAAAAACATTCATGAAAATAAACACTTAGACAAGCCTCGTATAATAAAACATTGGTGAAAATAAACAAACAAAAAAAAGACAAGCTTTGTATAAAAAAAATTGGTGAAAATAAACACTTAGACAAGCCTTGTATAAAACATTGGTGAAAATAAACAAACAAGAAAAAGACAAGCCTTGTATAAAAAAAATTGGTGAAAATAAACACTTAGACAAGCCTTGTATAAAACATTGGTGAAAATAAACAAACAAGAAAAAGACAAGCCTTGTATGAAAACATTGGTGAAAATATAAACAAACAATTTCATATATTAAAAAACATTGGTAAAAATAAGTCCATATTTTATATATAAAAAAAACATTGATGAAAATAAACACTTAGACAAGCCTTGTATAAAACATTGGCGAAAATAAACAAACAAACAAAAAAACATTGGCGAAAATAAACACTTCGACAAGCCTTGTATAGAACATTGGTGAAAATAAACAAACAAAAAAAACATTGGTGAAAATAAACACTTGGTTTATAAAGACAAGCCTTGTATTTTATAAAATAAACACTTGGTTTATAAAGATAGTCTTTATAAAGACCTGCCTTGTATAAAACATTGGTGAAAATAAACAAACAAAACAAAACATTGGTGAAAATAAACACTTGGTTTATAAAGACAACCCTTGTATTGGTTTATAAAGACAAGCCTTGTATAAAAAAACATTGGTGAAAACAAACACTTGGTTTATAAAGACAAGCCTTGTATTTATTGGGTAAGCAAAAGGGTAAGGTGACTACAAAGAAAGCATATGAATTTATTGTCTCAAATCACAAAATTGTTCTGGAAAATGACATTATGATGAAGATTTGGTAATTTAATATTCCCGTTAAGATTAAGTGTTTTGTGTGGCTCACTTTTAATAAGAAAATTAATACTTGGGACATTTTAAGCAAGAAAGGATGGAGCGGACCTAATAGATGCTATCTCTGTAAAGAGGAGGCCGAGTCGGTTGAACACCTATTTGTTAGCTGTCGTTTTTTGAAGGAGGTGATCGGTGGACTCATCTGTATTCTTAATGTGAACATACTTTGGAATGCCTCTACTTTTCTGGAAAATATATCTAATTGGGTAACAAATAAGGGTATATTACTGTATCTGCCCATTTTCATTATTTGGAATATTTGGAAGGCAAGAAATCGTTTATGTTTTGATGATTAGGAACCCATGTTGAATAGCCTGTTACATATTATTTTTTAAGAGGTTAAGATCTTTAAGCCTCTTCAGAAGCACAGGCATAGAATTAGGAACACTGGGAAGTCTCATACTTCTGTGTTTCCTATGATCTTTTTTTATGGTGTTGCTGCAAATAACATGGGTGGACCGGGAATCTGTCTTTGGCTGAATGAACAACACCTTCTTGCTTTCAAACTCGAATGTGGCAGCTGCACAAATACTAGAGCAGAACTCTTAGCACTCTGGGCATCACTACGGGTCGCCAAGGATATGGGGTTACCTTACCTACATATCTTTGGCGACTCCTCTGTGATTATAAATTGGGATAAAAAGGAATCTACCTTGGACATGGTGAATCTTGAGGCTTAGTGCTTCAACACCAGAATTCTCATGTCCTCTTTTACTTGGGTGGATTTTAGTCATGTCTATAGGGAACATAACAGGAGAGCAGACATCTTATCCAAGGAGGGATTGCACTTGGCATCGGGCCATCTCTTACTTACTGAATCATTTGGGAATGAGATTATTGGGGTTGACTCATCATAGCTCTTTTAGAATATGCTCATTCTATTACAGTTGATCTCACATGATTCATTGAGATACTATCAGGTTTTGTTGAGCAAGCTACTACAAAATACAAGAGTCACTCTCCTTACTTGGATCAGATTTCTGGGCTCCTGTTATTTTCTCTAGGGACATAGATGACTGTTTCAGACAGCTCTCCTATGAGAGGCATCTTATTGTAGTGGTTCCCAGGTGCTTTGGGTACCTCTATAATTCTGTGGGTATCTATTTTGTATCTTTTTGTGACATATGTATGTTTGGATAGGAAAATATTACCTAGTAAATTTGTATTGTCCCTGGTGGCATAACTGAAATGACCGAAGATGTAAAAGGTTCCTTTGATTCAATGAATACCAAGGAATGGTTTTTTCGACTGAAAAAAAAAAAAAGACAAGCCTTGTATTTTATAAATAAAAAAAACATTGGTAAAAATAAGTCCATATTTTATATATAAAAAAACCATTGGTGAAAATAAACACTTGGTTTATAAAGAGAAGCCTTGTATTTTATATATAAAAAAAACATTGGTAAAAATAAGTCCATATTTTATATATAAAAAAAACATTGTGAAAATAAACACATATTTATATATAAATTAAAACATTGGTGAAAATAAACACTTGGTTTATAAAGAAAAGCCTATAGCCAAATTGGTGAAAATAAACACTTGGTTTACAAAGACAAGCCTTCTGCCAAATTGTTATCAAACCCTCTTTTGTCCATATTTTATATATAAAAAAGACATTGGTAAAAATAAACTCTTGGTTTATAAAGACAAAGTTTTCATATAAAAAACCAATGTTTATAAAATAATAAAATCAATTCCAATCATAAAAACTCTTCTTTTTTTGTTCAAAACCTCTAACCTTTTTTCTCATCGACTTTAATTTTTTTACAAATTCTTCAATGAGAAATGTTTCAAAACCACTCGCTCACCAATGTAAACTTGAAATTTTCAAGGCAATAAGACCAACTGCAACAAAAATAAATATGTTATAACACAACAAATATCCAATGGAACCACATCAAGATCTACCTCATCCACAAATCCAGAAGTGATGGAAAACCTATGTCTATACTGTTTCATAACTTTTTATTGTGCATTATCACATACCCATCCAAGTGGATATGGATCAGGGTGTAACTTAGTTTCCAATTGTAATTTCTTAACAATATCTTCTAAAATGAGAATTTGTTGTGATCCACTATAAAAAAGAGTATCAATTTTTGTATGTTTGGAGATTACTCTAATATGAAATAACTCACTCATCTTTCTTTCATCAATGACAAATTTATTTCTTGAAACATAACAAGAAGGAATTTTACCTTAAATGCTTGTAGCAACTACCTTAGTTTCATCCCCAGATTCTAACCCTAAATCATGTTGGATCGCTACTGCAATAGTCTTTTTGTCTTTTTTATTTTGGAACTTCTCATGCTGGAGATTCAGATGAAGTTTCCAACATTTGGAAGCATCATGACCTTTCTTCTGACAATGAGTACAGGTATATCTCCTTCCTTCTTCACAGAAGCTGTGTGTTTACCTTTTTCCTTACCTTTAGAATTCTCTCCATCGGGTTTGAAAGGCTTCCTGGAAAAGTTATTGTTGGTATTCTTCCCCTTCATCTCTATGTGAGTTTCTTGAACACACACCTCCTTAAGTTTAGTTGGATTAAACATCAATATCATATGACATAAATAACTATGCAAACCTCCTATATATTTGAGAAGAGTTTCTTGGGTGTAGAGAGGTATACCAAGTACCAATGCTCTTTTTCAAAATTCTTGTGTGTAATCTTGTACACTTCGTCTCTTACCTTGCCTCAGATTATGTCAGTCCATCATAGCTTGCTGCATATACCCTAAGGGGTAGAACTTCTTTTTTAGTGCTAAAGTGAACTCATACCAAGAGGAGATGATTTTTACTTTTGTGGAAAGATCCTCTTAAGATCTTATCTCCCACCAGATGAGAGAAGTCCCTCCAATTTGGAGAGAAGCCAACTGAATCTTATTGTTATCTTCAGCAAACTTTCGAATCCTATAATAAACTTCAATTTGACGGATCCAATCATCCAATTTTTCAACATTAAGATCTCCATTATACAAAGGTAATTCAAACCTAATATCTAGTGTTAATTGAGGCACATTAAGGTCTTTTTTTCTTTTTTTCTTTTCAAACAAAGAATGTAAAGATAAAGAACCATCAATAAAATACAGAGAAGATGGTGGAGATTTAGGAGGTTTCTCACCACCAACTTCATTTTTACCTTCCGCATGAGATGGTACCCCTTGTTCACCTCTTGTGATATCCCCCAACACATAAACATTTTTTTGTAATATTTAAGTTACTATTTTATTGTTTAAGATTGGCCAGTTTTCGAAACCACCCACGAGTCCTTAAAGGACAGATGTAACTGAAACATTTGCTTTAATGAAACAATGACGTATGGGGAAGCCATGTTAAATAAGGAAACTATGCGTGCGAGAGTGGGGAAAGCGGGAATGGGTTAACCTCAGAAAGCACACCAGGCATCGGAATGCCATGATGACACAGGGTATTCCCTATAAAAATAGAAACATAGTGTTTAACGGGGATTCCGTGGGGGGATGGATTGTAGCTGCAAAAGACCTAGAATCAAAACTATAAAGAGGGGATCGTTGAGTATGTTGAGGGGAAGAAACTTTTGCTATGTGAGCACTCTATGAAGTGTTAGGAAATGAATTGAGAGAAATACTTGTTGTGTGAGCACTCTGATAAGTGTTAGGCAAGGGATTTCTTCCTGGAAACTGAACTGAGGTTAGCTGTCTCTGCTCTTGGCATGCATAGTTGAGCTCAGGGGTGATTAAGGATAGAGAACATATGCACCTAATCTATGGTTGGGTGAAACATGGTTGTTCCCTTTTCATTGCGGATTACCTTACAAACAGGTTCCCTTATTGTGTTTACTTTTTCTGCAAATCTAATGAGATCTTGTTATATCTCTGTATGTGTAAATGTGTGTTTCATTATCAATAAAATGACAACCAACAGCTTTAGATTTATTGATGGGAATGATGTTTATGAGTGGGTGTACCCACACACTGTTTTGCATGATTGTTCCTTATATTTGGTAGGATGGTACTACAGTTATACGGAGTTAGCTATATGTTGTCTGAATCCCGGCGATTGATGAACCCAGGGCATGTCTGTGTGTGTATGAGTCTATGTTTCAATGTGGTAGAGATGATAAAGGAAGCTTTAATTTTATTGATGAAATCCTTTCTCATGACCTGGTGTATGCTCATATGGTTATGCTTGCATTTTTTATGTAGTGCACTAAGTGTGTGATACCTTGTTCTGTTAAGAGTGACTATGACTCCTTGGACACATAGATCACGAAAAATGTATTGCACCTACTTTGTTGATGAACCAAAATTTGAATGTTGATACAGCCCCCTTAAGGAAACACATAGTAAAATAGTGTAAAGATTCAAGTAGAGTATACCACTATTATACTTTCCTACATTTAACATCTGCATATGCTTTTTGGTTTTCAATGAATTTTGCTCAAGTTCATGGAGGCTAGAAGTCTGGTTACAGAGTCAAAATGCATCTAACTGAAGAATTTATGCACCTTGGAATCTTCCTACGGAAGGCAGAAGCGGAAAAATAATCCATAAGTAAAATGTGTGTTCCCGCATCCTAGACTCCTCATGCGGAAGGCGAAAGGAGGGAGGCGGAAAGAGGAAAAACAAAAAAGAGACAATGTAAAAATGTGTTTTCCACACCCGGGAATCCACGTGCAGAAGGCGGAAGCAGAAAGGAGCAAAAAAAATAAGGTAAAGTATAGATTTTTGCACCTTAGAGTCCGCCTGCTGAAGGCAGAAGGAGGGAGGTGGAAATAAGGAAAAAAAAGATAAATGAGGCCATGTGTTAGTTTTCCTCAATACGGAGTCTTCCTGTGGAAGGCGGAAGGCAGAAAGCGGAAGGTGAACAAATGATTATGTCGCATGTTAACTTTTCTGATTCCCGCAATTCATAGCGAAAGGTGGAAATGTGGATAAATGATTCTGTAACATGTTAAGTTTCCAATTACCGTAGTCCGGAGCAAAAGGAGGAAAGGAAGAATGCGGAAGGCAAAAAAGTGGATAAATTATTCCATCGCATGTTAAGTTTATGATTCTCATAGTCCGCAGTAGAAGGAGGAAAGGCGGAATGTGGAAGGGAAAAATGGGGATAAATGATTTCATCACATGTTAAGTTTCTGATTCCCGCAGACCACATAGGAGGTTGGAAATGCGAAATGCAGAAAGAAAAAATGTGGATAAATGATTCTGTCGCATGTTAAGTTCTGATTTCCATAGTCTGCAATAGAAGGCAGAAAGGTGGAAGGTGGAAGGTGGAAATAGAAAAAGAAATCATAAAATATGGAGGTTTCCGCGACCTGCAAACCGCAATGGTGGAATGCAGAAGGTAGAAAGCATTAATCCTAGAAATATTTTAATTGTGGAAAGCACTGTTCCAGGAACAATTAATCATAGTAAGGGGTGATTAAAGGAATTCATGGCCATGCTCTATAAAAGAGATTTTTTTTATGCGTGTTAGCAGGTATTTGGGTATGCCACATATGGTATTAGAGCTACAGGTTTCAACCCTATCGCCTTTTGGGAACACCTATTTTCGTTGAAACACCCTAAATAATAATCATTTTTTTGTTGATGAGTTGATTGATGTACTACAAGGGATGTTTGCATTGTAATTGATGCATGCATGGTCATCTTTGGTGGACATTACATGATTGATATAGGACTAAAATAGGTTAATATAGTATGAATTGATGATCAGGTATGCATGAGGGTTGTTGTATGACTGATTTTAGTTAATTAATAATGGCTTCTTGAACGATTTTTGAGAAGAATTATGCTTTGTGATGACGTGTAAAGTGATATGTTGTTATGAACCTTTTTTACTCTTAGTTAAATGGGAATTGTTGCATATAACTTAGCTTTGCATGTTGCAGTATTTTAGGTGATTTGTGAAGATAGTTTCCCTTGTGATCTCCACTAGAAAGGTATCTAGTGGCAGTATTGAAGGGGCACTAGTAATAACTTAGTGGTATTTCGTATATCACTGTTGAAAAGTAAGTACTAATTGTGTGAATGGTTAAGCATGACTCAAGGTATTCTTATTAAAGATGAACTTCAAATATAATTATCAAATACAAAAGATTTAAAATGTGGTACTAACACCTTCATTAGGCAAGCTATCCAGGGTCTTGTTAAAGAAGAGAGTATCCTTGGGACCTTGTTAAAAGTATCTTGATAAGGAAACTTTGGAGTACATCTAATACCTTTTTGCACAGTTCTGGATCAACGATCAATAATTACAAGGATCGATGATAAACAAAACCTAAGTATGTGCCTATATGGAAGGCTAATATCATGGTAGAACTAGATCTACGACTGAGGAGAGATTTTGCAAATTAGAATTATGAATGAGATAAGCTAATATTCCTCATTCATATGCTTGAAGATCGTGTGGTGGATATCTAAAGGTGTGAAGATCAATGACCTGAAGGAATTTTGCTAGCTGGAAAAGTGAGGAGGAAAAAAAGGCGTTGAGCTACAAAATTTGAAAAGAATCATTGCAAAGAGGATTAAGATCAATGGATGAGGTTGATCATGAAATTGGATCAACGGTTGGAAGCGATTTCACTAGGATAATTAGCACGGATAAACAAAATCCTGGTAGGCACGAATTTTTTATGAAATCCGCCTTATGATATTTGAGGTCCATCGTCAATCTAGATCTCATGATCCTCAATGATTCTGTAGATTCAACTAGCAGAGATCCAACGACTGAGGATGATTTCACTCATTAAAATATCTTGAAGGAAAACACCAGAGGCTAGACGTAGAATTCATATGAGATCCCATTCATCAAAGGTTGAAGTCTGCTCTTTGTTGAGCGCTGGAGGGACCATTGGTCCGGTTGATTATATTTCATGGTTCTGCTAAAATTCAGAATCTGACTAAATCATGAATCGGTCAATTTTAAGAATGTTACAGTGGAACCTGGCATCAATATTGGTAAATTCGGATGAGAATGATTGATCAAATTCTTTTGATCAATCCATAAAGAGGTCGAGTTTGACATAAATTGGATAGTCTAGTTTAAGGGAAAATATAGATCGACCACAGGGAATAATCACAAAGGGAAAAAGAATGGGAAAAAGAGATCCGTTGGAGAGAACAGATCGATGGGAAAAGATCAAATCCATAAAGGAAATAAAGTGGGCCAACTAGTATGTGAATAAGAGTAACTTCCTTAGGGGATAAGCATTTGGAAAGGAAAGACTCCTCAACTCTCCCTTTTGATATATTTATATTTTAATAATTCCATGCGAGCAAAATTTTGGCATAGGAATGTTGGGAATGCAAGAAATTTGATAGGTGAGATGCATATGCACTAGTAGGAATATTAATAAATATGGCATTGTGCAAGTGAAGATGTTCTGCATACATGCAATATTGTGTAATAGTAAAAATAGTGAGGTTTTACATATGCAATGAACCACTACTACTAATTTTTGTTTCCTATAAAATTACGGTCGATGGAAATCATTGCATGACCAAGGGCATAGAGAATGGTTGGATATGTTGGTGATACCGTGTAGCCGACCAACAGCCTTGTGAAGAAAGGCTAGGACAAGAAATCTATGATCAATAGGTTGTTGTTAGGGTTATGTAACCCCTGGTAAGAGACTAATCAATCAGATAACATCTAGAATCAATGTGATTTGTTTATGCTATGAAATGCTAGCAAGATGACGTCATCAATTAAATCCATTACATTATGGTGGACCATAGTATATAATTGATAATGTCAAGAGCATGCTATGTGAGAAGTTGGAAAACTTCTACTAAAATGATTAAATATGGTAATTATGTTAGTATGAGAATTGACAGTTCTGAAAACAATATATATATATATATATATATATATATATATATATATATATATCCATGGTAGATGGAAAGGATCATTAGTGTAAAATATTGATGCTATACAAATCAATAAAATACTGATGAGATAGTTGCAGGTACCTAGACCTGGTAATGGAAATGGTACGAGAAGGATACTCTGTGTATAAAGGTTGAGAAAAAATTATAAGGAGGAAGGATGTACTTGGGGTACGTAGCTTCTCCCTCAGCTAGCTAGGAACCGGTATGCATCCTATGGGGATGCCCAGGTATAAGACTACTGATTAGACTTCTTTTCGCACACATTCACGCTGCATAAGGGGACTTTCATGAGAGTGGGGGCTCCGTGAAGAGAATAACCCCTAGGTATTATGGTGTCTGGAAAGGAATCGCATGAGCTTGGTAAGCCAGAGCTATCAGTGAGAACCCAAAACAGGTGTTAGGCTCTAGAACATAACTGCCATGGAGAAGCCAAGGAGGTGTTAGGTTCTATAATATCAGTTGAGTAATATATATATAGGTTGATGACGCATGCATGTGAACTTGTAGTTCCATGAAGAGATGACCCTCATGCATAAGTATCCACGTCGAAACTTTCGAAAGAAGAATTCATCCAAGGAGCACTTGGAACTTTGATGCCAAGGTATATGTGGGTACATACAAAATGCATTTTGTGAATGCATGGTTGTGATATAAATACTTCATTGCAAATTCTTTAATAGCTAAAATAATAGAATTATTGGCAGTTATGAGATTATTTCATGAACTACTATGAATACAACGAAAAGAATTGCATGGAAAAGGAAGTCATGTTTATTGTTACGAGAATGCTCCGTTGAAAGGACAAAATTGTATGGATCATGATTGTGTAATCATGAGTATTGGAAGTTTATGTTATTTTCATAAATAAGGTGAAAATAGTTGGCAATTTTAATGATGCATATGAAGTAACTGTATAATACTATGTGTTGCAATTTTGAGGATAACTGTAACTCCTGCAATGAAAGGATGGTATGCAGGGATGCTCCCAATTACTTGGATGATTGGAGGTTTCAAATTGTAGGTAGTGTGGGTATGTCCCTTAAAATAAAGACAGAATCTACCATGTGCGAAGGCCAAACATTATGAGAAGGATCTCATGACGACGAAATCTAATTTATGAGTAGAACATATTTGTATCAGTTTTGAGATTTTTCTATTATAGAATTTTTTTAAGATGACATGTTATGTGTGGATGTCCAGGTTTTGGGAAGCAAGTGTAAGTAATAGGGGTAAGATATTCCACTCACCAAAGCCAAACGATATGAGGATTGGC
Source organism: Pseudotsuga menziesii (assembly GCA_001517045.1). Lineage (NCBI taxonomy): Eukaryota > Viridiplantae > Streptophyta > Pinopsida > Pinales > Pinaceae > Pseudotsuga > Pseudotsuga menziesii. The sequence continues at coordinate 157,438 of LPNX010464648.1, forward strand.
CTTATGGTTACGAAATCTAATTCCTGTAGAAGAAAAAATTATAAATTCATATTTGATTTGATTATCAATATTATTAATTGTTTGATGTTTAGGAAATGTGTAAGGCAAGATACTGCAGAAAACCAGATGAGACTATCAAAATATGCCCTTGGGGTAGATGTTTTCTATTGAAACTGAAAATGAAAATGGAGTGATAAGTGTGACTGGGGAATTGAGAAACCTTGTAAAATCCCTTGCGTGTGCTGATCTCTTCGTAGTACTATTACACCCAGTAAGAACATGGGTCAGGAGGCTCGCATGGGTATGAGTAACCTTTCTATGCTCACACTGAAGAGCACTAGATGGATGGGTATGCCTGAGGTACTATGTAGTAGAGAAGGGGTATCATCCGTGTGTTGTGTGAGTAGGTGTTGTGGAGCCATACTAGCCTGTAGTCAAGTGAGTCACCTATGGAGTTCCTGGAGGTAACCACTGGTTTGCATAGGAGAAGGGGCCATGCGGTTGTATTCCTATGTATTTCTTGGTAAACCAAGTAGAGGTGTTGGATTGGAAATGATTGATACATGCCTGGTAAACCTAGTTGATGTACTATCTTGGCATTGGAATAATTGGATGTTGTGGTGCAGCTAGCATGCTGAGTTAACACATGTTTCATATGTTTTCACAGGTGATATGAAGATTGCAAAAACTTGGTTACCTTTCAATGCACCCCTTGGAAAGAATGTGAAGGGGTGGGTACACTCGAGCGACCTTGAGTACCGTCCTTGTGTGGGGAGGGGCAGGTCTTGTGGGTGCCATAGTTATCTGAAATCAAAGTCAAATGCCTGTGGAGCTAAAAGAAGATGCTTATGCAAATAAGTATTTGGTTTAATTAGCAACTTCTTGTTGATTTGATGTGATTATACATGCATGATGTTGGATATTTAAAATTGTTAATTTTTTAAATGAGATGCACAAACTTCCTTATGTAAGACACCCTTGTTACCAAAAGAGGATAACAACCCTCAGAAAACAACTCTTTTGGCCCAGATTAAAGGTAGATTTGATGGATTATCTATCTGAAAACTTGGAATGTCGATAGGGAAGGCAGAATATCGACATCCAGCAAGTTTGTTACAAACTTTGCCCGTTCCTGAATGGAAAGGGGAGGTAATATCCTTATATTTCATCACAGATTTTCGATTAACATAGAAACAACATAATTCAATTATGGTTGTGGTATTAGAATAAGTTAAGCAAGTTTTCTCTTCTACTCCTATAAAGTCAACTTATGGAGCTATTAACATTGCAGAGATACTCCCTGAAGGAGGTATTCCGATTTCATGGACTACCAAGGAGGGTAATTTTATGACCAAGATGTAAGGTTACATCAAACGCTTTGACATCTTTGTGTTCAGGATTAGAGACCAAGATGAGACAGATGGACAAATAGAATGAACAAGTCAAGTCAGCAAAGACATCCTAAATTATGAATTATGTAGGCAAGGTTGGATAGGAAGGAAACAATACATAGGAATTAAAGGGATTTATCACAAAAGAATCACCATGATTTATGTCCAAAAGCTACAGAAGAAGAATAAGAACATTGTGGATAGTGTTGCAATAAGGGGGTGAGGATGTAATATCCCCCAACACATAAATTTTTTTATGTAATATTTAATTACTATTTTATTGTTTAAGATTGGTTGGTTCTCAAAACCACCAACAGGTCCTTGAAGGACAGATGTAACTGAAACATTTTCTTTAATAAAACAATGAATGATGGGGAAAACCATGTTAAATGAGGAAAATATGGGTGCGACAATGGGGAAGGTTGGAATGGCTTAACATCATAAAGTATACTAGGTGTCAGAATGCCATGATGGCGCAGGTTACACCCTAGAAAAAGAGAAACACATTGGTTGATGGGGATTCTATGGAGGAATGGACCATAGTTGTAAAATACCTAGAATCAAAACTATAAAGAGGGCTCCGCTAAGTATCCTAGGGGAAAGGACGCCATTGAGTATGCTAGGGGAAAGGGAATTTTACTGTGTGAGCACTCTGTGAAGTGTTAGGCAATGAATTGAGAGAAATACTTGCTGTGTGATCACTCCGAGAAGTGTTAGGCAAGGGATTTCTGCCTAGAAGCTGAGTTGAGGTTAGCTGTCTCTGCTATTAGCATGCATAGTTGAGCTCAGGGGTGATTAAGGGCAGAGAACATATTTGCCTAATATATCGTTGGGTGGAACGTGCTTGTTCCCTTTTCATTGTGGCATACCTTAAAAACAGGTTCCCTTATTGTGTTTATGTTTTCTGCAAATCTAATGAGATCTGGTTATATCTGTGTATGTGTAAATGTGTGTTTCATTATCAATACAATGACAACTAGCAGCTTTAGATTTATTGATGGGAATGATGTTTATGAGTGGGTGTACCCACACACTATTTTACATTTTTGTGCCTTGCGTTTGGTAAGATGGTAACTCAGATAGTGTACTACAGTTATACGGACTTACCTGTATGTTGTGTGAATCCTGGTGATTGATGAACCCAGGGCATGTATGTGTGTGTATGAATGTATGTTTCAATGTGGTATAGATGATAAGGGAAGCTTTAAGTTTGTCAATGAAATCCTTGCTCATGACTTGGTGTATTCTCGTATGGATACGCTTGTGTTTTTTATGTAGTGCACTAAGGGTGTGATCCAGAGTCCATATGCGGAGGTGGAAGGCAGAAAGGGGAAGGTGAACAAATGATTCTGTTGTATGTTAAGTTTTCCAATTCCTGTAGTCCGTAGTGGAAGGTGGAAAGGTGGAATGCGGAAGGTAGAAATGTGGATAAATGATTCTATCGCATGTCAAGTTTCTAATTCCCCCAGTCTGTAGCGGAAGGCGGAAAGGTGAAATGCAGAAGGTGGAAATGTGGATAAATGATTCTTTCGCACGTTAAGTTTTTGATTCCCGCAGTTCATAGAGAAAGGAGAAAATGGGGATAAATGTCTCCTTCGTATATTAAGTTTTTTATTCTTGCAGTCTGCAGCGAAGGGTAGAAAGGAAGAAATGTGGATAAATGACTCTGTCGCATGTTAAGTTCCAATCTCTGCAGTCCGCAGCAGAAGGAAAAAAGGCAAAAGGTGGAAGGTAGAAACAGAAAAAATAAAAATAAAAAATCGTAAAATATTGAGGTTTATGACCCACAGACTGCAATGGTGGAATGCAGAAGGAGAAAGATTTAATCCTAGAAATATTTTAATTGAGGAAAGGACTGTTACAAGAAAAATTAAGCATAGGAAGGAATGATTAAAGGAAGATTCATGGCCATGCTTTATACAAAAGAATTTTTTATTTTTTTTATGAATGTTAGCAAGTATTTGGGTATGTCACACCTCTCTTTCGATCTTGATAGAGCTCCTCTACCATCATTTTCATTCTCATGAAATATTTCAGGAAGTCCCCTTCATATGGGATAGAAGAAGTTGCTTCTTCTCCTTTTGGTGAAGACATTTCCCCTTTTCTTCAACCAATCTTTGGTTCAAACTCTTCAAGTTCTCCTTCACCATGCTGAAGACTGGATATTGTTAACATAAACTCACAATGCAATGTAAGTTTATAACCATTGTATTGTGAATTTATGTTAAAAAGATCCAGGCTTTAGCATGGTGAGTTATCTTGATCCCTCGACCCCTCCCCATTTTTTTTAAAACTTTAAAACTTTTCCAAACATAATATATTTTTTTCCATGGTTCTTATCAAAGACCATGGTGGGAACCTTTGCTAGTGCAACATGGTGATAACTGAGGCTATAAGGAGGTATTAGGTTCAAATCCCATAGAATCCAACCAATATTTTGATACCAACCTTTACCATTTTTTTTACCATAACCAATTTTTTTACCATTTTTAACCCTCCTTGTCGAAACTTCAAATGCTGACAACTTTTTCATCTGGAGGTTTTATCGTATGAAACAAACGTCTCTAGAAATCTGCTGATGAGCTCTTTCATCCTGTAAGCTTTTATTTTCATTTTCGGGACTTTAACTTTGATCGAATTTGAGATGATACACCTAGATAATTCTATGTGTCATTAAAGAATGATATATGTATTTATGCATTTGGAGGTTAACCTATTGACCCAAATGGAATTATAATTTTTTGATGATATTTTATTTATAGGTTGTAATTTTTAGTAAAAAAATGATAGAGTGAGAGCTTTGTATCATTTTCTAATAGGTAGATAACAATAAAATTTATATTGGTTCTATTACAATATATGGTAGTTATGGCTTGTGTATTGGATTTGGTGACTTTCAAATGGTATTTATGGCTTGTATATTAGATTTTGTGACTTTCCTTGGTGTAATTATTTGATTTTTGTTTTGAGTTAGCATGCAAATATGTTGGCATTTTGCTTAAGTTATGGTTATAGTTTATGTTTTTGTTATATTTATGTGGTAAGATGTGTTGAATTTTCTTGGAAATATTCTAATTATGCTACGCCATAGAGAACACTAACCACTCATGCAAATTTATCTCATACTAACCTTAGGTTGACAATATTGGAGAGTGATTCATAGTTCTCACATAGGAAGAGCTACCACATGCTTTGTTGTGATTATTTCACATCATAGCACATATGTAGAACTATCAGAGTGACTCCAATCCTTCCCCTTTTATCTGTTTGGGTATTGAACTTAGGGTGCATTTTCTGATGGAACCTCTTTTAAGGAGAATTCCCTTTTATATCTCCAATACTTTCACCCCCCCCATACTTTTGAGTTTTTAAGCCTTTCATGTCCCTGTCTATGATCCATTATTCCAGTAATGACGGGGTTGGGAAAACTATTGGTGATCGTTGCAAGGATTCCTCTCCTGTTTTTTGGATAGAGCCTACTCACTTGACTAAGTTTTATAGGGATAATGAGCCCCTGAAGTATATTGGTAATGTCCCCTTATCTGTTCCCCATGTGACCTTGGTGATGAAGAATATTCATTATGATACTCTTGGACCTTCAACTGAGAATAAGATTTCATGTTATCATTTGAGGATACAGTCCTCCTTGAAACCATGCCTAGGTTTTGGATAAGGGGGAATATTTATCAACATTCTTTGTTGACTTTCCCTAGACTCAGGGGTATACAATAAGTGGTGGCTTCAACCAGTGATCAATCATCCTTGGATGTTAAGGCATGAAGTCAAATGACCATAAAAGGGACACTTAGAGCATGTTCTCCTCATTCATTGTTTACTTAATTCTTGTGTTATCTCTAAACTATTAAGGGTTAGGGAACCCCTCCAAAAAATATTTCTGTAGGTAGATTGGTGACTATTCATCAACCTAAAGTGATAGTTATACAAGAAACTTGAGCTATCGGTGAATCGATCTTATCTAATTTGAGATCTACTCTACTAGTTTGGGATTTTACCTGCATTAATGTTTTTTGCAGATATAGGGGTATTGTGATTGGTTGGCTCACTAAGATTTCTTATGTACTAACACTTAGGAATTCTTCTCAGGTTTGGGTACAATTTTTTTTTCCAAATAATTTGTCCTAGACATTATGTTGTTAAACTTTTATGGTCCTCACATATAACTGATGGCTTATTGGGAAAGGCTATTTAGTTTTGATTTTCACAATGTGGAAAGATTCATCATCGGTAGAGATATTAATCTTTCCATTGGTGAATCAGATATCCAATACCCTAACACCATAAAATATCCACTGTTAGATTGTTTCATAAGGAATATTGAGGAGGTTGGTCTTTATGACCTACCACTTGTCTCTCTTAAGCCGACTTAGATGATTATTCGTGCTGGTAACAATAGGATTTCCAAAAGGTTAGATCAGTTCCTTATGAATGATGGAATCATTCAACTCATCCCTAACATCAGTCAATGAGTTGGTGAGGGAGATGAATCATACCATCTCCCCATTTTCCTAGAGCTAAAGTTTAACTAGAGGAATCCATATTTCCCTTCAAGTTCAACACCACATGGTTGGAAGATGAAGACTTCAAGAAGATGGTTTTCTCTCATTGGATATCCTTTGATGTTATTAGTCCATAGTATGTAGAATCCAAATTCTCAACAATCTTAAAAGATCAAAGCTTATGCATTAACTTGGTCTATGGAGAGAAGAAGGATTCATGTTTAGAGCTTAGCAGGAATGAAAGAGTTGGCTCTCTTCCATGGAAAAAACCTTGAAGGGTTTGTAATCCTGGAACAAAAAAGGAATCTTGTGGACCTTGAGATCATAAGAAGGAATTTCCATATAAAAAGAAAGTCTATTTGGATACACAAAGGGGACAATAAATATAAGTAGCTTTCATAACTTCTATAGGCATCGGAGCAACATCAAGACCCTTTGGCAATTAGAAGATGAAGGAGGGAACATAGTTTTTGGCTTTAGGGATCTTGATAGGGTTGGTGTTAATCACTTCAAGGAGTTATACAGGGAAAAGGAGAGGGCCTCTATTGCTCCGATGATGGAACTGCTAGCTCACTATCCATATTTTGTCAGTGAGGAGCATGAAATGTCCCTCAAGGAGGAAGTGACTATGGTATAACTTGAAGTGGTTGTTCAATATTTGCAAAATGATAAAATACTAGGGATTGACGGGTGGCCTGTCAAATTTTTCTTTGCGTTTATGGAATTATTTGAGCAGGACTTCCTGGCTGTGGTAGGGGAATCCAAGACCAAAGAAATATTTTTGGAAACTTTCAATAGTACATTCATAGCACTCATTCCAAAATATGAGAGATTCACAAACTTAAAAAATTATAGGCCCATTTATTTGTGTAACTGTATTTACAAATTGACATACAAGATCATTGCTAACATGACTAGGGGTATCCTATCCAAGGAAGTCTCTTCTAAAATTTTGTATTTCTTAGTCGGCCATCATATACATTATGCAATTGGAATTGCATAGTAAGTGATAGACACAATCAAGATCAAGAGACCACTTACTGTTTTTTTAAAATTGGACCTATCCAAAGCTTACAATAAGGTCAATTGGACCTTTTTTATACTTATTCTGTTGCAGGTTGGATTTTATCTCGCCATGGTAAACTAGATCCTCTCTTATATTAATTATGTGTCTTTTGTTGTCTTAATTAATGGTGTCGCTTCTAGTCTTTTTAGGCATGGGAGATGATTAAGGAAAGGGTTCCCTCTTGCAACTCTTCTCTTTCTATTGATAGTCGAAGGGATGAGAAGACTCATTCTCGACACAAAAAATAATGGTTCCCTCAAGGGATTAGGATTGGGGGTACAATTACACTCTCTCATCTACTATTTATAGACGACATACTATTTTTCTTTGATGGATTGAGAAGAGATATTGTTAAATTCAAATCAATTTTGAATCTTTTCTATGAAGCTATAGGTATGATGTGCAATGCTAGGAAATATTCTTTATCTTTTATGAACCTGAATGATGAACATGATGAATGGATTGCTTCATTTCTAGATTTTGTTGTGGCTGAAATTTATTCTGGCCTAAAGTATCTATGGTTTATCATTAAACCTAGTGGTTATCTTCATAAGGATTGGGTTTGGCTAATATCCAAAATTCAAAACAGGTTTATGTGAGGAACCTCCTACAATAGACAATGAAAATGCACAATATAACAGAAATAGCAGATAACATAAGAGGTTTTATTGATCATAGGACATTTTGAGGGGGAAACCTCCTTTGAGCAAGCTCAATACAAAATAACTTGTGGACGCCTTCATTGGCCTCAACACATACTTATATACTCGGTCTAATCTAAACAACTATTAATCCTCACGAATGTGAGATAATACGATATACTAAGGGGGTGACTTACGAAGCATACACGTCCAACAAAAATATACTAACGAAATAAAGAGGAGGGTGACACGGGTTCTTAACATCCCCTCCCTCTTAGAAAATCTTTTTCCTCAAAGCTTTAGATGTGGAAATTGTTGTTGAATCTGAAGTAGTGGTTCCCATGTAGAATCCTCTGGTTACATGCCATGCCATTGAAATAAGACCTTTGTAATGGACTGAGAGTGAATTTGGTGAGTGCGCTTATTGAGGATGGCCTTCGACTCCAAAATGATGGATCCTTCATTATCTAGTTCTAGTAAAGCAGTTTGTGCTCTGATGTTGGTGCCAATCACTTTCTTACAACAAGATACATGAAATACTAGGTGAATGTGAGAAGAACAAGGAAGTTCCAATTTATAAGCAACGGACCCAATCTTCTGAAGAACCTTATATGGCCCATAGAACTTTGGAGCTAGATTTAGATACCCTTTGAGTTTCAAGGAGGATTTCTTGTAAGGATGGAGATGAAGAAAAACAATATCACCAACATGAAAAGTGCACACAGAATGGTGTTGATATACATGTTGTTTCATGCGGTTTCTTGCATGTGAAGATTGTCCTACATAATTTAAGAATCTGATCTCGGTTTTGAAGAACTGTGTCAACTAATTGAGCTGGTGAATTGATGGGAGTGTATGGAAGGAGCACTGGTGGTTCTTGGCCATAAATTGATTTATATGGAGTCATTTTAGATGCAGTATAGTATGAAGTATTGTACCACCATTCAATGAGAGGAATCCACTTTTCCTGCTAATGTTGTTGTTTAGAGGTGAAGCAACAAAGATAAGTTTCCAAACATTTGTTGATGAATTCAGTATGACCATCTATTTATGGGTGATGTCTTGAACTCATATTCAGTTTGGTGCTAGTGAGGAGAAACAATTATGTCCAAAAATGACTTGTGAAAGTTGCATCGCGATCTGAGAAAATGGAAGAAGGGATTCCATGAAGATGAAAGATCTAGTCCATGAAAATTTGTGTGATTGAGGAGGCGATATATGGATGTCTGAGAGTAGAAAAATCACTATATTTGGAGAGCCAATGGCTGAGAGCACAAAAATGACTATGGATGAGAGAAAAAAATGACTATATGGATTGGCTCTAGTGTTGGTGCCAATCGCTTTCTTAAGACAAGAGACATGAAATACTGGGTGAATGCAAGAAGAAAAAGGAAGTTCCAATTTATAAGCAATGAACCCAATCTTATGAAGAACCTTATATGGCCCATAGAACTTTGGAGCTATATTCAAGCACCCTTTGACTCTCAAGGAGGATTGCTTGTAAGGCTGGAGACAAAGAAAAACCATATCACTGACTTGAAAAGTGCGCTCATAATGGTGTTGATACGCATGTTGTTTCATGCGGTTTCTTGCCATGTGAAGATTGTCCGACAAAATGTGAAGAATATGATCTCGATTTTGAAGAACCGTGTCAACTTCTCGAACTGGTGAATTGCTAAGAGTGCATGGAAGGAGCATTGGTGGTGCCTGGCCATAAATTGCTTCATATGGAGTCATTTTAGATGCAACATGGTAGGAAATATTTACCACCATTCAACAAGAGGGAGCCGCTTTTCCCACTGATGTTGTTGTTTAGAGGTGAAGCAACGAAGATACGTTTCCAAACATTTGTTGATGACTTCAGTCTAACCATCTTTTCATGGGTGATATCCCGAACTCATATTCACTTTGGTGCCAATGAGGCAAAATAGTTATGTCCAAAAATGACTTGTGAAAGTTTTGTCGCAGTCTAAGCCAATGGAAGAAGGGATTCCATGAAGACAGAAGATTTGGTCCATGAAAATTTGTGCAATTGAGGAGGCAGTATATGGATGGTTGAGAACACAAAAATGACTATATCTGTAGAGTCGATCAACCAAAACCAAGATTACAGTCTTCCCTTCATATTTAGGGGTCCCTTCAATTAAATCCATTTAAATATATGTCCAAATCCTTATAGGGATGGGAAAGGGTTTGAGCAATCTGGGAAGGAGTGTCGTTTCACCCTTGTGGTGCTGGCAGGTATCACATTCGACTACCATCTATTGAATTTCCTGTTTCATTCCCTTCCAAAAGAAGTTACATCGTTCCCTCTCATACATTTTGAGGAACTCAGAGTGCCCCGGCGATGGAGAAGCATGGAGTTCATAGAAGACATCCTGGTGAATATTTGTGCTCTGGGGAAGCACCAGATGACCCTTGTATCTCATAGAAGAACCATCCCAAGAGTAATGTGGTACAATAGAAGGATTACTAACCAGTTGTTGGATGATTTCAAAAAATCAAGAGTCATTAGCATAGCCTTGCTGAATAGATTGTAAAGAATTTGGAATAGGCGTAGAAATAGTTGAAAGAGAAACATGGTCATCAAATGTGAGGGAAAGAGCATCCACCACAAGATTGTCCTTAACCTTGTCACGTCCCACCCTTATACCAGAGAGGGGACACGACTATGCTGCTATCAATCTAGGAAAAATAGCTCCATTAACATGATATAAAATGCATGAAACTTAAAAACATACACAGATGTATAAAATATGCAATCTACAACAGAATCATACACATTTAAGCATTCAAATACATGTTGTTCATACTCATAAAACAAGCAACATTCATCATGTTCAAGCACTTAACATGTTCATGACAATTTACAAAGAAAATACAATTGTAGAGTTAAATACAAGAATAATTATATTGAGGACAAGCTTCCCCTGCAACTAGCTATGTCACTGAAACATTCCACCCAATCATATGCCAGTGTGCTCCTTACTCTCTCAGCATCACTGCCACCCCCGAGATGGGCATGATTTCCATAGGGAACTAGGGGACACAGACTTACACACAGTAAGGCCAAACACCCACTGTTAAGCCAATAACCACATCCAAACATAGTCATCCCACTAACAGATGGATTCTTGGACTTACTCAGCCAAGCCAATATAGGGATGCTCTACACAACAAAATGCAGGTTCTGGGTATGAACCAAAATAGTTTTGGCAACAAAACAAATTGCCAAGATGGGTGAAAACAACCCCCTAACAGCTAAATTGATTTCCAGGGACATTTTGTCCCTAACATGGCCAAAATGGACTCAACAACACCCAAGAAAATTGTGGATCTCTTCTCCCACTCATCGGGAAATCAATACAACGGATTTCCTCAACTGGGTGATGAGAAACAATAGCAAAAATGCCAAGGAAGACACCCAGCCACTGAGCCTTGCCCAATCGACTTCCCAGACATGGGAAAACTCCAGAAATCTACAAAAACATGAATGGTAAAAACGGATTGCTTCCCCAGAATGGAATTCCTACATGAGGATAATCAGTTGCATGCGTGCATGGGAGAAAAATGCCTGCACATGAGTGCAATTGTGGTTGCTCTCTTCCACGTGAGGGAAAAATGGGCTGCGACTACTTCCGTGAATGAAGAATTCCACTCCCTTCCTCCATGTGAGGGTAATTGGGTGAGAGATCTCCCTTGGGAAAGTGTGGGGTCAAAGTCTGACAACCCTTCCAGGATTGACAGATGCCCATACTCCCCTTTCGCCAAGGCAATAACTGCCCAACTACTCCTTGGAGAGTTAAGTGGTTGGTTGAATAAGACAAGAAAAGTGGTTGGTAGCTGGTGGGTTCTCCTTTTGACACTTGACTTCTCCCCATTAGCTCAAGGTTAAACATCCCCCCTTACCCTTGGGAAATCATGCCCCCATCTCTTTAATGTTGTATTGGCATATCTAGTTGGGGGTATTTAATTAAATTGCATATTTACATGATGTCCAAAATTATAATGTGCCAGTTAGCACAAAATACCATTGACATCAATTTTAATCGCCGAAACATAAAACGATAAATCAATGGTGGGGATTTTTCCTTTAGCTCCACACCATGATTAATTACAATATTTACATCATATATATTTAATGTAAACGGGGTAAAAACCGGGGTGTTACAAGCCTTATTGTAAGTGATCTCATAGTCATAAACCATGAGTTTGCTAACCCATTTTTGTTGTGTTGGGGATGAGACCCGTTGTTCTAGGAAATATTTTAAACTCTGGTGATCAGTCTTGATGAAGAAATTATTCCCTAAGAGGTATGGCTACCACTTCTATACTGCATGCAAAATAGCCATCATTTCCTTCTCCTATGTAGAGGCAGCTAAATTATTACCAGAAAGGGATCTGTTGGTGAACGCAATGGGATGTTCATCTTGAAGGAGAACAAAACCAATTCCATTGTTGCAATAATCAATCTCAATAGTGAGGAGCTTGGAAAAATTGGGCATAGCTAGAACATGTGTGGTACACATAGCTTGTTTTAGTTTGTTAAATGCACACTTAGCAGCATGTGTCCATGTAAAATCATCCCTTTTCAGTAAAGTTGTTAATGAAGCTGCAATCTTCCCATAATCCTTGAAAAACTTGCGGTAGTAGCTAGTCAGTCCCTAAAACCCATGAAGGCTCTTTAGTGTCTGAGGATGTGACCAATTTTTCATGGCATCTATTTTGGTAGGATCTCCATGAACCCCTTGTACTGAAAAAATATGCCCGAGATACTCTACTTCCTTCTCCCCAAAAACACATTTAGATTGTTTGGCACGGATATGATGATCACAAAAAGTTGCAGTACAAGATCCATATATTGGAGATGCTCAGCCCATGTTTTACTATAGATGAGGATATCATCGAAGAAGACTAGAATGAAATTCCACAAGTAGGGATGGAATATTTTATTCATCAATGCCTAGAATGTGGAAGGAGGATTCGTGAGGCCAAATGGCATGGAAAAAAACTCACAGTATCCATCATGTGTGAGGAAAGCTATTTTAGGGATATCATCCTTCTAAACCCAAATTTGGTGATACCTAGAACACAGGTCCAACTTGGAGAAAACATGAGCACCACGAAGCTCATCAAGAATGTCATCAATGATGAGAATTGGAAACTTATCCTTGATTGTGATGTTATTAAGTGCTCAAAATTCAATGCAAAGGTAGCATGACCCATCTTTTTTTTGGACAAGAATAACTAGTGAAGAGAAGGAACTGGTACTAGGGAGAATATACCTTGCTTCAGTAAGTCCCGAAAAAGCATCTCAATCTCTGTCTTTTGGTGAAACAGGTAGTGATAGGGCCTGATGTTGGGAGGGATGTTTCCAGGAAGGAGCAAAATATGATGGTCCTCTGCTCTAGAAGGTGGAAATCCCATTGGATCAGAAAAAACACATGCATATCATTCCAAAATCTGTTGTAGATCCAAGGGAGTAGTTGAGAACATTGAAGGTTGCATCTAAATGAAATGGAGCCGAGCGATGACACCATGTCAATTATTCTTAAGGATTTTTTCCATGCGATGTGAATTGATGATGTTGAGAGAGCCTGGTTGTAATCCCTTCAATGTGTGGTTTTTCCCATTGAATGTGCTTTTTTCCCATTGACTTAAAATTGCATCCAAAGTTCAAAAAAATCTCATAAAACGGGTTCAAGTGTGTGTAACAACTGAATGCCCAACACCACATCGCATCTGCCTAAGGGAAAGTCAAACATCTCACATCACAAGTTATAATCACCAGTAGAGATTCACACATTACGACACTTCCCTTTGTAAGGTAAGGTGTCGCCATTGTAAATCATGACTTCAAAGATAGAGAAAGGATGGACAAAACAATCATCCTGTTTGGTGATCCTGGGGTTAATGAAGTTATGAGTGCTACCAGAATCAGTGAGTATTGTAAGAGGAATCTTTTTGAAGAAACCCTTAACCTGCATGGTTTGTGGGGTGGTGACTCTAGCTAATGCATGGAGAGGTATCTCTGAATGATATTATTCCTGAGTAGAAGGGTCAACAGACAGCTGCTGAATTTCATCCTCATCATCTATTGGATCCTGAGCATCATCAAAAATTTCAAGTGCAGGCAAAGAATCCACATCCAAGAGATAGAGATTTTTCTCAACCAATCGAGGTCCCTGGGTGCATTACTCATCCCAATTATAACAAAGCTCTTTTTCTCTACCTGCCTGCATCTCGACTTCAGACAAATGATTGATAGGAATGGTTCTAGGGGCTGGAATAATTGGAGGTCTTTAGGGAACCATATTTTTGAATGGAACAAAAGTGGATTTGGAGCGTTGTTGAGCCATGATATCGTCCTCTGCCAACTTACCCTAGTGCTTCCATTAATGTGTTGGGACATAACATTTTTACCTCAGATTGGATTGCATCCTTCAAACCACTAATAAAAAAACTCATGTAGAATGCATCAGACAATCCTTTTGTGTGATTGACTAGTTTCTCAAATTCTATTTGATACTCCCTCACCGTGCTAGTTTGGCAAAGTTTGGTGAGTGCTCTTGTGAAGTCATCAAAAGAATGAGGGCCAAATGATTGCAAAAGGAATTGTCAAAATTTTGACTAGTTTGGCTCTTCATGAGCCTTGATCTACCAACAGAACCATTGAAGGGCCTCATGTTCCAAATGAAAGGATGCAAGTGGGACTTTATCAACATCAAAAGTGTTATGCAAACTGAAATATTGTTCTTCCATGTAAATCCATCCAATCAGATCATCACCATTGAAGCGAATAAAATCAAGCTTCGGCCCACGAAAATTATTGGAAGAAGAGAACCCAGTTTCTGCAAAAGACTCGGGTTGTTGACAGTTGCTCATGGATGAATGCTGAAGATGGAGGCCGATAAATTTTTCATCCAGATCTTGGAGTTTGGTCTTGAGGGTGACAAGTTCTTCTTCCATTTGTTTATTTCTCCTATGCGGGTGAAAACCATAACAAAGAGCTTCTTTTTTTAGGAAATGGGTAGAAAATAAAAAATAGAAAGGTTTTTAGAAAAGGAAAATTTAGAGTTGGGAAAAACTCAGGTGGGTAATTGGGGTTTGACTAGGTTTTGGACAGTTTTTGAGAGATAGGGAAGCAAAAAATGAGAATTTCAGAAGCAGGGTGAAAGAATGGGAAAATTTGTTAGAGACAGACAAGGAAGCAAAATTGGGAAATGAACACTGTGGAAAAATTTGAAGGCGATCGGGTGATAATAAATTTTTTTATGGAAAACCCTAAAAATAGGCAAATGTGGGATTTCGAAATTCGACAAGTGGAATTTGGGCTAGGGTCCTCAAGGAATGAAATTTACAGAATGGAATTACGGGGGTTCTAGTGAATTTTCAATGGAAACATATCTAAAGAAAAGAAGATATGGAAAAAAATAGAAATTTATACTATGGACCCCAGGTATAAGTTTTGTTTGTTTTTTTTTCCAGTTTCGTGGAATTGATCTGTGGCGGCTCTAGAACTGTGTGCTTTATCAATTGGAAACAAATATGGATCCCATGTATGTTCAAATTCCTAAAGGTTCAGGGGAGTCACTTAGCCACCAATGTTGTCTAACGACTTGCATTTTGGGGTAGTTCCCCTCACTCCACGACTCAAGTAAAACTGATAGCCGCTTTGCCACAAATGACAACTCTTGGTTTACCTCATGAGTGGGAACTATTCAATCAAGTAGGGCTTGTTTCCCCTTTCTCTTGGCAAGTCCTCTCAATGGCTATCTTCTTTGAGGTTCTTGTGGTACTCCTCACAATGAGTTTTAGGGCTATTCCCAAGTATTTCCCACAGTTAAGAGAATAGGGTTTATTTCCTGATCCGGATGAACAATACAAATGCAAAGAAGAAGCACCACTACAATAATAAGAGCGTCGAGAAGCATTGCAAAAGAAAAAAATGACATAAATTCCATCCAGCCAGCCCAAGAAATTTCTCTAATACCAGATGTGAGGAACCTCCTGCAATAAACAATGAAATGCACGATATAACAAAAATAACAGAGCACATAAGAGATTTTATTGACTGCAGGCCACTTCGAGGGGGAAACCTCCTTTGAGCAAACTCAATACAAAATAACTCGTGGATGCCTTCATTGGCCTCAACATGTACTTATATACTCAGTCTGATCGAAACAAATATTACTCCTCATTAATGTGGGATAATATGATATACTAACAAAACGACTTACAAATCATATGCATCCAACAAAAATATACTAATGAAATAAAGAGGAGGGCAACACGGGTTCTTAACAGTTTCACTTATGGGAAAATAAGTGGCTCTAAGGCGAGAGGTTAGTAACAATAAACTCAGTGTTGTAGGCTATCCCTATATACTGGATTTAACTTTCCCATGTCCCCTCTTGCACTTTGGAATGTATCAGGAAGTTGTGTCCTAATTTCTTATGGAGTGGTAACTTTGAAGAGAATGTTTTCCCCTGTGTGGCATGGAATAGGATTGCCCATCCTAAAGAGATAGGTGGATGGGGGCTTAAAAATATTCATTGTTTTTCTAAATCTTTAGCAGTTAAGGGAGTTTGGCATGTCCTCGAAGGTGATGGATTATGGGTTAATGTAGTACATCACAAGTACATATCTCCTCTTACCATTTAAGAGTGGTTCAGATCTAGAGACAAGACTAGTAGAAATGTCCCCATTATGTGGAATCTATTTTAAGGGTGTTTAGTGTATTGGGGATTGGGTTGCTTGGGACATTGGCAATGACAATAGTGTGAGGATCGACAAGGATCCTTGGATAGGATGCTCTAAATTCTTTAGACTACTTGAGGAGATGACTGCTTTCGTTATGGATAGATGCATTTTATTTTTGAACCGCATTTAGGACCATCATAATTCTTTCACCATGAGACAAACATGGTTTTCAGTTGAGGTGATGGGTTTTATTGAAGAGGAAATAATTCTGCGGGAGAGCTACATCAAAATCCTTCAAGATTGATGTATAAGACTACAAGACAAGGATGATACTATGCTGTGGACCAAGAATATTATAGGTGGTCAATATGTTCCCAAGTTGGTATACATGGTGATTAAGGAAGAGGAACACCACCCCGAACCTAATTGGTGGTCACATATCATTTGGAATCTTCAGTGTCCTTTGAAGAACAAAATCTTTCTTTAGGTAAGGTCCTTGTTTAGGATGTAATGATCAACAGATTTATATGTTTCCCAAGTATGTGTCCTCTTTGCAAAGCTGATTCTAAAAGTATCAGCTATGTTTTTGTGTCATGTCCTTACATAATTAGCATGTGGAACTATGCCTCACAGGTTGAAGGTATCCTATTCATTTGACAAGGGGACAATCTTAAGGTAGCCCTTTGGGATTGGCTAAACAATGTTGCTTTTAATGATTTTAAGGCCTTACTTCCCTCCTAATCTAGGGGGCTTGGTTGGCAAGAAATAAGGCCATCTTTCATCATACTTTCATTCCCCCTTAGGTTTATGCTTCTAAAATCTTGGTTATCCTTGATCATTTTCCTCAATCAACTACTCTTGTGAAGCAAATAAGGATTACATTAGAGAATATTGACAAATTTGGTTGTTGGGCATAATTTGATGGGGCCTCTCATGGTAGGCCTAGAATAGGGGGTGATGGGGGTCACTTTTTCATATTCGATTCTCACTAGTACAAGTTCTTGATTGGATTAGGTGGGTGTTCCAACAATTAAGCAGAACTATTAGCTGTCAAGCTTTGTGCTAAGGCAGTCCAAAAAATACAATATTTTGGTGACTCCCTACTAGTTATAGATTGGTTAAAGATTAAAACCCCCCCTAAGAATATCTTATTGAATCTCATCTATGAAGAGGTCATCATATTAACTAGATTGTTCCAAGACATATATTTTTATCACATATATAGGGAGAGGAACATGACTCCAGATCCCTATCTAAACATGGGTTGTGGTTGGAATAAGGTTTCTGACATATTTTAAAAGATCATGAAGGAAACACAACATAACGACCTATCGAACCTTAGCCTCAATGATCTAGAAGAAAGATTTCTACAGCACTGCTCTCTCTTTTTGGACTATATAGGATGTAGTAATTTTGAAGGCATATCTACCCAAAATTCAACATATTATGGTTACTTTTTTGTGTAGTTTCTCTATCATGCTTTCTGAGGATGAGATATTAACATCTTTTGATACCAATGGTTTATGTATGCCCTTTTGCTTGGCACTTTAAACAATGTGATCCCATTATTATTATGATAAGATATGATTTTATTCCCTTAAAAACATATGAGTGACTTCAATATAACTTAAGGTTGCTTGTGACCTTCCATTGCTTTGCACAATTTTAATAAAATGATAAGACATGAAAACACTTTAATTTGCATTGAAACAAATTAAATAAGAAATCATAGTGTTTAACTAATTTTTAAAATATGTCAACATTGCCTTTTTTATTATTAAAGTTGTTCTATTTTAGATTTAACATTGAGACAAAAATGTCTTCCCATTTTACAAAAATTCCCTTATACTAAGAAACAACATATATCTCTCAAATGGGGGTGTCTCTTAATCCACAGTCCTCTAAAACTTGAACCATGGTAAAGTGATGGTAAAGTGATAACAACACCTTTCATTCACCAATCCTAAATAACACTTTTCTTATCCTCAAAAACAATACAAATGAATGAAATTGTCTAAAAATGACACAATTTTGACTTTGAATTTGACTTTTTCAACCATTAATAATGAGATTCAATCTAATCTAAAAACAAATTATAAATTATAAAATAAATTCATCATTCTCTAAAGCCCATATCCAACTTTAACTAGGCAATCTCAACACTCTTTAACACTTTTATTCCAAAAATTCTAGTTTGATTTTTTCAACACTTTTATTCCAAAGATTCTAGTTTGATTTTGAGAAAACAATTGGTTTGTTTTTCAAAAAAAATCCCCAAAACAGATACAAATGCATATGTTTTTTTTCTATAAAAAATAATAGTCTTTGCTGATGTAAAAATGAATATGTTTGTATAAAACAGAAAGAGAAAGAAACTAATAAATTTAAATATAAAAATGTAAATATTTTAGTACTTATCATCACCCAAAGGGCAAAGTTGTGAAAACATTTGGCATTTATATATATATATTCATCATCACGAAGGAGAAGACGAAGGCGGGATTTTAGATGTTAATTGACGGCCATGTCTTCGCTTATTGTGAGAGGCCAAGAGATGATAATAGATACAGAGCAGGTGTTTGCAGGCTCGGGGTTAGGGTTTTAAGGAGCGGGTGTTGATGCTAATTTCACCCTCAATCTCAATGGCGATTGCGGCGGTGGCGATAATGAGGAGAAAGACGATGCTTTTCCTGTGGAAGAAGAACTCAGCTTCCCACACCATTCCTCAACGATCCTTCCACCCTTTGAATGCCACCGCAGACCTGCACATTAAACAACTGTGTGAGACCAACAGGCTTACAGAGGCAGTGGAAACCCTCAAGCATATGCTTCTACATAAATCTAAACCCAACCCCGGTCTCATAACCTGCAGTCTTTTATTAAGTAACCTAGTCCGACGGAAATGGCATGAAGTAGCATTGTCTATTTACAGTCTTATGGTTGAAGCAGATATTGTTCCAGATGTGATAACTTTTAACATTATCATCAATTCTCACTGCCAAACAGGTAGAATGGAGTATGCATTCAAAGTATTGGAAAGAATGGAAAGTGCTGGGTATATGCCGAATGTCATAACCTTTAGTAGATGGTCTCTGCAAGATAGGGAAAACCCGCGAGGCGTTCGGGTTGATAGCTGTTACTCTGCAAAAGGGCCATGATCCTGATTCATTCACGTTTACCACCCTCGTGGATCGACTGTGCAAAGAAGGTAAGCTACAAGATGCCAAGAAACCACTGTATCAGATGTCAAAAGAAGGGCATAGCCCCAATGTTATAACATTTACGGCTCTGATTGATGGTTTTTGTAAGTTAGGCAAGTTGGATGAGGCTATGAAGCTCTTCTATGAAATAACCAGTAAAAAAATATGCAATGATGTTGTAACATACAATGCTCTTATTGATGGTTTATGGAAGGGAGGAAAGTTGAAAGAGACTATGAAACTTTTCTATGAAATCCCCAGCAAAAACATATGCCCCACTGTCGTCACATACAGTGCCCTTATTGATGGTTTCTGTAAACAAGGCAAGTTGGAGGAGGCTATGAAACTCGTCTATGATATGCTGAGAAAAAATATATGCCCTACTGTTGTCACATACAGTGTCCTGATTGATGGTTTCTGTAAACAAGGCAAGTTGGAGGAGGCTATGAAACTTTTCTATGCAATGCCCTGCAGAAACATATTTCCCACTGTTGTCACATAGAATACGCTCATAGATGGTTTTTGTAAGGGAGGCAAGTTGGAGGAGGCTATGAAGCTCTTCTATGAAATGCCCTGCAAAAACATATGCCCTAATGTTGTCACATACACCGCTCTTATTGATGGTTTTTGTAAGCAAGGCAAATTGGAGGAGGCTGTGGAACTCTTCTATGGTATGCCAACGAAATACATATGCCCAGACGTCTTCACATACAGTGCACTTATTGATGGTTTCTGTAAGGAAGGCGAGTTGAATGAAGCTGGGAAGCTCTTCAATGATATGCGCAGAAAAAACATACGCCCTACTGTTGTCACATACAGTTCCCTTATTGATGGTTTCTGTAAGCAAGGAAAGTTGAAGGAGGCTATGAAACTTTTGTATGATATGCTGAGAAAAAATATATGCCCTGATGTCTTTGCATACCGTGCACTTATTGATGGTTTCTGTAAGGAAGGCAAGTTGGATGAGGCTAGGAAGCTCTTCTACGAAATGCCCAACAACAACATATGCTCCAGTGATGTCACATACAGTACGTTTACTGATGGTTCTCTGTAAGGATGGGCAATAACAGGAGGTCACCAATTGCTTCATGAAATGCTAGACAAGAAGTACAATCTGGATGTTATCAGATACAATGCCCTTATTGTGGGTCTTTGAAAAGAAAACAAACTTTAAGGAACGCTCAAGTTGTTTGATGGTCTGGTGCAAACAGGCAATCGACCTAATAAAATCACATACAATACACTCATAAATGGGTTTTGCAAAGTGGGTATTTTGGAAAAGGCCAGGGTGATCTTTCCAGAGATGTCAGAGAAATGTTACAGGCTGACCTAGTTAACTATACATAAATAGATGGACTTTACAAGCATCGCATGATAGACAAAGCTCAGCAAATCTTCTCTGAGATGCCAAAACAGGGTTTGGGTTTTTATGTTATCATACGCAACACATTGATTGAACTCTGCAAAGTGGGTAATCTACTAATCTTAAGGAGCGAGTAAAGTTATTTGAACTGGGTGCCAAAACAGGGTTTGGATTCTGATGCTATCATACACAACACGTTGATTAAACTTTGCAAAGTGGGCAATCTTAATGAGGGAGTAAAGTTATTTAAACAGATGAAAGACAGTGTCCATGGCCCATGTCCCTGACATGATTACATATGCAATCCTCACTGTTAAACTATGCAAGGAAGGTACACCGAAAGATGCCATTAGACTATTGGATGAGATCTTTAAGAAAGGATTGGTATCAACAATGAACATTTCGACATTCGTAACCAACAGCCTCTCTAAAGATATTGCTGAAACGCACCACGAAAGATTCGAAAGTGACTGAGTGGCAATTGATAAGTGCGGTGGTACTTTGGAAATAATCTACGTGCGGTGGTACAATTTATCTGGAACAGGTTTGGTCCCTGAGCTTGATGTAGTGATCTGAGTGGAGCTCACATAA
>LPNX010464648.1:178986-301026 GCA_001517045.1 Pseudotsuga menziesii
TGACAACCCATATGGTTTAGTGTGTCGTAGGCCACCGGTTGTTCATTCTAAAAGGGTTTGGCCTAGCAGTTAATGTGTTGCAGCTAGCAACGGATGCAGCGCCCCAGGTAAATTATAATGATAGGGCATCTGTATGTTTCTATGCATTTTCTGTGCATAAGGTATAATAGCATTTACAATTTTCTCCCACTTAAATATTCATACGTTTCTGATGAGAGGTTTACTGGCACATTTAGACATTAACTTATGTATACACTCTTGTAACATGCCTGAGATAAAAGTACGCACTGAATTTATGTGCAGCTAGGAAGCTGTTTGAATATTGGCCACTTGAGTTACAACAGTTCGCCAATCTCTTCACTAATTGATATTTGAGTTGGTTCTCATCAAATAGGATCTGCATTTGCTACTTTGTGCCTCAGCTTCTTTATCTTCAGATTTAGCAGTTGAATCCGGTGGAGGAATGTCTATAGAATGTACCTTCTGGTGTTGAAGATTTAGGAACAGATGTATCGTGTTCCATTTCAAGAAGAAGAGTGGCTTTTACTTATTTGCAAGGTTGACAGACTCCACTGGTTTAAATGTGAATCAGTTGCCTATCTTGTCAGTTGGGTGCCTAGTCCAAGCTAACATTGTCTGTTTAAGTTGATCAACTAAGCAGCAGAAATTTTCTTCTTGATAGTTGTAATTAAGAGCTGTTTGGAATTTGATGAACACTATGAAGCTTATCATTATTGTCAAAGTCCCCAGTTTGTTTGATAAGGCTGAAGTAATTTCATTGTAAGTAGAAATTTCATAAGCATTTATTTCCTCATATGAAAAGGAGAGGGTTTGTCCATATTGTTTGGGCAAATGTTTCTCTTTCTTTTGACTCTTTTGGGTGAACTTCTGAAGCCGCTTGACCCTCCATAACTATTGCTTCCACCAGTTTCTTGTGCAGTCCCAATCAATGACTTCTGTGTGAGGCCTGCCTCCATTTACTGTTCAGAGTTGTTTCTTTCAGACTGTTGTTTGTGGTAGATTTGTCCAGTATTTGTTGTTGCTTGATCAAGGCATCTTCAATGTCCTTTAATGACGTAGATCATCTTCTACCTTCAGCTTTATATTTAGTGAATTTGATTTTATTTGTTTGTACATTCCATTGAGAAACTGTTATCCGTTGAGAATTATATTTGTATCTTAATATTTTGAAACTTCTTGGTTATTGAGGACTTGGATGATGAGACTTCTTGCTGGGATTCTAGTTCCAATACCTGTTGACATGTTTTTGATGACATTTCTCACTTATGTATTTATTTGATGTCTCTCTCTTTCTTTCTTTGAGTTAGTCAGTTAGCTTTGTTCTTAGATATTTCTTGTTGCTATTAGCATAGTGATAGGAGCTGCTTATGCACCTACTTATATGGTCATTTGTTGGACATGAATGAAATCATCTTATCATTCATCCTACTTCTCTAATTCAGCTCAAGGCCTGTAACATTGTTGTCCATTGACATCAGTGGCCCTTCATCAGATTTCATTTTGTGCCCTAGCCCTGTAAGTTCACCTCTATTTAAATGTGAGTGTCTTTCCCCCAAGCTATCAATCTGTAATCTAAGTACTAGTATTAGTTATTAATTAAAAAATGGACCTTAAAATCCCTAGAGTTCAGTTCGTCTATGCTTGCAATATTTTATGTAGTCCATCATTGAAGGTCTTATGGTCAAGCCTTGACTTAATGCAACTTAGTTGGTGATGTCAGGACATTTACTGGAAGCATTTAATGGCCTCTTGTTCTCCATTCGATCAATTTTATCTTCATGCTTCATATTGTTCGGCTTTGATGTTTTCATGTATTTATACGCAGAACTAATCTGGGTTTGAGACGTTGGTGACTCATTGGTTATAGTTTTGAACGATATATTTTCCAAACCTGTGAACCATGAGGTTCATATTCTTGCAAAATTTTTATGTGAAATATTGAATAGGAACCATTTTTTATTTTAAAGACAACTTCTATTTTCTTTCCTATGGAAGGCTCAGAGGAGAGTCTGATCAACATTTACAAATCCTGAAATTTGAGAAATTTCTATCTGAAATATCCAACCATTAAGTATAGACCCTAGAGCAAGTTGAGGACACCACCCATTGTCACCTTGGTGATTGTCCTTCTCACCTTAGGTCATCACTCCTCTGGCACAAATCTACCCTTGTAGAGTTGATGTAAAATTTCAGATCATTTGTAGAATGACAATATTTATAGATTTTTGATGTAAAGTGAGAAGCCAAGCAAGACATGGTGCCTTGTTCTTTGGGTAAATGGAGTCATGAACATTATTTTATGAAGAAGCATGAAATGGAACTGAGAAGCTTTGTAGTACGTAAACTGTTCCAATCAAATCAACACATTGACACTACAAGGTTTGGTAAAAAACTCACATAGATACCATTTCACCTCTAATTGAACATCAACTAGTGTACCTTGCACCCATCGTTGGAAAAGAGAACAACAAACCTTTAGAGAATATAATAACATGCAGCATTTTCTTCGTTAACTAATTTGGTTACATCAAGAAATCAAAGAGCGCTGAACACCTCACATAAAACTATGCCTCCAACTGCAAAACAACACAAAATGTTTAAACAACCCTGAAAAGAGAGATATACCAGCTGATTTAACATGGCGGCCCCATACATCAACACGTCTAACAGCAAAATAAGAACATAATTTCACCAAATTGCTTTTCCTCCCTTTAACATGCAAAATGACAATGTACTTGGCCTTATGGGGGGTCATCCTCCTAATTGTTTTCCTTGCAAATGAGAGGTGTTCCACCTTTTACAACAATTCTTTTCTAACAACTTTCAAATAAAATGTTGAGAGAGATTGAGATCCACTTTTTCCTCAATTTTTTATTATTATAAAGGAACTCTTTGATCCAACTAGCAGTTGGCAAGTTGTCAAGCTTTGACAAAGTCTAGCAGTTTGACTACTTCGCTAGCGTCGACAAGTCTATCTCAACATGTTCGCCTCGACAGATCAGTTTCGACAAGTTCGCCTTGATAGGTTCTCCTTGACATGTTTTCCTTGGCGGTTGATCTTCTGAACCGTTACAACTTCTTTGTAACTGAATGTAACAGGTAGTCACCCAAGCCTCTCAACATCTTATATAAACATGTACACTAATGTAATATACAACATTTTCTGGTTCCTCCATCTTTCATGGAGAAGAAATAATAAATTGGTTCGAATTCTTGCATTGTCTGTTCGTATATTTTCTGTCGACCTAAGTGTATTTCCTGTTTTGCTGGTTCTTTTTTTATATGCTTCCGCCATGACAGAGCTCAACTCATTCAGTTGACTGTTGTCCTCAGCGTGCACTTGGGCACGACCTGGATCATTGGTATTAGAGCAAGATTTTGTCCAAAACTTAAGTTACATAAGCACTTCCATCGAAGTTATTTAACTTATGCCTGTTCTAACATGCTCGCAAACTCAGCAACACAAGCAGACACTTCCTTCGACTTCAAAAAAGATGGTCGAAGAAGCAGACAACAGACATGCAACTAACGAGACAAAGAAACTCATAGAAAAAGTGTTGGCTCATCAACGGACCGAAATGTTCACCCAATTTAGTGAGATTTTAAGGTGAGTCACTTCGAACTCCGGGGAATCCTCGACGCAACATCACTCCGATAAAATCAATCCTTCAAAGTGCAAATGAATCTGGACACACCGAACCTTGAAGGTGATATTGACGCGAAATCCTTCGACAATTGGGTACAAAAATTGGAATCTTACTATGCAGTGAATGAACTCTCCGAAGCGGAAAATATCACCATTGCATCCTTAAAGATGTCAACCTCCGTACACTGCTGGTGGGAGAATATATCGACAAAGATGGAAAAAGAAGATCCCATCAACACCTGGGTATAATTTGTCAAATATGTCTAAAAAGAGTTCTACCCGCCCAAGTATCTTGAGCAACAATATAAGAAGTGGCAGTAGCTAAGGAAATGGAAAGACCAGTCTGTACTGAGTTACACTGACGAGTTTTATCGACTCATGGTTAGACTTGGCATCCAAGAAGAAGAGAAAGTGCTTGTCCTGAAGTACGTCAATGGTTTACCCTCGTACATTCAGCAAGAGATGGAGTTTCTGACTGTCAGCACACTTGCGGATGCATTTCATTTCGCCAGTAAGCTTGAAGCTAAATATAAAGGAAAAACACGTTTCAAAAACAAGCCAACAGGTCAAACATTCGACAAGAAGTCACCATCCAACTCTGACAAGTTCAAGAATCCTTCTCAGCTGACTCTGCCAATGCCATATCATCAAAAGAACTTTCAGAAAGACAAGAGGGATCGCAGCAAACAAACCCCTATCTGGAAATGGTGTGATTATCACAGTTTAGCATGGCATAATATGTCAGAATGCAAAGCTCGGAAGACATTATTAGCAAAATTGTTGACATCCGACTTGTCCGACAGAAGCCTGGTAGAATCTGCTCCAGATGCATCAACCCTCTTGGCTTTAACCTCGATCACTTAGACAGTCTCGAGTATCGTCGATGAGGAGGAACGAGAACGCCTGTTCCATACACAGATTTGGGTTCAGAAAAATCCATTACATTTGATTGTGGATAATGGTAGTCAAAAGAACTTCATTTCTAAAGATCTTGTGAATAAATTAGGTTTTGTCACCACTCCACATCCTTAGTCTTACAATATCGGTTGGATGAAGGATGGGTAGGAATTAAGGATTAGACGACAATGCAAACTCGCATACTTCATTAAGCCTTTTGAAGATGAAGTACTCTGTGACGTGACACTGCTTTTTGTAGTCGACGCTGTCACGACCACGACACCTGCCACCTTTCTCTAGGGTCTGTTGCGACGTGCGACACTTCCTAGTGCAACTCAGGGGTGTGGCCAGCCTGAGTGCATTCCAATAGACTACGCCTTAACCAATTATGCGGAAGCGATTTGCTTTTAACACTTAGAATATTTCACACTTAGAAATTATTCAAGTTAATCTTTCAACACATTTACTTAAGCCAACACAGAAGAAAAATGCAGAACATATATAAAGGTGGGGTTGCCTCAACGTAGAGCCCCTCGAAGCTTGTATTAAAATGATGGGAGTATTGTTAACGCAATTAAAACTCTCGGTACGCACCACCAAGGCTAAAATGCACCAATACAAAAGATATAACAAAACACAATGCTGGCATTCATCGCAGCTTAGCACACACAATAGTGAAAATCACAGTAAAATAGAAAAGACTAAGAATGCTTAGCAACAACTTTCTCCTCCTTGCTTCATGCTGCGACTTCTTTGACTATTGTGGTTCTGCTCCTTCGTTTGCTTCTCCAAACTTGAATCTTCTAACTTGTTGAATGATTTAATTGACAAGTGCCTTGGCCAATATATATGCGCCTCTTGAGTAGGAGTCTCCTCAAAAGGTGCGTGCACGCCCTCGCTAAGCGAAGCACTTGCTCAGGGTTGACATGCACACTCTTTCTCTTGGTTGACTTCCCCTCATTTGCGCACTTACTTGGTGGCTTCTTTCGCTGGGCGTTGGGCGCTCCTAACTGAACGTCCCCCTCAGCATGCCTTGAAGTCCTTCACAACATGGTATCATGCCCACCTTTTATGGACTCTTGGTTTGTCGATCCGTCTGTCCGCGCATCATGTCGCAACACTAGGTGTTGTTCCCCCATGCTCCCTCAAGGTGTCTTCTTCCAACATACGCTTCGGTCCAAGTGTGTTGCCAACCGTCGAATGTGCCAAAGGTGTTGCGCTTTCCAAATGTGGGCTTCAGTTGTGGGTGCGCACCCCTACTTGGTCCCCACGCCCCACACCATCCCATCACTTAACCGAATTTCCATTTGCCAAGCCTCTTGACCGGATCCAACATGCCCACTCGGGCACCCAAGGTATCTTTAAGGTGTGGTGAAGGTGTCGCAAAAAAAGGGGCTGTGACAGCCTCCCCCACTCAGAATTGTTGCCGTCCCGACAACGTTCCCAAGTAACTAGGAACTTGCTGCAACCGTTGCCGCTTGATCGAACCGATCTGCAACCGTCTGCCGCAACTGAGAGTGTCTAAGTCTCTCATACATCAGCTCTTGCACCTGCCACCTATAACCATCAGTACTTTGCCAGTCCATCAATGCCTCCATTCGCTGCATGCCCCTAAAGCCAGACTAGTTGGGGGCCTAATCCAACTTCTCGTCCAACTCGAAGGAACAAACTTTGTAATCTCCAAACCGCCTTTCCCTCTGCATTTCAGTGTACTCCACAACCTGCAGACCGAATGGTAAAAACCACGTCTGAACTATCCATTTACTTAGACAATTTGTTGAAGTACCCTTGGCTGAATCTATCTGCATCGTTTGACTGTAAATTGTCTAAGGCCACCTTTCCAAGGTGCCTTTGGCCTCACTGCCTTCCTCATCCACCTGGGTCAAAACCAAAGTGATGCTACCATACATCACATGTCAACATGCCAAGAGAAAGCTTCAGTGCCTTCTCGAAAACTGTTAAGCCTTCCCATGAAACCTATCTATGCAACTCCTCATCAAAGAGTCACTAAGTCTTGTCGTCATCCATTTCTTGGATCCTCAAGCTTGCTATTCCAACTTCCATTCTCTGTTGCACCTCATTTCCTTGAGGACTCATCGTAGTCTTGCATAGAGCCATCACCAACTCCATGACTTCAAACACTGCTGATTTTCGTTGTTCTATCAAAGTCACACTGTCATGTCGGCTCATAGCTCCCTTGGATGCATGTCTGCTACAATCCATTGCTACTTCTACCATCTTGACCGGACTTTGCATCAACAAAATCCACCGTTGAGCATCACCTTCGTTGTTTTTCTCGTTTCCAAGACTAAGCCAACCTTGGTCATCATGCTGTTGAGTTCGCTGCTGAAGAGTGCCTTCTCCAAAAACCTCGGCCTAGGTTGTCTTCCCAATCCAACTCGCCAAACTCTCTGTCATAGGCAACTTCTGAACTGTCCGCACCAAGTATCCGTCCCAAACCTTCGTTGCGATCATGCTTGGAAACCTTTCCGTCTTGTCACAAGGTGCCACCACAACTACTTGTCTTGCCAAACCATGAATGAAGTCTCAGTTTTCCACCGCAACACACTTTATTCCGCTTTCATCTGGCTCCTGGAACATCGTTTGCAACAAAGCGTCAATTTGCCGCAAACACTTGGACATTTCTATCAATGCCTCCACCAAACTCGTTCCAGCCATCTTGGTTTTCTACCTTGCTGCCGCAAAGTTTGTGCAATGCCGCAACTTGAACCATGCTCGAGCTTTTCTAGCTCACTCAGCCGTCAACATCCTAGCAAACTTCGTTTCTCCTTGGCACACTTAGCACTCTCTAAGCGAACCGACACTTAACCAACTTGTCGTTCTGCTAAAACACACCTGAGCACACCTCTGTTTGGTGCTACCTCAGTTTGCCCACAGTTCACCGAATGAACCTTTTGACGGGTGAAAGCGCCCTTCTACCATCGCACTTCAAAACTGCCACACTTAAAGAAAAACCCGTCCAAGCACACTTCTCTGCGGATGCACTTTTCCTTAAGTGCACACAACCGTCCCCTTGCTGAAGCGCTTTGCCAAAACACTCTTCTTAGCCAACCGCACCAAGCCAAACTACTTGACGCACCTTCGTTCCGCATTGCTGTGAGCGCACCTCTGTGAACGCCCTTCTGTGGACGCGCACCTTCCTGAGGCCACTACTCTTGAGTGCACTGTTTTGCAGAGATGCTTGTTTCTGAGCGCTCCTATGGAGCGCACGCTGTCAATGCCTCCTTGCCAAAACGCGTCCAACCTGAACACATGTTTTCTCCAACTACTAACTTTCCTTACCACTTGCGATTAGCGCTCTTGCAAGCAGCAAAGCTGCCCTCTTGCGAGTGTGAAGCACTCCCAACGGCTCCTTCACAAAGGTGGAACACTTAACCAAAAAACCGGCCAAGTGCCTTGACAACCCTACAGAAGCGTGCGTCTGCCACCCATGCCGCCTTCTTTACTGCATGCTGTCACCGTGGGTTTCTTCCTGCGGAGCACACCCTTGCTTTGCATGCACCTTCTTCAACCGAAGTACCTTCACTTGGCACACTTAACCATTTTGCTGAAATGTGTGTTTGCCAAATGCACCTTCTTTCGGAGTGCACACTGCATCCAATTCATCTGCGGAACGCACTTCTACCTTGTGCAGTTTTGTTCTCCTAACCGCACCTTCAAAATTGGCGCACTTCGACTTTTTTGACTTAGCACACTTTTGCCTTAGCGCATATTGTCTTCACCTGCGGAACGCCCTCTGTCTTGACGCGTTTCCGTTTGCCTGAGCGCACCTTCAAAATTGGCGCACTTCACTTTTCGGCCGGAGAGCACCTACGCGTGCTGCTGCGGTCACCTGAGTGCCTGCATTTATGAGTGTGTGGATCTTCCCTGTGGAGCATGCATCTTCCGTGTGTGCTGTCTTTGTGGGAGCGCTCTTCCTGTGGAGTGCCCGCCCTGTGGTGCATCTGTCTGTAGAGCGCTCGTGCTACAATGCACGTTTGTCTGCAAAGCGCCCTAGCTGCGGAGCACGTCTGTGGAGCACCTGCTCCTGTGGCGCGTTCGATGCAGAATGCCCACCCTACGGCACTTCTTTCTACGGACACTTGCCTCCTACGGAGCTCCCTTTGTCTGCAGCACACTGTCTGCGGAGCACTCGTTCTGCTGAGCACTAGTCCAACGGAGCATCCGAACTTGCGGAGCATCTAACTCCTAAGTGTGACACCTCCGTGTGACACCTCTTCGACAACTTTCAACTGGTCCAACACTTAGCTTTTCAGCGTAAGTGACTTTGCCGAACTACAGCTTCGCTTTGGCTACACAAGCCCTCCATCGAAACCACCTGTCAACATTGCCTGCACCAATGCTGCACTTAGAGTGAAAACTACTTTGATACCACTTGTCACGGCCACAACACGCACCACCTTTCTCTAGGATTTGTTGCGATGTGTGGCACTACCTGGCGCAACTCAGGGGGGTGGCGATCCTGAGCACATTCAAGTAGACTACGCTTTAACTGATTATGCGGAAGTGATTTTCTTTTAACACTTAGAATATTTCACACTTAGAAATTATTCAAGTTAATCTGTCAACACGTTTACTTAATCCAACATAGAAGAAAAATGCACAACAAATATAAAGGTGGGGTTGCCTCAACACAGAGCCCTGAAAGCTTGTATTAAAATGATGGGAGTGTTGTCAATGAAGCTAATACTCTCGGTATGCACCACCAAGGCTACAATGTACCAATACAGAAGATGCAACAAAACGCAATGCTGACATTCATCGTAGCTCAGCACACACAATAGGGAAAATCACAATAAAACATAAAAGACTAAGAACGCTTAGCAACGACTTTCTCCTCCTTGCTTCATGCTGCGACTTCTTTGACTGTTATGGTTTTGCTCCTTCGTTTGCTTCTCCAAACTTGGATCTTCTAACTTGTTGAATGATTTAATTGACAAGACGCCTTTGCCAATATATAGGCACCTCTTGAGTAAGAGTCTCCTCAAAAGGTGGGCGGGCCCCCTCGCTAAGCGAATCACTTGCTCGGGGTCCACACACACATTCTTTCTCTTGGTTGACTTCCGCTCATCTGCGCACTTACTTGGTGGCTTCTTTGGTTGGGCATTGGGCGCTCCTAACTGAATTCCCCCCTCAGTATGCCTTGAAGTCCTGCGCAATGTGGTATCATGCCCACCTTCTATGGATGCTTGGTTTTCCGATCCGTTTATCCACGCATCATGCCGCATCACCATGTGTCGTTCCCCCATGCTCCCTCAAGGTGTCTTCTTCCAACGTACACTTCGGTCCAAGTGTGCTGCCAACCGCCGAATGTACCAAAGGTGTCGCGCTTGCCAAACACGGGCTTCACTTGTGGGTGTGCAACCCTACTTGGTCTGCATGCCCCACGCCATCTTGTCACTTAGCCAAATTTCCATTTTCCAAGCCTCCCGATCGGATCCAATGTGCCCACTTGGGTGCCCAAGGTATCTTTTGGGTGTGGTGAAGGTGTCGCCAAAAACAGGGCCGTGACAGATGCCCTATTTGATAAACCCTACCTATGGGATTGACATGGTACATATCAGTCACGACCTCAGAAGGTGATTTTCAAAATCTGGAATCAATGCTATGGCATACCAGAGTGGCAACCCACATCAATGGTTTCTATGATAACTATCAAATAAACAAAGAAGCTTATTAAGCATGCTCAAAAGTTTGCATTAATCATGATAAAGCCTCAACATTCCAGGAAGACTGCACTGAACGAGTTGACTCACTAGCCAGCGCAGCTCCTGACAACAGCTGATCGACAACATTCTTGAGGAATACTAGAACATATTTCAAGCACCGGACAGAGTACCTCTACACTGTGTGGCAATCGACATCAATGGTTGCTATGATATCTACCAAACAAGCAAAGAAGCTTATCAATCATGCTCAAAAGTTCACATTAATCATGATAAAGCCTCAACATTCTAGGAAGACTACAACAACGAGTCGACTCATCAGCCAGCGCAACTCTCGACAACAACAACAGATCGACAACATTCTTGAGGAATACCAGAACATATTTCAAGCACCAAACGGAGCACCTCTGCATTGTTAGGTAAAACACTCCATTGAACTTGTTCCTGGTTCTTCATTACCTAACACATCTATTTACAGAAGATCCATTCTCGAAAATGAAGAGATTCGCAGGAAAATCTAGAGTTTGATCGATAAGGGTCATATCTTCCCAACTGCTCTCCTTGTGGAAGTCCAGTCATGTTAGTTCCAAAGAAAGACGGGACTTCGCTCATGTGCACCGACTATCGTGCTCTCAACAAAATTTCAGTGAAGAACATATACCCTCTTCCATGGATTGATGGACTCATCGACAATCTTAAAGGTGCTAATTTTTTCACGAAACTCAACCTCAAGTCGGGATACCACAAGATTCCAATCGAGTGCACTAATGTATGGAAAATGACTTTCAAAACGAAGGAAGGATTGTTTGAATGGTTAGTCATGCCTTTCAGCTTAACCAATGCACCTGCACCTTCATGAGATATATGGATGACCTTCTACAAGCTTTCATCAATAAATGTGTCAATGTCTATCTCGACGATATCTTGATTTTCAGTTGATGATGGGAAGAACATGTCAAACAGCTTCGACACTCTCTAGCAACATCGACTATATCTAAACATGGACAAATGCTCATTTGTGATGACCAACATCAAATATTTGGGGTTTGTAATTGACTCTGTAGGCATTCATGTCAACCCAGAAAAAGTATAGGTCCTCAAAGATTGGCCCATTCCTCAAAACATTCATGAACTAAGAAGTTCTCTTGGGTTGGCGAATCTTTATCAATGATTCATACTTGGCTTTAGTCACATTGCATAACCTTTGAATCGGTTGACGAAAGGAAATGGGAAAAATGTCTTCAAATGGACACTGACACAACAACAAGCTTTTGAACAAATAAAAAACAAGGTTTGTATTGCACCAGTACTTGTGTTACTTGATTTACATTAGCCATTTGAGATTGAGACGGATGTATCGGACTATTCCCTCGACGCAGTGATCACTCAGTCAGGTCACCCTATCGCGTTTCATTTTGAGAATTTCAACAAAACTGTTAGAAGGTACTCGACATATGAAAAAGAACTATATGCCATTGTGCAAGCTCTAAAGCAATGGAGACACTACATTCTTGGAAAGGAAATGCCAATCCTCATTGACCATAAACCTTTGTAGTTCACTTCGTCCCAGTCAAAATTACAGACAACTCAAAAACTCATGTGGATTAATTACCCACGACAATTTCAGTTGGTAATTAAGCATCAAAAAGGAAAAGGCAATGCTGCAGCCGATTGTCTCAGCAGAGCACCCATTACTCTACTGTCTATAGTGATGAGTATGTAGGGTTATGACACCACTACCTCACCACAATTGTTTTCGGCATACTGTGACTTCTCTGCATTTTATTGACAACTTCAGACCGACACGTTGTCTAGTACCGACTACTTCCTAAAGGACACCTTGCTATACAAGCTTGGACAGCTTTGTGTACGGATCGATGAGCACCGACATAAGTGCATTTGGGACGCGCACTACAGCAACATTGCAGGACATTTTGGAGTCGCAAAAACACTTTTTATTCTCCAAAAGTATTTTTACTGGCATTCACTTAAATTTGACGTCCAGAAGTATATTAATTTGTGCGTGGTTTGTGCCATTGCTAAACCGCCGAATCAATGACAAGGACTGTACACGCCCCTTCCAGTTCCTAGGTGACCATGGGAATCTATTTCTATGGACTACTTGAGGGGATATCCTACTACCAAACATCAACATGACACGATACTAGTAGTAGTTGACATATTTTCCAATAATATTCATACCATGTAAGAAGACTACATCATCGCAACAGACTGCTCAACTCTTCTTTGAACATGTGTGGAAACATTATGGCCTCTCGACGACCATTATTTCCGATAGAGATGCTATATTTGTCAGCACCTTTTGGAAAACTCTCTGGAAACAACTCGACACAAGACTTTCACTCTCTAGAAACAACTCGACACGAGACTTTCTTTGTCAACAACCTTCCATCCGTAGACAGACGGACAGATAGAAGTTGTAAATTGCTTAGTCCTACAATTGCTTCGCATGTACAACCACAAGCATCGTCGAACATGGGATGGAAACCTTCCATACATACAACCTAGCTACAATCATGCTCAACATAGCTCTACGGGAAAGAGTCTATTTGAGATTTGTTATGGATTTCAACCCTCGACGCATATCGAATTAATCAGTTCCTCGACATAGTCGAACGACACAATCTTCAAAGTACGAGAAGTGGAGAAAGCATTGAAGTTCAGAGATCAAATCTACAACATCCAAAAACAAGCACAAGAAATGTTGTAACGAGTGAATGTAAAAGCTATGGACCGACACAACAAGCATCATATTCCTCATTCATTACAAATTGGGGATCAAGTCTGGTTACATCTAAAAAAGGAGCGCTTCACTGGTCCATACAAAAAGATGAAACCTTTGTGATATGGTCCATACAATATCCTTAAAGAGATTGGAGAAAACGCTTTTCAGCTCGACATTTCTGCATGCCTGGGCCTACATCCAATTTTCAATGTAGATCTACTTAGACCATACCATGTACCATTGTTGGAACATAATGACTTGCAGATAGCAGAACCCGAAGACATCAATCTAGATGTTCAAGAACCTCTTCTTTGCGACACCATTGTGGGACGACACATACACCATGCAATGTCGAACTCCACTCCCTTATTTCAAGTGGCTAAAGCTGGACAACTCCCCGTGCAAGGAAAAGGGTACTTTGCTAATGAAGTAGCCAACAAGTTTCCTCACCTGAACGAATAGACAATGGATACTATTGTTTCTTAAGGAAGGAGGAATGATCCAACCGTACCATTGGCAGGTTGTCAAGCTTCAACAAACTCTAGCACTTCGACTGCTTCGACTTCCTCGACAGGTCCGTCTTGACAGGTTCGCCTCAATGGTTGAACTTCAGAACCATTATAACTTCTTTGTAATTGAACGTAACGGGTAGTCACCCAAGCATCTCAACATCTTATATAAGCATGTACACTAATGTAATATATATCATTTTCTAGTTCCTCCATCTTTCATGGAGAAGTAATAAATTGGTTTGAATTCTTGCATTTGTCTGTTTGTATACTTTTTTGTATTTCCTGCTTTGCTTGTTCTTTTTTTATATGCTCCTTCCATAACATATCTTAACTCATTTAGTCGACTGTTGTCCCTAGCGTGCACCTGGGAATGACCTAGATCACTCTTAGAAGACTTCTTTGTGGAGTGCTATTCTTTTAGGATGGTTTTGTCATGATTGTCAATTTTGAGCTTGCTGTGCTACTCAAATTATGTGCATTTTGACCTTGTTTTAGGATTTAGGACTCCATTAAAATATCCTTAAAAGTATGTAGAACCTTAAAATATAACTTAAACTTCATAGAATCCTTCTCTTGGTGTACTGCTCCTCAAAATCTGTCATGATTCCTTCCTTGAATCATGTATAGATTCCATTTGTCAATACATAAAGTAGGGTGCTCTACATAAAAGATTTTTTGAATCATGTATAGATGCCATTTGTCAATACACAAAGTAGGGTGCCCTACATAATTTTTTTTGACCTTGGAACTAGTGCTCATGTGCCATGTGTTGATGTCTTAATGCAAGCTTCCTTCTATATTCTTCTCCCTTTTCTTGCAAGTGTGATAAATTTCCATGTAAAGATGACTCATGCCTCCAAATATGTAAATATTTCTATGTAAAGTATGTAGCAAAGCACCCCAAAAGAGATTTTTCCTTGTGCAATTTTGCCCCCAACTATGTGAATTAAACAATGGAACACTGTTTGAAATACATGAACATCCTTTGACACCATTGAGAAATATGCATAAAATATGTTGCAAAGCACCCCAAAAGAGATGTTGCCACATGCAAAAATGCCTCCAAATATGTGAATTCAACAATGGAACACTCTTCGAAATACATGAACATCCTTCTACACGCGAAAGAAAATGTAATCACATGGATTTCCATCACTATATCTCCCATGCATGATACACAAGGTGATGTTTCAACCAATGACTTGTACCTAGCTCCCAAAATTCACCATAATTATCTCTCCCATGCATGATACAAAAGGTGATGTTTCAACTAATGACTTGTACCTAGCTCCCAAAATTCACATTTCTTGATATAGTGCATCTGAAAAGAATGCCTTAGCACAACTTAAGAGTTTGAATCATCATTGCAAATTTGAAGGGAAAATTTTTGTTAGTGGGACTTGCTCAAGGTCAAACATTGAATGGGTGAACTTTTATATTTAAACCTTTCTTAACACCAAAGTAAAAACAATATTCACTACTAACTTATACATGTTTAATTCACCAATGTAGTGATTACGGTTGCATGGATGTATTATTTTCCATGTTTGTGTCCATGCCTCAAGAATGCATTAATTTTTCTTTGGAGTTGCTTGTTGGAGAATTATATTTTCTCTTGTATTTGCTAGTTTTTTGTTTTCTATGTTATATTTCCCATTTTGCCAGTTTTCTATGTCCAGTGTGCCCTAGTTATCCTAGGAATGGCTAGGACATGATAATATATGGTAATTTATCTCTCTTGTTTTTTGTAGTTTTTTGTTGCATGTATAATTTTTTCAAGTTTGCTAGGTTTTTCTGTTAGGTTTATAATTTTTTCAAAGTTTACTATGTTACATAAAGAGAGCCCCATGTTTTTTGAGAATGTTGGGAGGTGAAAATATATGGTAAATTAATTTTTTGTTTTTCCATTTGTATGTGTTTTATTTATCATTTTTCCTATATTTCTATGCTACATGGCATGCCCTAGTTTTTCCACAAATATACAAAATTGTATTCACTCCATTGACAATGCTTAATATAGGCTTTATTTGACGTAAGTCTAATTTTTGTTGGTTGACTACACCTTGACTTTTCTTGGGTTTTTAGAGGGTATGCTTTAAGAGAGCATGAACTCAAAGCATCCGGGAAGAGTGGAAGCTTGCTAAGATATCTATCAATGAATATCAATATTTAGCATTGACCAAGATTTGTTGCATTTGGATTTTGTATGAGGGTGTGCTACCGCTCAAACTAGCAGTCCTTTCAAAGAAGACTAAGTATGCACTCTGCTAGTGATGGTAAGCTTATGACAAGGGCTAGATCCAATGTCATCACAACCTAACTCAAATTCTTTAGGTAACTCTTGAACCTAGCAGAGATTCCCTAATAGAGGAAGAACGTCTACAAGCACCAACACACATGGAAATACCTTTCTACAAGCCTTATGGATAAGATCAATTCCTTATATGGAGTCAA
Source organism: Pseudotsuga menziesii (assembly GCA_001517045.1). NCBI lineage: Eukaryota > Viridiplantae > Streptophyta > Pinopsida > Pinales > Pinaceae > Pseudotsuga > Pseudotsuga menziesii. The sequence continues at coordinate 194,950 of LPNX010464648.1, forward strand.
CAATGAATTATAAAGACACGTAAATCACACAAAAGGAGTTAAATCAACATACCAATCAATATCAATAAATATAGTTACTTCAATGCACTTCACAAATCCCAAGGTAGGGTTTCACACTTCCCAAGGCATTGTCTCAGAAAAGTGCCCTTTGAAGGGAAGATGATCAAGTGGCTTAGGGTGCACTTGTTGATCTAGTTAGAATTACAAAAACCCTCTAGAAAATCTAATTTAAGCAATTTCACGTTTCCTAATGCACCAAGTCAAAGCGGGACACCATCAGAGACATGTGTATAAATCCACTAGGGTGAATTTGATGGGTGGACCAGAATGATCAAATTGCAAATATTTTTGTGAGTTTTGAAATTATCTAGATTTTTAGGGTTTACCTGAAAATATTATATTTTTAGGGGGTTTCAATATATAAAAATGCATGTGAAAAAAAACACATGTAAATTGATAAAAGAGACGGTTTTGTTTTGAAAAGACAGGGCATATGATTCTTGTCTCAATTCCTAAGGCATTGAGAGATCAATACCAACATTCCTCTCAATTATTGCAATCAGGAAATCAACTAGAAACCACAAGAGTTAGGTAGAATATCCTAATTAGGGAAAGCAAAGAAGTTCAATTCCAAATAACAATGGAGAGCTCCTATGAAAGAAATGTCTCCTCATGCAAGGTTAACAAAATATGAACAAGAAACTCTAACACTTTATGACAATGCACTGTAAAAGAAAGAAACTAGGTTATAAGTATAAATTATCAACATTTAACAAAGGCCAGGAATATAATGCCTTAGGTCACCTTTGTGCTTGAGTTATTACAACCATTCTTTAGCATCAATGCATAGCATATGCAAAAGAAACTCTAGAACTTCATCAAATCAATCTTCAAGAAAGAAAGATCATCCAAAGAGAGGTGCACATATCATCAAGAGCTCCAATAAACCAACAAAAATAAAAAATATGTCATAATAAACCCATATCTTGTTTTTGTTCTTACAAGGAAAGGGAGGAACTATTTATATAAGACTAGCCTCACCTAGTTTTAGGTTATCACTCTACAAGATAATTCAAAAAATATATCATTTAGGTTTCTCACCCACAACTTTGGGGGCTAAACCACTCATAATAACAATACAAATCTCTAAATGACATAAAAGTAGTAAATAAAATGCAATTAGGATACACCAAGTGCTAGGTGTGCCTAAGTATGATGTCATGCCCTAACTAATACCAACAAACATGTTCCCTTAATGTCCTTTTTCATTATATTTGTATTCTTATTCAATAAGGAAGTACAATTTGCGACCAACACATCCCAGATAAGGGATAAAATAGGTCCAAGTGAGCAAATAAAGTGTGCTAAATAGGATACAAATCCCTTTACAAAGTGCTATCACCTTTTACATGGAAAATAAATTATTGTGGTCATGCATCCAAGTGATTACCCCCAAGGGTACCAATCCCTATAGGTAGATCATCTCCCAGAGGTTGAAATCAAGTAGACTACCCATAATATTATTAGGGGTAAGTTATCCCCAATGGCAACACCCTACACTTAAACTAGGATTTTACATCAAAATTTTTAAACCCTCGCTCTAGTAGACCTTATTAAGAACACTATAGGCACTTTGAAGCATAACGATTGTCTCCAATTGAGGCACATGCACTCTTTTTAGGAGTGTATGAGAACCCCCTAGAATCTCTTGGGTTCTTGTAGATCTACACACACATCTAACAAAAGCGACATCAAATGCATACTGAGGCATACACATCTATCCATCCTTGTTCAAAATGAAATGCAGTAAAATCAAAATGAATAACAACAACTGCATTGCATAGGTAATGGTAAATGTTGATCTTAGATGAAACTATACCTACCCACCCTAATTATGATAACATAGAAGGGTCAAGTGAAATAATACCACCAATGCAGCCACCTGAGTATATTGCCAAATTTTCTTCCTTTGTCTTTGAAAACAATCGAAGACAAAACTACATCAAGGATGATTTGAGTATATACCATTATCTTCTTTAGAATGGAACTAAAATGATGGAAAAACCTAGGAACCTATAAACCTTCAAATTTAAGCCATGGAGGATGGTTACTTTTGAAAGTCTTATCTATCCACACCTATATCGGGCTCATGTATACACTATCGCCATCATATATATATTGTATGAAATTCTTCTTCAAGGAATTGACTATCTGATTCCAAACATGGGAAATCACTTGCAAATATGAACCTTAGAGATTTTCTAGACAATCTTTGAGGGCCAACCGTAATATATCCTTGCATTTGTTAAGGCATTCTTTTGGACGTGCAAACACTTTCTTGAGCTTTCTAATAATCATATCAGTATAAAAAATATTTAAAAATTTGAAACCATCATCCATTAAATTCATAACTCCAAGTTTTAAGTGAAGATATAAATAATAAATGTCATGGTAAGGAGAACTAAATACTATACTTTCCCACATACCTGCTTCGACTCTGTTGAAATGCATCATTCAAAACTTATCGATACTGGATAGAAATGATTGCTTAACATTTGCACATAGAATCTTCATATGTTCACTGTTGGAGTAGTAATACATCCTTAGTACCATAGTTCTGACCTTAGGATAATTTCATTTGCTTTCATGCAGTGCTATCCTATGGTTTAGACTTAGGGAAGTTGTCTAGGAGGTGAACTGGTTATTTTCAGAAATTTCACACACACTCCAACACTCTAGTCTGGTCAACTCAGCACATGTGCTCCCTCATTCATTCCTTGGAGTGCTACCTCCTTGATTTGGGGGATCTGGATTTGACAAGGGGTGGTAGTGGTGTATTTTTCCTATTTTGGCTCTCCTAGGAGCATTTATTGCCACATTGAGCCTCCCACTCACCTCTATCTTCTGACCTAGGATTTTCTAGGACTCATTAATGACCCATCAAACTTCACGAACGTTCACACCTTGGTTCATGGCTGTTTAGGATGAGTTGGGGCTCCATTGGTCCACTTAGGGGGGATTGAAGTCAAATCTCATCATGGCACTTGTACATTCCCAATTATCTTCTAGAGACTCATGAATTTTGTCTAATGTATTAGAAATATGTACCATAACATCTACAAGGTGTGTTGTAATATAATGGTTAGATATTAGCACCTTCCACATGTGCTATTCCAATTTCTTTGTTGTTTTCTTGCATATTTTGTCAAACAATTTGATGGTGAATATTGTTCTAGCTCTTAGATCTACTTCAAAAGCAATTCTCACATGGTAGCAGAGCTAGTTGGAGCTACAAACAAATCTTGTGAGGTTTGAGTTGTTGTTTAGGGCATATTTCTAGTTTATCTGAGTGTTTTTTTATTGTAGGTTCTTACAACATCTTCATGGATTTGCAAGCACTTCATCTCCTTTCCCCATTCAGCTATTCTGAATGGAATTCGAATATGTGTGTATATCTCAAGAGGAAATGTCTTTATGATGTGTCCGTTGGTTCTATGAGAGATCAAGATTCTTGTCAAGAGAAGTGTGATTGGCTAAATGACAATGATAGAGCCTATGTAACTATGTTTCTCGCTATACCTCCTACCATGCGCTATCTCCTTAATTTTGCTGAGTACCGATTCGAGCTTTGGAGAAATCTATATGAAGCTCTTGGCATGCAGGAAGAAGATGTGAGCTATATGGAGAGCAAGAAAATGGGCACCTCCTTATGTTTTCTCCCTCCTATGATCTTGATCTCATGCATTTCTCTAGAAGTTGATCGAAATGAAGAAGACAAAGTAGCAAGAGATTCAACAAATGATCCAACTGAAGTTTCTTCCTCTGTGGCTTCCTCTCCTTGTCAAGAAGCTATTTTTCATGAATATAGCATACTAGTTGCTTCCATCACTACTGCTAAAGAGTTATCTATTTATTCTATGCCCTTCTCCACTATGTCTTCTGTTACGAATGGTGAAGATGTATTTCTAGTTGATATTCATAGCGAGCCTTCTCTACATTAGAGGAAATTTGGGGTCTAAAATGGGCCTTATAAGAAAACGTGCCAAAATAAGTTTTTGTGAGTTGGAATTCAAGAACCAATAGAATTTCAATAAAATAAGTCAACCATAATGGTTGAATTGACATATTTGTCATTAAAAAAAACTACTTTTTTGGTTCGTATTTTCGACATATTTCATTGTGTTTTTACTCAAATTTCGATCGGGAGAGCTCGTTGGATGCGAAATTTGATTCTGCATCCAACGAGTACCCACACTACATACTTTTGACGGACCCCGCTACTCCAAAAACAAGAAATACCTGAAAAAATGTGATGATGATGTCATCATCATGTTTTTTCAGGTATTTCTTGTTTTTTGGGTAGCGGGGTCCATCAAAAGTATGCAGTGTGGGTACTCGTTGGATGTGGAATCAAATTCCGCATCCAACGAGCTCTCCCGATCAAAATTTGAGTAAAAACACAGAGAGATATGTTGAAAATACGAACACAAAAAGTAGTTTTTTTCTTTCTTCCTCCAAAATTAATCAATATTACTTTATTATTTTAACTATTATTTTATTATTTTAACTATTATTTTATTATTTTCCTTAGGAGGCCCATTTTAGACCCCAAAATTCCTCTAATGGAAGATGGGTTTTATTCACATGAGAGTATTGGTTTTAAAGATGGAGAGGTTTATATGTCAAGTGAAGATATCTCATTTCTTCACACTCTTTTTCCCATGTATTCCTCCACCGTGACTAGTATAGTTCCTTCAAGTTCATATGAAGATGGAGAATCCTTTTCCATGGCACACCTTCCTGGAGATGATTACAACCTTCATTCAAAGTTGATGCTTCAAGATCCTTATGACTCTCTTGTTAGATTTTATCATTCAATCTAGCATTATGTTAGGATCTTTAACTGAGAGAATAACAAGTACATCAATCAAACACAAGAGACAATGAACAAAGTGTTTTTCCTCGGGGAAACCATAAATGGAGAAAACCACACAACTTCCTTAGAGATAGAATGAACACCAAAAGTAAAACCCCAAAACAGTAAGATGATCTCCCAACAGCAGTAACCTCTTTCTTCCTAGCCCCAGTGTCTTCTTCTTCCTCAGCTATGATCTACAACTGAGTGTGAGTGAGTGTGTACTAAATAGAGAGGCTATCTCTCTATTTATACTATTTCCCGAAATGACTAAACCCTACTAGGGCCGACTTCTCTAGGAGAGTCTAATAACCCTAGTGCCCCAAAACTGTAGGGAATTTAACCCTTGATCAATAGGAGGGTCACCCACAATAACTTGACATGACTTGTTTACATTATAGAACCTCCCAATAGGAACATTGGGGCATGAAATGACTCAAGTACATTACAAATACATCCCATAATAAACATCGAGTTACAATACATAAGAAATACAAGTGAATACATTCTGAAGTTACATATACATCAACACTCCCTCTTATCTAGGAAGGTATTCTCTCGACACAATTTTTCAGCACTAGTCTTCTTCTTTGTATCATCTAGGTCATTGTCAAGTTCTCTTCATCTTCATCTTCAAGTCATCTTCATTTGGATATGGATCATCACTCGATCTGGATCATCATCACTAGATCTTGATCATCATTGGATCTGGATCATTACGGGGTCATCATCATTGGATCTGGATAATCACTCGATCTAGATCATTACAGGGTCATCATCACTGGATCTGGATCATCACTGGATCTGGATCATCACTTGATTTGAATCATCACTGCTGGATCTAGCTCATCACTTGATCTGGATCATCTCGGAGACATCATAACTGGATTTGAATCATAGCTCGATCTGGATCATCACTGGGTCATCATCATATGTGCTATCTCATGATTCTTCTCATCACAGGAAGTTCTACAGAGCCAACCCTTCATACTGGTTGTAGGCCTACCTCCTTGTAGGTATTTGGTATCCCTTATATCTTACCCTAAGTCAGAATGGCCAGCACTCACATCTGACCTTGACTTGTTAGAAAGGCACAACACTTACATCTGACCTTGAATCATCAGAAAGGCACTTAGTCCTAGAATGAGGGTTCCTGGTAATTGATCAGTTGCCTCCATTCAGAGAATGGCAGTAGCCCTTACATCTAACCCTAAGTCAGAATGGATGGCACTTACATCTAGCCTTGAATCATTAGAAAGGCGGTAGCCCTTACATCTGACCCTAAGTCAGAATGGTCGGCACTCACATCTAACATGAAAGGAAAGAATCCTCTCACCATGACAGAATGGGGGTAGCCCTTACATTTGATCATGTGGGAACCAATCCTACAGTCACATCAGAATGGTTAGCACTCACATCTGACATTGAATCGTTAGAAAGGTGGTAGCCCTTACATCTGATCATGTAGGAACTAATCCTACAGTCACATCAGAATGGACAACACTCACATCTGACCTTGACTCGTCAGAAAGGTGGTAGCCCTTACATCTGAACATGTAGGAACAAATCCTACAGTCACATCAGAATGGCCGACACTCACATCTGACATGGAAGGAAGCAATCCTCTCACCATGACAGAATGGCAACATCCCTTATATCTGATCAAGTGGGAACACATCCCTCAATCACATTAGAATGGCCGTGCGCTCACATCTGATCATGTAAGACTACATCTTACAATCGTATCAGAAAGGCCCTCAGTCCTAGACCAAGTATTCATGGTAACTGACCAGGCACCTCCATTCCAAGAATAGCAATAGCCCTTATATCTGATCATGTAAGAACCAATCCTACAGTCATATTAGAATGGCTCAGCACTCATATCTGACATGGAAGGAATCAATCCTCTCACCATGACAGAATGGCTCATCCCTTACATATGACCTACTCGTCAAAATGGCTTACGGACTCATCACTTCCCCTTGGAAGGGACCTCGATCTTGAGAACACCAAGCTTCTCCCTGAAGTACTCAAACTTCACTCTAGCCAATGGCTTCATCAACAAATCAACTATTTGTTCATCCGTCGCAACATACTGGAGCTCCACTACTCCCCTCTACACCATATCCTTGATATAGTGATACTTGATCTCGATATGCTTCGATTTTTCATGGAACACTGGGTTCTTCCTTTCTCCAATCCCATTTTGTTGTGGATTATAAGGAGTGGACAACTCCCTCTTAATCCCCGAGTCTTTGCATAACTCTTTGAATTCATTTGATGTGAATTCTCCACCATTATCTAATTGAAAGGTCTTGATCATCTTTTCTGTGTGATTCTCGATCAAGGCCTTGAATTCCTTGAATTTGCTGAATACTTCATCTTTGTTCTTCATGAAGTAAATCCATGTCTTCCTAGAAAATTCATCAATAAAAGAAACATAATATACATACCCGCTTAGTGAGCTTGATGACATTGGATCGCATACATCAGAGTGGATGAGTTCCAAGATTCCTTTTGCTTTGCTTTCGCTACTTGGAAATGTCTTATTTGTATTCTTTCCTTTCACACATCCTTTGTAGACCCCATCATGTTTTGCCTGAATTTTTGGAAGACCTTCAACAACTTTGCTTGCAAGTGGTAGTGCTCTATAATGCACATGTGCAAGCCTTCTAAGCCAAAGTTCATTTGGCTCTACTGTGTCATGGAGCAATGCTCTTTTTGGATGGCCCTTCAATTTGTATAGACCTCCTTCTTGTTCCCCAATCACTACTACATCATTAATAGTCTTTCCCTTTGGCCACATGATAACTTGGCCATCTATAAATGCAACCCTCATGCCTTTTGCATCTAATGCAGATATGGAGAGAAGGTTCTTCTTGAGTCCTAGTACAAACAATACATCTTGCATCTTCATAGACTTTCCAGAGTCTAGTTTATAGGAGGATTCCCCACTACCTTTTATTGGATATTGGTAGTCATCTCCAAGTTTCACCTTGTGAGGTGATTCATGTTCTGAAAGTTTTACAAAGGACTCTTTGAATCTTGTCATATGTTTGGAAGCCCCACTGTCTATAAGCCATACATTGCTTCCATGTGTGATGTTTCCTGTGAGAGAAAAAATCAAGACATATTCTTCATCACTTGAAGAGTCTTCACTTTCATATATGGTTCTCTTCTTGGATGGTTCATCATCTTCTGCAGCATGATCATGATGTCTTCTTTTGTTTCCCTTTTTATTATTTTTTCTTTTAGGACAATATTTTGCAAAGTGTCCTACTTCTTCACATGTATAACATCTGCTTCTAGACTAAGTCTTTTCTAGAGTTAATTTTAGAGAAATGCTTACCTCTGGAGTGATGAGAACTTCTTTTGCTTTTCTTAGAATGAACTGTGAGGCTTGATCTTCACTTCCCATCTTTTCTTCTCGAGCTGCTATCCGAGCTTCTTCTTGAGAGCATTCTTCCCATAGTCTACTGAACTTGACTAACTTATTTCTGGCACATATCCCTTGAATAAAGGAGTCCCATGATCTAGGGAGACCATTCAAGGTGGTCATCACAACCTGTTCATTCTCCACTTCTTCATCTACTGCTTCCAGCTGTTCCTTGATCTGACAGACCCTTGTAAAGTAAGACTAGATGGTCTCAGCATTCTGGATCTTTACATTCTTCAGTTGGTTTCTCAGAGTCATTTCCAGTTTATGTTCTTCCCTTCAAACAATTTGGTTAGGGAATCAAACATATCTTTAGGTGTATTTAGGGAGAACACCTGTGGTATGAGGTGATCCTTGATTGAATCAGCAATGATCCTCTTTTACATAATCAACTTCTTCTTGTGTAAGGCCTTAGCCTCATCTCCCTCTGGAACTGGAACCTCCTCATTGATATAGGAGTCCAACTCATTTTCTTCCAGGACCAGGGAGATCCTATACTTCTAGGCTCGAAAGTTATCAATCCCTCAAGCTTTTCATCACGCTTGGTATGATGAGACATCTTAATTGAGAACCTCAAATGGAAATACAAAAGATTTATATCTTACTAGTTCAAGATGTCAGATCTGGATTTGGAGCTGAAATTCTGCAGTGCTGGTTCAGGAGTAGATTAGGGTTTTTCTTTTATAGAGTTTTGTCTAACCAAATGCTTTGATCTTGATCCCTAAATTCTATTTTGAGGAGGAGATCAATCCAGGACTTGGCTCACTGAAAAATTCCACTTCTGTGGAAAGCCCTAATTTTCGGGAGTAGTGTCGGGTCCAAAATTGAAAAACCTCAGAATTGGACTATGCTTCGATAGAAAGATGCGCCCTAAGGAGGAGATTTATTCCAACTTTCTTTTGCTAAAAATATATGGAGAGAGATCCAAAAAGTAGGAAGCCCTAGTTCCCGCAGCTGCATAGTGTCTTCTTCTCAGGTTAGCTCTAATAACATGTTAGATTTTATCATTCAAGCTAGCATTATGTTAGGATATTTAACTGAGAGAATAACAAGTACAACAATCAAACACAAGAGACAATGAACACAATGTTTTTACTCAGGGAAACCATAAATGGAGAAAACCCCGCAACTTCCTCAGATATAGAATCAACACCAAAAGTAAAACCCCAAAACAGTAAGATGATCTCCCTACATCAGTAACCTCTTTCTTCCTAGCCCTAGTGTCTTCTTCTTCCTCAGATATGTGCTACAACTAAGTGTGAGTGAGTGTGTACTAAATAGAGAGTCTAGCTCTATGTTTATACTAATTCTCGACATGACTAAACCCTACTAGGGCCAACTTCTCTAGGAGAGTCTAATAACCCTAGTGCCCTGAAACTACGGGGGATTTAACCCTTGATCAATAGGAGGGTTACACACAATAACTTGACATGACTTGTTTACATTATAGAACCTCCCTATAGGAACATTAGAGCATGACATGACTCAATTACATTACAAATACATCCCGGAATAAACATCAAGTTACAATACATAAGAAATACAAGTGAATACATTTCGAAGTTACATATACATCAACATATATTGGGGTCACCTATTCTCAAGCACTTCAAGTCCCTTTTGGGCATGTCATCCTGTTTGTTTTGAGGTTCAAGTATGAAGAGCACCATTCTCTCTCCTATCAGTGCATTTTAGTTGTTCTACATGGTCTGAGGATTCATCATGCAACTGTTCTTAAGTTGGTTGAACACATTCCACTTCTTCCCAAGAAGAATATTCCTCGAGACATTTTTATTTAGTTTGGAGTGTATGCATATTTTCGTATCTATGTCATTTCCATTTTTGAGTGGAGGTTTTGTCCCATGAGGTTTTCCTCCTTACCCTAGTTACATGGATCATTAAAATTTTGTTGTAAAAGGTGATTTGTGCCGTAGTTTCCAAGGCCTTAATAAATCATTTTGAATAATTTGGACTAACTCTAGATTAAGGGGGGGTGTTGGATCAGTAATACATCCTTAGTACCATAGTTCCGACCTTAGGAAAATTTCATTTTCTTTCATACAGTGATATCCTATGGTTTAGACTTAAGGAAGTTGTCTAGGAGGTGAATTGGTTATTTTCAAAACTTTCACACACACTCCAATGTTCTAATTTGGTCAACTCAGCACATGTGAAACCTCATTAATGCCTTGGAGTGCTACCTCCTTGATTTGGGGGATCTGGGTTTGATTAGGGGTGCTAGTGTTGTATTTTTCCTATTTTGGCACTCCTAGGAGCATTTATTGCCACATTGAGCCTCCCACTCACCTCTATCTTCTCACCCACACTTGTCAATGACTCAGTAATGACCCATCACACTTCACCAATGTTCACACCTTGGTTTGTGACTGTTTAGGATGAGTTGGGGCTCCATTGGTCCACGGGGGATTGAGGTCAAATCTCATGATGAAAATTGTAGATTCCCAATTGGATTCTAGAGCCTCACAAATTTTTTCCAATGTATTATAAATATGTACCATAACATCTACAATATGTGCTATAATATAATGGTTATATATTAGCACCTTTTGCATGTGTGATTCCAGGTTCTTTGTTTTTCTCTTGCATATTTTTTTAAACACTTTGATGGTGAATATTGTTCTAGCTCCTAGATCTACTTGAGAAGCAATTATCACATTCACCATCTCCAATGATGGGTAGGAAAGATTGAACTGAGTCCAGAGAAATCTAATCAGAGATCAAAATTACAATCCTTCCAACTCTTTATTATAATGGGACAACTACATATGGGGATTGTCTTCAATGTCAACAAGATCCACATCTTGGACTACTTCATCATCAAATGTAATTGCAAGGGATTTCTCCACTCTTCATAAATGGAGAAACTAGGGGAAGCTACAACCATGTCTTTGATATCCTTTTTAGCTGGGAGTACCTCTTCAATAAATACTTCATTATATTGTTTAGAACAAATATAGAAATATGGCTCGACCCGATCTAGACTAACCTCTTATCCTTCTCCAAATGGTAGGAAATGCTCATATATTTCTTCGGAATATGTGCAATCGGAGAGCTCAAAAATAATACTACTATGTCTCGAAGAATCATAGAATGATGGTCCCAGGATAAGAAAATTTGTCTCAAATGTCTCGAAGATATCATAAGAAATTTTTTCACGAGGGTAAGGAAAAATCACCATTTCCTTGTGTTGTTCAATTTCTTCAAATAGAGATTCTTGGTCCTCATTTCTAGGAGTACCATCATCTTCGTCTTCAGTAGTACATTCATTTTCGGACATAAGGTCGAAGATGCCATCAACAATATCTTGAACAATGGTTTCTTTAAGCATGCCTTTCGAGGCTTAATATTCATCACATAATTCTTCGATAAGGATTTCTTCATGCTCTTTTGTGACCTACTAAATAATATTCACACGCTCTTCCTTCTCTAAATAAGCCCCTCGTGTACTCGACATGAGACATCCATCTCCTACCTTTTTGGGACACCATTAACTACAAAATGTCTCTACCAACTCTGTAAAAGAGGATATTTTTCCTTTGGCTAGGATTCCAAACCAATCACGATCCTTTCCTTCCATGTGAAGGACGAACAACCTCATGTAGACATCTTCTTCCTTAATACCATGTTCTAGAGCCAATATCATAAACTTCTCCATATGGTCCTCATTATCATCATGATAATCATGAAAATTTGGCTAGAATGTCTCTCATAACTCATTTGAATACCCTTGAAGGTTTGATAAATAAAGAGGATCAAAACACAACTCCATTTCTGCAATAGTCGATGGATCAGAGTCTTCAAGATGCAAACCCAAAGTTTCTTCTTTGATCTTCATCATGGATGTCCTCTTGGATCTTGCCTTGTACATAGTCAATCAAGCCATTCCTCACATATTCATCCATATTAGGTTCCCATTCTTTGCTAAATTCCTTAACCAAATTCCCAAGTGAGGAAGTCCCATTAGGAGGGAGCTATATTTGACATCCTAGTTATTCCTCAAATCAATACATAGCACAAATAATTTCATTTTAACATCCTCATGTATTATATTGGATTTCACAAGAAATCCCCTGAACATTAATAGATGCACTGATGTTACATACTCATATTCACGAAACTTTGGAAGGAGCACTTTCCCATCATTATGACTATCCAACTGATGTGGATATCCCAGTATGTGTGAGAAATCTAATGTATCAAACGAATGATGGTATATTTATGCTTCATCAAAGGATGCCATATCATCTTTTGATATTTCCTTAAATTGCAATTTTTGTTGATTTTTATTGGTGGAGTTTCGAGATGGGACTTGCAGGATTAGAACTTAACAAAAATCCTATCAAAGTAGAAAGTGAGTACTTACCTCTTGGATCAACTTAGTTATTGTAGGGTAATTATTATTATTTTCGGTCAGATTTACCGTGAGAGACTTGTCTAGTTAGTTTGATAAATCTCACCAAAGTATAAAACAAGAAAATACATGAACCAGATGGTATATGTTGGATGTATCCAAAAGACTCAACCCATAAATCCCCCTTCAATAGAATGTCGCCACTTTTCTTTGAGGTCCTCGACAATGACACTGAAAATGTTATAACACCGTTGGACTTCATGAATTTTTTTTTAACAAAATCTATTGTTCATGTCAAGGAAATAAAACATTTGACCTAAGCAACAAACCCCAACTATTATGCAACAATCCTCAAGCGTTCCTGACAATGGTGCCAAAAAATGTTACCGGTCAAACTAGCAGTCCTTTCAAACAAGACTAAGTATGCACTATGCTTTTGATGGTAAGCATACGAGAGGGGCTAACATCCAATGTCACCACAACCTAACTCATCAACTTCTTTTTGTAACTCCTAAGCCTAGGGAAGAGTCCTTGATAGAGTTAGAACACCCGTAGACACCAAAACACCTAGAAATACCCTTCTATAAGAATTATGTCTAATATCAATCCTTTATATGGAGTCAACAATGCATAATAAATACACATAAATCGCATAAACGGATTTAATTCAATATACCACTAAATATCAATAAATATCACCACTTCAATGCATTTCACAAATCCCAAGGAAATGTTTAACACTTCCCAAGGCATTGCCTAAAAAAAATGTACTTTGAAGGGGAATGATCAAGTGGCCTAGGGCGCACTTGATGATCTAATTAGAATTGAAAAATCCCTATAGAAACCCTAGTTTAAGCAATTTCATGTTTCCCAATGCATTAGGTCAAAGTGGGACACCCTAAAAGATCTATTTATAAATCTACTAGCGTGAATTTGTTGGGTGGACCCAAATTATCAAATGCCAAATATTTTTGTGTTTTTGAAATTATCTAGACTTTTAGGGTTTTCCCAACAATATTATATTTTAGGGTTTTTCAATATATAAAAAAGCATGCAAATTGCTAAAAGGGAGATAGAAGTTTATTGAAAAGATAAGGCATGCGATTATTGTCTCAATGCCTAGGGAATTGAGAGATTGATACTAGTGTCACTCTCTTAGAGTGGCTTTTAATACTTGCAATTAGGGAATCAACTAATAAACACAAGAGTTAGGTAGAATATCATAATTACGACAAGTGAAGAAGTCCAAGGCCAAGTAACAATGGGGAGCTCTTAGGAAAGGAAGGTCTTCTCATGCAAGGCTAACAAAATACTAGTAAGAAACCATAACACTTTAGGATAATGCACCATAACAACACCATTAAACTAGGTTAGAAGTACAAGTTACCAACATTTAATAAACATGAGAAAGATAGCATCTTGGCTCACCTTTGTGCCTGCGTTATTACAACCATTCTTTAGCATCAACCAATAGCATGTGTAAAAGAAACCCTAAAACTTCATCAAATTAAAATTCAAGCAAGAAAGGTCATCCAAAGAGAGGTGCACATAGCATCAATAGCTCTAATAAACCGAGAGAAATAGAAAAGATCTCATAATGAACCGATTTATTGTTTTTGTTTTACAATGATAGGAAGGAGGTATTTATATAAGACTAGCCTCTCCTAATTTTAAATAATAAGCCTAAAAGTTAGTGTGAAAAATATAACATTTGTCTTGCTCACCCAAAACTTTAGGGGCTAAACCACTAATAATAATAATAAAATATCTCTAAATGGCATAAAATTAGTAAATACAGTGCAATTAGGCTACACTAGGTGCTAGGTGTGCCTAAAGGAGGACATCATGCCCCAACTAATACTAACAAATGTGTGCCCTCAACGTCCTCCTTCATTATCCTTGTACGTTTGTTTAAAAAGGAAGTACATTTTGTAGGTAATACAACCCATGGGAGGGGTAAAATAGGTCCAAGTGAGCAAATAAGGTGTTCTAGATAGGGTACAAATCCATTACAAAGTGCTATCACCTTTTAAATGGTAAATAAATGAGTGTGGTCACATGTCCAAGTGATTAGCCTCCCAAGGGAACCAACCCGTACAGAAAAAAAAAAACACTTCCTGAAGGTGGAGATCAAACATACCATCCATGACATGATTAGGGGTCTTTAGCCCCAAATCAACACTCTACACTTCAACTTGGCTTTTACATCACAATATTTAACCCCTCGCTTTGGTAGACTTGACTAGGAATGCTATAGATAATCTGAGGTATAACAAGGTGCAAATATGAATATTTATTGCGTTTGGATTTTGTATGAGGTGAAAATATGAACACTATGCTAACTCAAAGAGTTCGTATGATTTTGATACCTGCACTAGCTTTAGCAAGGTGAGTTTATGCTTATCAAAACATTATCTATTTAATAACATATGCAAATATTGGTAATAAATCATGAAGTTTGTTTAGAATATAATATAATGGCTATTTTTGTTCAAAGATTTGAAAAACTGCATACATCCACACTCTATAGTGAGTAAAGAACTATTTTATAGATGAATAGAAACCATTTTTTAAATTTTAATAAGTCAAACAATTTCTATTTCTTCTTATTTATTTCTTGTGTTTATTCTTTATAAAATTCAATTGAGCCATGAACTTCATTCCAAACTTGTTTTTATTAATGGAACTAACCTCAATTTCCTTTCATAGATGCTTGGACGGATGTGCCATCATTTGTTGAGGTAAACCAGAGATTTCTTTTATATCTCTCCATATTTTAGTGGAGGTGGTTAAATACTAGGTGGGTAGTGCATCAGAACATGGTGTTATAAGGTTGATATCATGTTCATTATAATGGTTATGGTGTTATTTTTTATTATTGATTGCCATTTGGAAAAAAAAACATTACTTTTTTCTATTAAAATCATTAAACTTTTTTTTATCCGTATCTTACTTTATTCATTTTAAAACTTTTCAATTATTAAGTCAAAATATCAATATTGAAATCAATTTGTAAATGACAATTATGACATTTGAAAAAACATTGAAATCAATGAATTTTGCTTATAACCATTATGCCATTTAAGAAGAACTATAGTTATCCATTCAAAACTAGTTTATTACATGAAATACATTGTATATTTATTATAATTTTTCTTAAATCTATAAAAAAAATACTAAATCCCAAACATGTTGATTTAAGTTTTTAATATTAAACTATAAACATAGTGTTATGAAACTATAACTAGCAACAACCATATCAATCTTAATATGTTTGGAATACGTCAAGAGGAATACATCACCAAGTGAAGTTAATTTAATAGTTGTATCATGATTGGAGTTAACCTAATAGTTAATCTAATAGTTATCCAATATAATTGTGATTAGAGTTAAAGTTAAGCTAATAGTTGTAAAATCATTGGATTTAAACTAATAATTGTATCTAATAGTTAATTTAAAAGTTAATATATCAACCATTGCAATTCAATTAAAATTTGTGAGTGGAGTTGAAGTTAAGTTTAAGTTGTATCATCATTGGACTTAACCTAATAGTTATAAATTATTTTCCTAAAGAATGTGTCAATTACTTGTATCTAATAGTTAATCTAACATAAAAACCACTTAAGTTGTGGTTCTTAAGCTCATAGTTGTATCATCATGTTGGAGTTGAGCTAATAGTTGTATTTAATAGTTAATTTAAAAGTTAATATAAATCTATTGTAGTTAATAAAAGAGCTTTGAGTTATCGTGACTTCTAGCTCCCAAATGGAGTTGGACTGAGCCTTATGCATATTAACTGGACTCCCAATTGGTAGGTAGAGTTCGAGTGTCACATCAGTTGCACATTACCATTCCACTAAGTGTAGTTATCACATGAGTTAAGAGGAATTTATTAGGAGTTCAGAGGGTTTTATTAGGAATTATACTACCACGCGAATTGCACTTTACTTCAATTCCCAACTGTAAAATGAAGTTTGACTAATTAAATCGAGTTCGAGTTGCTAGATGGAGTTCAACTGTCACATGGGCTACACATTACCATGCCATTAAGTTCAGTTATCACATGAGCTATTTTTTTATTTTTTATAATTGTTTATAAGGAGTTCAAACGATTAATAGTTAATTTAAAAGTTAATATACATCTTTTGTGGTTAATAAAAGAGCTCTGAGTTATCCTGACTAAGCCTTATGCACATTAACTAAACTCCCACTTGGTAGGTGGAGTTCGAGTGTCACATGAGTTGAGTTCGACTCTTACATGACTGCACATTAGCTAGACTCCTAGATGCCAAATGCAGTTGGACTAAGACGTAAGTAATTAGATTTGAAGTTAAGATAATAGTTGTAGAATCATTGGAGTTAAGCTAATAGTTGTATCTAATAGTTAAGCTAAAGAGCTATGAGTTATCATGACTTCTAGCTTCCAAATGGAGTTTGACTAAGCCTTATGCACATTGAGCTATGAGTTATCGTGACTTCTAGCTTCCAAATGGAGTTTGACTAAGCCTTATGCACATTAAGTGGAATCCCAATTGGTAGGTGGAGTTCGAGTGTCACATGAGTTGCACAATACCATGCCACTAAGTGCACTTATCAAGGAGTTCAGAGGAATTTATTAAGAGTTCAAACTATTTTATTTGGAGTTCGACTCTTACATGTACATTAGCTAGACTCATAGATGCCAAATGCACTTGGACTAAGCCGTAAGTAATTAGAGTAGTAGTTAAGCTAATAGTTGTAGAATCATTGGAGTTAACATAATAGTTGCATATAATAGTTAAGCTAATAGTTATCCAATATAACTTTGGTTAGAGTTGAAGTTAAGCTAATAGTTCTAAACACATTTGTGTTAAGCTAATAGTTGTATCTAATAGTCGATGGAGTTAAGCTAGTAGTTGTATCTAATAATCGAAGAGTCGAAGATTAATTTTAATTTTTACAACTATCACTAACTCTACTTATCACATGTTAATTAAATTATTTTTTATTTTCTTGAAATTATTAATTATTAATTTTGGAGGACACTCATATAATCAATGACAGTACACTTGTCTCATTCTCATTTAATCTTGGACGACTACCATAGAATACACTTGTCTCATTCTGATAGGTAGATGAAAAAGCATTGATGGTAGTCCACCCCAGAATTCTAACATATATACGCCTATTGACATAAACATAGTGTTAGCTTACATGTAATTTTGTCCCCATACTATTATGTTTCTTTAAAAAAACAAAAACACATTTTGATTTGGGATTTCATAAAGTCAAAATCCCTTTTTTTAAGCTATCGTTTTGATAAGATAAACAAGCTTACTTCAACGATATGAACATGGTTATGCACAAGTACTTAAAGTATGTCATACACGTTAATATTAAGTTTATTCTAAATTAAGTTTATTTTCAATTTTGATTAATTTATTAATATTAAATTAGTGGTTGATCATTAATCATACATTCATAAAACAATTTAATAAATCATTTTTTTTAAAACTTAATTCTTTTAGATATTCACATTATAAATTTACAAAAGAACTATGATAAGTTCTTTACACGTACGTAATAGAACATAGGATACTACAATTATACTTGGTAGGCATTTCAAAAGCATATAATTATACCAGTGCCCAACTCTTTTATGTATATACCTTTTTAATGGCTGCAAGACCCATATACTTAAAGCATATAATTATACCAGTGCTCAACTCTGTTATGTATATACCTTTTTAATGGCTGCAAGTTGCAACTGTAACCTTTTACATATAAAAATTAAAAAGACGGGAATCCTTGCACTAACGATACATAAAAGTGTTGTCTTATTATTAAAATTTGCTGACAGTCCATCCTGTAAATGAAAAACAATTGAAGAATAATATCTCCCAATCTAGCCTTATAAATTTGAGCAATCTATTTAGTCAATCGAGTCGGCGTGCTAATTCGTCTAGTTAGTTTCTCTCTGCACCTGCACCTGCACCAGCTAAGGTTGTTCCCCTTGTTGTGGTTCTATTATGCGTAGATGTAAAAATAATTTGTTGTTAATTATATATCGCACTTGCACCTGAGTATGCCTGGGTGGAAACTCGAGGTATCTAGGTGGGTGGAAACGAGGTAGCTTGGTTGATGTGCAACTTGGTTGCATAGCACATGAGGAAATCGGATGTAAAGGTATACCCACAAGAAACCTGGTGAATCCATGCATAATAACATCCACCCAGAAATCTGGGTATCTTATGTAAAGTATTTTTTATTTTTATTTAATCAAGTATATGTAGGATCTATTATTTTACTATATGTAAAGGAACTTACCCAAACCAAAATAAAACATCTACGCATTTATAATATTATAAAAACTAGAATAAGACTTTGATTTTTACAAAGTGTTTATGCATTTATAATATTTGACAAAACTAGAATAGAATGAGAATTTGCATTTTACGAAGTGTTTTCTTGTTTGTCTCATATAAAATGTGTATAACTCTATGAATTGCGCAACCTTTCAAAAAGAATCGAATTGTTTTTGTCTTTGGAGGGAGGGAGGCACGAGTGTCTCACATGCAATTCATTCAATTTCCAAGCGACAGTGACATTAGATTGGAAAAACTGAGAACCAACACATGTTTGCACTTCACTTTGAGGTGAGCAAATTAGCCCTAAGCCTTCGCTACTGCTAGCTGTTGAACAAATGGCACGACTTATTTCCTAGATAAGTTTACAGTCCAGCAATTGAAACGGTTGCATCCTAACCGGTTTCAACAACGTATAGCGCTGACAGCCACAACGATACCTGAAGTTCGGCCCCTCATTAGCTGCATTCTTTCATTCAAGTAGGGGTGCCATCTATCTGTCTATTGGGTGCCATCTATCTGTCTATTATCTTGTGCCAGCCCTCCGATTCTTCAAACTAGAGATGGAACATGAATTGCTTAATGGTTTTGAAAGTTGTAGTGACTTAAGCTATTTTGCTTGTGTATGAGAACACAATACGGAAATTGTTTCTTATTAGGACACATTTAGGGCATAGGTTCAGTATTAAGACCTCTTACGGGGTTCAACTGAAGATTGTGAGATCTTTTGGTTTTCTTACTATGATATCGCTTATATCTATTTGACAAAAAAATGGATGCTATGCACCAGAATGCGGAGATGGTCAAGAAGAAAGAGAGGGTTTGGCGGTTTCCTTAAGACTCATAGCCAATATTATTGTCAATTCAGTTTCAACCTGTCTTATCAGGTTTTTGAATACGACTTATAATTCAATCTTGTAAACTCCTTTGATCTGGTATAGCCAAAAGTCCTCTTTACCATAGGAAGTCGAGCAAAAGGAGTGCCCCATGGGAGATAAAATAATATTTAATGGATTTAAACTATTAAAGGACAAATAGGAACATGGAGAAACAAAAGATCTGACCAGGAAAAATACAAGAAATGGAAGTTTGACCGACGTCACTAGGGTGCTTGCTCCTTCGATATGAGCGATATGGTCGTTCTACTATTTTAATTATGTAAATTAATTATATATGTAAAAATTATTTAGCATTCAATATTTTTGTAAAGCTGGTAGACCTCCATAAAATCTAAGCCGAGTTAAAAAATAAGCAATATACCATCAAGGTCCTGTAGATGATGTCAGAGGCCAGAGAATGAGCCAATATGTGCTTTTAGTGGTTCCACAGTTTTCTCACGGTCAGTTCGGAGTGACTCTACAGTCGGTTCGGCATTTTTTTATTAAAAAAAATATATTTGTATCTTATTTTATTTAAAGGTTATTTATTATTATTCCAACACCTCATGAGTATTTACAAAACAACAAACCCTATGTCTATTTTCATTTTTTTTTTAATTCCAATTTTTTCTAAAATTTTTTAAGACACTTTTAAGATGGTTGTATAATTTTTTAAATTTTATTTTATGATATATTTTAATTATTATTAAATTATTAATATAAATAATAATTTTTATGTTTACATGAAAGCGCGACCCAAAAAACTTTAAACTTCAAAATCAATATTTTTTTATATCAACACTAAAATAATATACAATTGATTGCTAAAATTACTTTTATAATTTTTTAAATACATTTTTTTAAATACATTTATAAATGCATTTATCTTGCCCCAAAGTGAAACACATTACCATGTTTTTATCCTATTAGAAATATTCTTAAGATCAACCTTGTAATATAAAGAAACCTAAAATTTCCACCATTCACCATTCATCAAATGAAGACAAACTTTCCAAAAGAGAGGTGGACATCACTATAAGTTCCAATTTGTTTCAATGGAATTGATCAAAAGTCCCTATAGTTGAGGGCAGGGAAGCTTTTCTATTTGGTTAGTGGGGAAGCTTAAGTATTAGGGGCGGAGCTGCTCGACTAAAAGGAGAGGTCTCTTCCTAGGAATGCAGTTGTACTAAGAAGGAAAAAAAGGATAACTAATTTCAACCCTTGTCCATTTTTACAAGTGCGGTTAGAAGAATTATTTATATGAGGATTCTTTTCCTTAATTTAATTTTAGAGCCTACCTTACAAAAAAGTAAAATCACATAAAACTAGGGCTTGTCACCCACAAGTCAGGGACTAAGCCAAAAAAGGGAAGAACTCCATGCCCCAACTAACCTCAACAATGTAGAAAATCCCTCAACAACTTCCCCTTTAGCAATGTAAATATCTCTCTTGAAAAAGATGTCATGATGATGATAAGCACATAAAGGCTAAGAGGAGGGGTCTTATAATAGAAAATAATGTCCAAGTGGCCATAAAGAAGGTGTGATAAACTGGGTATCACAACCCTTACATGCAAGACCACCTCATACACAACAAATAATATGTGTGGCCAGGATCCCGTAAGTCATGTGTCTTAATGGACGCATCCAAGGAAGCACTAGAGACCAATGATACAGGTGACTTCTACTCATATAGAGGAAATAAAATATGCCACTAATCCAACACTTCTCGGAATGAAAACCGGGAGAACCTTCCATGACGAGATCACGGGTCTTGAGCCCCATCAGAGAACCACTTTTACATAAACAAACCTAGACTTGTACTTTTACAATGTCAAAATATCACCTCACTATGGTAGATCCTTGTAGACATGCTGCAAATGATCTAGGCTACAACAATTATCATATCATAATAATTGCCACATCATAGATATAACCTTTCTTGAATTTTCAAAGAAGATGCTAAACTTACAAGGAAATGAGCTAGTAGGTGATGTGGAGTCTTTTTGCTAGGTAACTAATCCATACATTTTCTTTATTAGAATGACTCAATGACTAATAAATTATGGATAAAGCATCATCATTAAATGTCTATAGTCTAGGATCATTTGTAAATTATAACATTTGGGCAATTGATTCTCTATTGATTGCGGAAATGGCTCTTGAGACATCAGTAGATACGACTCCTTTTCTCAACTAAATAGTTAGAGGCACATTGCGTCACAAATTTTAGAAAATTATAAGTTTGAGGAACTACAACATGGGCTAGGTTTGTTTCCAATAAATGTAGAAAATCACAGGTGTTGACATATTTGATTTGTACCTCCTTAATCAACTGATAGAGGTTAGATATGAAGAGGGAAGGGTTGAAAACCTCATATTGTGTGTTACTATATATTGTTCATCCTTAGGGTTGGTATTTTATGAAGGAGAATTCAAACTAGGGCCACATGTTGTATCCATTTTATTGATTAATTGGGCTAATTTAGCATATAATGAATCAATGAAAAAACCATGGAAATGGTTACCAATTAGTTCTTTGGCGTTCACAATTTGAGGCGATGTGTAAGTGATCTCTTTTATCAAAAACAACGTTGACCCATCATTAGAGAAAATATGGCTCTAAAATGAGTCTCCTAAGGAAAATAATAAAATAATAGTTTAAACAATAAAATAATATTTATGAATTTTGAAAGAAGAGAGAAAAAACTAATTTTTCATTGTATTTTCAACACATTTCCCTATGGTTATACGCAAATTTTGAGTGGCAGAACTAGTTGGATTTGGAATTCATTTCTACGTCCAATGAGTACCCACACTACATACTTCTGATGAAATAGAGAAATATATGAAAAAAATGTGTTACTTTCAAAAGTAATACGTTTTTTCATGTGTTTATTGTTTTTCATGGGTTGAGGTCCATAAAAAGTATGCAGTGTGGGTACTCATTGGATGCACAATTGAATTATGCACCCAACAAGTGTTCTTCCTTGAAATTTGAGTAAAACCATAGGGAGATTTGTTGAAAATACAAAGAAAAAAGTTGCCTTTTAATGACAAATATGCAAAGTCAGCCATTATGGTTTACTTTTTTCTTTAAATTATATTATTTTTTTAGGAGGCCCAATTTAGACCCCAATTTTTCTCTAATGAGTGCTCTTTCTTTTTCCTTAGAAGCAAGATTTTTCAACTTGTCCCATTTACCTTTATAAACAAAATCAAAATTTCCATATGTCACTTTCTTATTGGTTGAAAATTGGATGACATCATCATGAAATCACCTCATCCACATGGCCATGTGTCATCCTATGGTTGGTCCATGTAGCATGCATGCGTCCTACTGGAAGCTCCATGTGTGCACAATAGGGTTGAGTTTATTGGGTGTGTGCCATATTTATTAAACTTAAGTGGTGCCTAGTGTATGCGTTGTGGATATGCCATATCGGTGCCAACTATCCTTGAGTTGGTGAGACACCTATATTCGATCAAATGATTTTCTATTTAGGTGGTATGTGGTTTAGAAAACCCCACCAATGCAAGGTAAAATGAATCAAACTCTACCACTTTTGAGCCACTATTTCCTCCTTTCGCATTTCCCACCCTAGATTAAAACATTAGAAACTCATGAATGCAAAATAAAATTCATACCATTGCTCTTTTTTGAGGCCCAATATCTAATCATTTAGCCCATGGTTAGTCCATTTTATCACTTGTTATATTTCCTGATGAAGACATAATTCCTTACTTTGCTAAGTTAGACACTCAAGCACTACTTAGAATAATACATAGGTCGTATTTTAGCAATCATATGCTAACTCTTGCTAGCATATGGATTTTATTTAGCACTTAGGCGATAACACTATTAGAGTTCAAATTAAATTTCTTAGTGCTCTATCACTTGTTCGAGCCCCTACAAAAGTTGAAATTGTGTATTGTATTAACAAGCCCCAAACTCAATTTGGATGTTGGTCATTGGGACTACCTATTTGTAATAGATCCTATATTAAAGCATGATATATTGCATCTATAAAAAACATGTCTAATATATGGAGAATAGAAACCCTTCTTATATCTTGAATCGATATACAATTGTGGGTTCAATGATGGTGCCCAAAAGTTGAAGCTCCATAGGAATTTCCTTAAAATTAAAATGGAAACATTGACACTCCAACACCACCAAGGAAGCATACCCCTTGAAAATCTAGGGTTGAAAAGAGAGACTCATAGTGAACATCGCTAGTTAGCAAGATATATCTACTTCTAAAGGTTTATGAGGGAGGAATCGAAAAGGAAAATTTTATTTTTTCAACATGAATATGGTGATCCAAACATGATGTAGGATTCAACCTTCATTTTCAAAAAGGTTCTCCCATATATTTCTTTCTCTCTTCATTGTAAATCCAAAATAATGTGGGAGAAAAATATAGCCTTTGCTTACCATAATAATTCTCCCAATGAAGTGAGTAAACCCTTTTCATTTGAAGAGTCATCTTACAATTGTGACATAGATCCTGAAAACAATGAAATGAGAGAGTTAAGGTAATAAGTGTCATCCAATCTTTGGAACAGGGATACCATCAAGGATAAGTCAAAATCATTCTAAAAATATACAAAAAATGAAACTTGACTTTAAAATGCCAATGACTAGCCTCCTCAATAATATAACAAAGTGTGAAGATGTGATCCATCACCTAATAGTTCCAAAACCTGGCTTTCCATACAATTTATTGGTGTTTCCTCCTAAAAGATTCCAATATCCATGTATATTTCAAAATCATGGAATAAAGTTTAGAAAAAGTATTCCCAATCTTATATTCATTGAATCTTAACTATTTCACAAATTAAAAGTTGTCTGGATAGAATTTTGTGACCAAGTTTGGGAGAAGAACAAATGTTGTAATGTTTCAAACCAAAGTTAATACATGATCATATAAAGGAATAAGACAATATTGAATCCCAAATATTTGTTCTTAACCCAATGTAGATATTAAAAACATGGTGCCAAAGTCGAGCCTAAATTTACGTGAATTTAAGGGGGATTTTAACCCATAATTTTTTATATACCAGGTTCAAGAAGATATAAAAATATTTCAACTGGAAAACATGAAGGAAGATGATACCAAAAAGGGTAAAATTGAAGAGAAGAGAAAAGGAAAAAGTGAATATAAAAATGTGGCATAAAATGATAAAATATCTAAATTCAAAATGCCTTCCCTTGATTATGAAAAAATAACTTGGACAATTTAAAACATTGAGGAAAAAACACATGTTTGTACAAGAGTATAATAAGTAATTTATGTAACTAAAAAACGACATACTTGCAAGAAGATGAAGAAAGGGTTGAAACAATATTTTATAATGGGCTACAAATTTAACTCCATGATGTTTTAGATTTTCTAAATGTTCCTTCCTTTAATAAACCCTATTGATTTTGGTGGCATTGCATTTAGAGGAAGAGGAATCTCTTCAAAAATACTAAGACGAATCTTGAAGTAAGCAAGGAATTGAAATATGATTCTAAAGTACATAGTGATTTCCGAGGTGGAAAAAGAAGAAGAGGACAATGAAACATTATCTTAAGAAAACCATTGGGATTTTATATTTTGTAATGAAGATAAACTGTCAAAACCCCAATTTTTCACAAAAATTTAAAATTTTGAGATAACATAAAATGCCGGTGCTGCAGTTTACTAACAGCTAATGGTTAGTAGAAAAAGAAACAGTCCAATGATTAGCATTACACATTTTCAAATTATGTTCACTAAGAAGTTTCCTTTTCGTAACAAAGATAAGGTTTACTTGCGTATTGTTTTATTTCAGTTTACTGATGAGTTTTCTTTATGGCAAGTAGGTGGAATCTATCTTTGAATCTTGGGCTTACTTAGTATTTATGCTAACGTAGAAAGATTACCGGTTCTTACAAGTTTACAGGTATGATTGAACAAGTAATTGTTTAAAATTCATAAAGTATCAAGAAGTGTTTCTATTTGCAATTATTGTGCTTAGTAAAATAAGCTGATAAATTCCAAGCAACTTCAAGGAGGTAAAGTAGTTTATTTATTTAGTTATTCTTGTAAGCAAAGTTCTCATAAAAGAGTTCCTTTCTTTATCAATTTAATGAGAGTAAAGTTACTTACCGTGGACTCTCGACTTGTAATCTTTGTTGCATAATAACTTCCACTTTGATATACAGATCTTGCAATGTTATACTTATTGTATAAATCAATTGCTCATTAACAGGTTATTAGCTTCCTCATCATTGTCGTACTGCATGTACTATTGTATCATATACATTATCATACTATTTACTTGAGTATCAAGCTAATCGATATTTACCTTTTGTAGGGAAACTTAGAGCCTGTACAACTTCTTGATATAACAAGTTTGATTAGTGTAAAAACAACTACGTCTTTACACATGAAACACTATTTTCCTTTACTTCTCAAATCTAAGTCAATCCAGGTAGTTCTACTAATTATGGACTTGAGTAGGATTATTCCATTGCAATTCTTATTAATTTTATAATGTTTTTCTTATATTAAGTTACTGTCTATAACAGCTTTTAAGGTAGATGTTTCTATAATGATCAACCTTCTATCTTATGCTACATACCAATAATCATAAAATCATAAAATCATCCTACCAATAAATAATCATGGTAAATTACTATCAAAAGCCAAGTTGAGAAACAACTATTGACTATTAAAGTCTAATCCAAATTGAACTATGTAAAAGAATTCAATATATATTCTTTTACTATACTAGCCAACTTTATAGTTTAATACCAATTGAAATGTTGGTTTTATAAGGGTTATAAACATGTATAAACTATTATGTTTATAAACATACAATTCTATAGTTAGTTCGAAGGTTCTAAACAAGTCTTAAAACAAAGTTGAACTTGTAAAGAATTCTTGATTCTACTATTTATTATGCTATCCAACTTTATAATTATCACCACTTGAGTTGTTGGTTTTAAAGGATTACAAAACATGCATACCATTGAATTGTTAGCACATAAACTTACTATAATTTAAAAGGGTTCTATACAAGGTTGAATTCGGGATTCAACCAATTAGTTAAGTGATAACACCTTGCACTAGGTCAACGTTATCATTTTGGTTTATCCAAAAGCCAATTTTAAACCTTCAACCTTATGATAATTTGACAAATGATTAACGATGGGGTAGTTATACATGCAAATAGTATAGCTTATGCAAGTTTGATAACAAATCCTTGTTTGAAATAGTTGCAATTATTGAAATGTGGGTGAACTATAGGACTTGACCCATGCATGGTTTGATTTTCTAGTGGGCACATGGTCTTCTCTTGACCGTGCACTGGGGATATAAGTTCATTGCAACCCTAACCCTTAATCATTTTCCCTCCGCACTTCACGCGGGCCTTCAGGCTGCTCTGCAAGATGTTCATGGCGGCTGTGAGACCCTTCTGGTTTTAGTTTGCTCTGGGTCTTGGTTAATGTTGCTTTAGCCTCTAGTACTTAGTTTTATTGCCCTTTCTTTGTATTGTGGGTCTTTACTCTGCAAGGGTTTGTTGGTTGTTCATGCAGCCTATCTGAGACTT
Organism: Pseudotsuga menziesii; assembly: GCA_001517045.1. Taxonomy (NCBI): domain Eukaryota; kingdom Viridiplantae; phylum Streptophyta; class Pinopsida; order Pinales; family Pinaceae; genus Pseudotsuga; species Pseudotsuga menziesii. The sequence goes on from LPNX010464648.1 coordinate 222,478, forward strand.
CATTTTTCCTTTCTTTCGTGGCCTATCACTTTTGTGCGACACTGTGGCTTTGCTGCTGTTGGTGTGCTCCTTCATGGTTGTAGGGTTTTGGAAAAATTGTGTACAAGATTGCTGTTGCTGACAGTCTCCCACTAGACTGTTCAACGTTCTTAAGTAAGGTAATTATTTAGTTTTGATCCCATATTAGAATGCTTACAACAATATTGATTTACAGTTAGTTTTTTTTTTATAAAAGAGTTATGAATATAACATAGTACTATGCTCTCACTGTAGGTACTCGAGACTCCATTTGCAAATCGTAATGAAGATGCTGCTGACTGTCTTCATGGCTCATGGCTCCAAACTGGTAAGATTATGGTTTCAATGAACGGATTCTTCCTTTACTTTTGACAGGGTAGTTGATTTGGGAAACTCTGAGCTTGGAAACTTGTCCAACTTCATATTTGGCTACACAGTTTCTTTTTATAAATTAATGTTGGTTTTATTCTGTGTACAAACCCTCGCTTTATCGATGGGTAGCCTCAGCCGTGAGATGGGTGTTGTATTTGGTTTTAAAGTTCAACCTTCTGGCTTGTTAATGTAAAACAATGGATTTTAAGATACTTTGTCTTTGATCTTAGACTCGTTTTTGTAGTATACTATTTGGTGACTCTGTGTAAATAGGGTTTTACCCTATTCAACTGTGAATAAAGAAATTTAATGTTTATTATATTTTGTGATATAATGTAGCTATTTTTTTTAAATCCGTAACTATAACTCCTTCATAGAGTAAATTGTAATAACTCTTTGTTGGCTCTAGGGTTTTCCTGAATGAAGCCCTTGTTTAAATAATTCTTTTAAAATAGGTTCTGATACATGTTTAACTTGTTTTAAGTTAATGTTATTACAAATGTGTATTGAATATCTTTTAATTACATTTATACATATGTGGCAATAAGGACTGTAACCAGTCTTTGATAGTTTAATTGTTTATTGAATAATGGTCCAAATAATAGGATTATAGCTCAAAAGTTTTTATTTAAAACAATAAATTTAATATAGGGTTTCGACCTTGTAGTTACTCTTGCAGGTATAAACCTGTCATGGAACAATTCTTTACATAAATATCTATTTATTTTCATACTGGTTATTATCGTATTCTTGTTGTTTTTATCTACTGAAATGATAGAAAGAATTTGTAAGATAAACATAGATTCTTAAATAAGTTTCTTCTTGATAATAAATATTTTTCATAATACTCTCCTTGGCTAATAGTAAGTGTTAGTCTTAGTTTATTATTATTAGTAAATAAACCATATAATTAATAGTTTATATCTTTATTGAAGAGAATGTAAACAACGTAGTTTAACTCTGTTTCTTCTACTACATAAGCAACTGGTTCTTAAATAAACATAAAGAAAATATATATATAACATAACCCGGTTTACCCTCCTCATATTTTAATTTCAATAAAAAGAATAATGTACTATGTATAAGCATAACATATTATCTACTAGGGTATTTTCTGAATATAATTATCTTCTACCTATATTGGTATACTGCTATTTCTTTATTAGTATATTTACATACACAAAGAACATAGATAACCAGGTCATTATACTTTTTAATTACAACTTGCATATAGAAATAAATTACTCTGCTAAAATGAAATGTAGAACCACATCTATTTTATTCAGTCTCTTAACATTTTCTTCATCTACTTTAAATACTCTGCCCGTGCTGGAGTACGCTCTGGTCCTTCCAGACGTGGAAAAACACAGATTATAATTATTTTCCATCTATTTTAGATCCATTCTTTCAATAATCTAAAATATTACTAACTCTAACATTTTACAACTAAATATTTAACATTCATTTAACAGTCAGATTTACATTTAACTATCTAACATAGTAAAACAAAGAATGTATAACCTAATTAGCATGGAGAACAATAGCGTTAGGAGGCCGTTCCTCCCTACCAAATCCTGGAGAGCGCTCAAACAATGCTTCCTCAGGACCCCAGAGCTTGTTCCTGGTCTTCTTTGATGAGAACTGGTGGAGCAAGCAAACAATAGACTAGTCCAATGACTCAATAATCACTCTGCACTCAGCAGTAAGATCCTTTAGCTGAAAAGATGCACTAGTTCACTTAGAAGTTAACCCCTCAAACTCTTTCCACAATTCCTTTCCCTTCCATTCACAATTTCTCTGAAGTACATTCACCTGAATGATCACTTCTCTAGAATGAGCAGCTCCTAGGTCTCTTCAATGGGAATTTTTATAAAGATTGCCTAGGTCTTTTGGGTCAGTTGTCATTAATTGATCCACCAGCTCTGATCCCACTTTCTTGGGGGATCATGACCCCAAATGTAGGGAGGTTTCCACCTGCAACAGTTGGAAGTGGTTTGAGGATGCTGCCACATGTCTGTTTTCTCTCCACCCAGTCTCCTCCACCAATTTGACCAGTAAACACTCTTTTAACAACTCTCTTAAGTTGTTGCTTCCACCTTTATTTATTTATAATTAAAATATTCAGAATTACATTAAATATCCTTGACTCTGCTGGGTCATCAATTACAACTTAGCATAAAATTTAACATATTGTATTTTAATAAAATCAAGTAAAATAATATTGCTTTTGCAAAATTGGGGCATGTGACATACACACCCCCTTAGAACATAACATCGTCCTCGATGATATTTTATTCTTCATCCTCAGAATTCCCTTGGAACAGAATTAGATATGCATCTTGCATATTACTTTCCAATTCCCAGGTGGCTTCCTCTAGACTAAGGTGCTTCCATTGCACCTTCACCTGTCCATTGGTGTGGTTCTGAAGTGTGATCTTCCTTTTCCCGAGGATATAGTCCAGTTCCACCAGAAAATATCCTTTTGGCTCCACATGTACAAAATTCCAGTTAACAACATGAGCATCATCATGAACATATTTCTTTAATACAGAAATGTGAAAAACATTATGTACTCTTAAATTTGGTGGTAATGCTAATTGATAAGCTACTTGTCCAATCCTAGATAGTATTTCAAATGGACCACAGTATCGAGGTGCTAGTTTTGCACAACTCCCCAATTTCAGAGAGCTCTTTTTGGGCCTCACCTACCTGAAACTCCTTTGGAGTTCTTTTTAGGTATGCTTGACTTTTCTGTTGGTCCTGTGCAACTTTCAGATTACCTTGTACCTACTTCACAATTTCTTCCATTTCTTTTAACAGTTCAGTACCTAATACCAATCTATCCACCAGATTTCTCCAAGAGATAGGAGTATTACATTTCCTTCCATACAAAATTTTAAAAGGACTAAATTTGGCTGATGCTTGATAATTATTATTATAAGCAAATTCTACCAGATGCAAATAATCCTCCCATTTACCTGGCTGGTCTTTCACATACATTCTTAATAAATCTTCCAGTACTTGGTTTACTCTTTCAGTTTGTCCATCTATTTGAGGATGGAACGAAGAATTACTAAAATTTAATGTAGTGTTTAATCCTTTAAACATAGATTTCCAAAAGTTACCTGTAAATTTAGGATCTCTATCTGAGATTATGACTTCCGGTATTCCATCTAGTCGAAAAATTTGTTTTAAAAAGATATCAGCTATATTTGTAGCCTTATATGTAGTTTTAACAGGTATAAAATGAGCTTCTTTACTTAACTTATCGACTGCTACCATGATAGAATCATTCAGATTCTGATTTCTAGGTAGTCCAGTAACAAAATCGAGACTAATTATCTCGCATTTCCAGCTAGGAATGGGTAATGGATGAAGTAATCCAGCTGGGTGCTGATATTCAGTTTTCACCTGCTGACATTGAAAACACCTAGCGATATACTCTGCTAATTCAGTCTTCATATTTGGCCAAAAATATTCTTTTCTTAACATAGTTATAGTCTTTTGGTAGCTTGGATGACCTGAGTATGGAGTTTTATGAATTTCATCCAAAATTAACAGCTTAACTTTAGGTACATACATTCTATATTTATATAGTAAAAATTCTTTTGCATTCAAACTGTACCCTTTACTTAACCTTTCTGTTGGATTTTCTTTTGTTTTAGCATGTAAATTTTGGTAAATTTCATCTTGTTCTATCCCTACTTTAAGCTGTTCCTCCAAATTTGTAGTATAAGTGCTGATAACTACTGCAAAATTCAGCCTTGCATTCCTACTTAATGCATCAGCAACTTTATTTTCTTTACCTTTAATATGCTGAATTTCAAAATCATACTCACTTAGAAAATCTAGCCACCTATCTTGTCTGGCATTTAGATTATGCTAATCTAATAGATACTTTAGTCCTTTATTATTAGTCATTAAAATAAATTTTCTGCCAATTAGGTGATGTCGCCACATCTTTAGAGCATGTATAACAACAACTAATTCCAAATCATAAGTTGCATAATTCTTTTCATCAATTTTTAATTTTCTAGACTCATAGGTAATGACATGCCCTTCTTGAGTTAAAACACCGCCTAAGCCATCATTGTAGGAATCAGTGCACACTACAAGTTATTTATTTGGATCAGTTGTTCTTAGAATAGGTGCGTTGGTTAATAAAGTTTTTAATTTTTTAAATATTTCCTCACATTTCTGGTTCCAATCAAATTTCCTTCCTTTCTTCTGCAAAGAATTTACTGGATTCATGATCCTCGAAAAACCTTCAATGAATCTTCGGTAGTAATCGATAATTCCCATGAAAGATTGAACATCAGTTACATCCTTAGGAACCGACCAATCTTCAATCGCCTTTATCTTTTCAGGATCTACTGAAATCCCTTCCTTGGTCACCACATGACCTAAGTACTGAATCTTATCCTTGAAGAAATCACATTTACTAAAATTTGCAAAGAGTTGATGATCTCGTAACTCTTGCAAAACAATTTTTAAATGTTCTTTATGTTCTTCTTCAGTTTTTCAATAGATTAATATATCGTCGATGAACACGACTACAAACTTATCTAAATGATTATGCATAATGTTCTTCATTAAACACATAAAAACAACTGGGGCATTAGTAAGCCCGAATGGCATGATGACAAACTCATAATGGCCATATCTAGTTCTAAAAGCCGTTTTAAAGATGTCTTCATCTTTAATCCTAACTTGATGATATCGAGACCTTAAATCTATTTTTGAAAACACCATGGCTCCATGTAGTTGATCAAATAGATCATCTATGCAGGGCAATGGGTATTGATTTTTAATGGTCAACTTATTCAACAGATGGTAATCTATGCAAAGTCGCATGGTTCCATCCTTTTTCCTAACGAAGATGACAGGTGCCCCCCATGGAGACACACTAGGTCAAATATACTTTTTATCAATTAGTTCTTTTAATTGAGACTTTAATTCATCAAGTTCAAGTATGTTCATTTGATAAGGGGCCTTTGAGCTAGGTACTGCACCAGGTACCAGCTCAATGGTAAAATCCAGTTCCTTTTTTGGATGTAGTCCTACAACTCTCTTAAGCTGTAGAGCAGATTTTCCTTATAGTGGTTTTTCTAGGGATTCCTTTTAGTCTTACTGGTTTTCCATCACTATTTAAATACGTAAAGGTTTTATCATAACGATTTAAAATTACCCTATGTTGTTCTAACCAATCCATACCGATCAATAAATCATAAGAACCAAGAGGTAATACATTAAGCTTCACAACAGTTTCAAAATGATCCATAACTACTGCACATTCCTTTACAAAACAAGTTGCCTTTCTTTTAGCACCAGTGGCTAACTGAACTAACCAAGAATTTTCAAATTTTTCAATAGGTAACTTACATTTTTCTACCATTTTAGGTGCAATATAACTGAGACTAGCTACAGGATCAATTAAAATAGTTACATGGGTTTGGGTTATCATACCTTCTACTTCCACCATGGAATTTTGATATTCTGCTTATTGATTCTCCAAGGATGCATTGATTATAGGCATAGTCCTCGCTAATTCTCCAACACTCATCTCTTCGTATATGGTATGTATATTAATGACAGTCTTTTTCCAATTAGGACAGACTAAAGCATAGTGTAGGACATTACACTCCCAGCACTTTATAGGTTCTTTGCGCTCAAATTTCTTGGTATAATTACCATGGTTATTAGCAAATTCTTTACCCTTGGAATTATTATGATTACTTGGAGAACTATTCTTATTTCCTTGGAAATTATTATTAGGATAATTTCTGGCCTTATTATTCTTAGAATTTCTATTAGGCACAAAATCTTTCTTCTTTTGATCATACTGGTTATTATTCTTCTTGGGCCTCCAGTTGGCCATGATTTCCTTCTTTCGATTATGTTCATAACATAAGTTGGCTTTCCTCATGGCTTCTTCCAAAGTCATTGGATTGTCATATTCAATCCTGTCCCTAATATGACAAGGTAGATAGCCGAGGAATCGCTATACCTTTGTTTTTTCATCTACAAGATATGGTACAGACCTAAGTAGACTTTAAAACTTGCTGTTTAGATCTTTCATTGTCATTGATCCTAATTTAAGCTCATAAAATTCTTTTGCTCTCTCTTCATAGTATTGCTCAGACATAAATTTATTTTTGAATTACCTCTTGAAGGTACTCCAATTTACATTCTTTTCTTTTATTATCTTAACTCTCTTCAAGTCCTGCCAGCAAATGTCAGCCTTTCCTAACAGATTGTAGATAGCCATTCTAGCCTTTAATTGGTTAGAATAGTCATATATCTGGAATTAATTCTTCATCCCAGATAACCAGGATTCTGCTTCCTCCCCCCTTCTTAGTCTCTCCATTGAATGTTGGTGGTTTTATCTTTTTGAATTCCCCAGAAATTTCCTCATAAGGTTTGTATTTCCTCTTTTTAGTGTAATGGTTGTCATCACTACTATCACTAGTAGAATGGAAATTTCATTGTCCACCAAACACCTCTGAAGATGAACTGCTTTCATTTTTAGCGTGTTTCATCTTTTTAAATTTATGTTGATGACTTGTATCTTCTGATTCAGTTCTTCTACCCCTACCCTTAGTTTGAAACCTTTATGTTAGGATCTGATTCAGCTCCTTCTGAGCCCTTAGAATTCTTTCATTCTCTCATTTCAGAGATTCCATTTTAGATTTTAGGTCTTTTACTGTTTGTAACAGTTCTGAGGAATTGGTAGTTAAATCTTCTGGTATAGGATCTCTTGGTAAGTTTTCTAGTTTAGTAAATGGAGATTCCTCCTCTGCATATTCCTCCAGCCTTTCCATACCTGTCTGTTAAACTTTAGAAACAATTTCTCTGTTGAATAACATTTAAAAGAAAATACATCAGCATAATATTTCAATTTACTATTTCATAAAATCTAGTTGGGCTTCATCAAGGCCTAGCGTTTGAACCTTGTGCTCTGATACCACATGTCAAAACCCCAATTTTTCACAAAAAATTAAAATTTTGAGATAACATAAAATGCTGGTGTTGTAGTTTACTAACAACTAATGGTTAGCAAAAAAAGAGACAGTCCAATGATTAGTATTACAAATTTTCAAATTACATTAACTAAGCAGTTTCCTTTTCGTAACAAAGATAAGGTTTACTTGCGTATTGTTTTATTTCAATTTACTTATGAGTTTTATTTATGGCAAGTAGGTGGAACCTATATTTGAATCCTGGGATTACTTAGCATTTATGCTAACACAAAATGATTACTGGTTCTTACAAGTTTACAAGTATGATCGAACAAGTAATCGTTTAAAATTCATAAAGTATCAAGAAGTGTTTCTATTTGCAATTATTGTGCTTAGTAAAATAAGCTGATAAATTCCAAGCAACTTCAAGGAGGTAAAGTAGTTTATTGCTTTAGTTATTCTTGTAAGCAAAGTTCTCATAAAAGAGTTCCTTTCTTTATCAACTTAGCGACAGTAAAGTTACTTACCGTGGACTCTCGACTTGTAATCTTTGTTGCATAATAACTTCCACTTTGATATACATATCTTGCAATGTTAAACTTATTGTATAAATCAATTGCTCATTAACAGGTTATTAGCTTCCTCGTCAATGTCGTACTGTATGTACTATTGTATCATATACATTATCATACTATTTACTTGAGTATCAAGCTGATCGATATTTACCTTTTGTATGGAAACTTAGAGCCTGTACAACTTTTTGCTATTACAAGTTTGATTAGTGTAAAAACAACTGCGTCTTTACACATGAAACACTGTTTGCCTTTACTTCTCAAATCTAAGTCAATCCAGGTAGTTCTACTGATTATGGACTTGAGTAGGATTATTCCATTGCAGCTCTTATTACTTTTATAATGTTTTTCTTATATTAAGTTACTGTCTATAATGGCTTTTAAGGTAGATGTTTCTATAATGATCAACCTTCTATCTTATGCTAAGCACCAATTATCTTTTATAATCATAAAATCATCCTACCAATAAATAATCATGGTAAATTACTATCAAAATCCAAGTTGAGAAACAACTATTGACTATTAAAGTCTAATCCAAATTGAACTATGTAAAAGAGTTCAATATATATTCTTTTACTATACTAGCCAACTTTATAGTTTAATACCAATCGAAATGTTGGTTTTATAAGGGCTATAAACATGCATAAACTATTATGTTTATAAACATACAATTCTATAGTTATTTCAAAGGTTCTAAACAAGTCTTAAAACAAAGTTGAACTTGTAAAGAATTCTTGATTCTACTCTTTACTATGCTATCCAACTTTATAATTATCACCACCTGAGTTGTTGGTTTTAAAGGATTACAAAATGTGCATACCATTGATTTGTTAGCACATAAGCTTACTATAGTTTAAAAGGGTTCTATACAAGGTTGAATTCGGGCTTCAACAAATTAGTTAAGTGATAACACCTTGCACTAGGTCAACGTTATCATTGTGGTTTATCCAAACGCCAATTTCGAACCTTTGACCTTATGATAATTTGACAAATGATTAACGTTTGGGTAATTATACATGCAAATACTATAACTTATGCAAGTTTGATAACAAATCATTGTTTGAAATAATTGAAATTATTGAAATGCAGGTGCACTAAAGGACTCGACCCATGCAAGGTTTGGTTTTCTAGTGGGCACATGGTCTTCTCCTAACCGTGTACTAGGGATATAAGTTCATTGCAACCCTAACACTTCATCATTTTCCCTCCGCAGTTCATGCGGGCCTTCGGGCTACTTTGCAAGACGTTCATGGTGGCCATGAGACCCTTCTGGTTTTAGTTTGCTTTGGGTCTTGGTTAATGTTCCTTCAGCCTTCAATACTCAGTTTTATTGCCCTTTTTTTATACTGTGGGTTTTTACTCTGCAAGGGTTTGTTGGTTGTTGCTTTGTACTTGCGTGTGGTCTGTCTGAGACTTCATTTTTCCTTTCTTTCATGGCCTGTCAATTCTGTGTGACACTGTGGCTTCTTTGCTATTGGTGTGCTCCTTCGTGGTCATAGAGTTTTGGAAAAATTATGTGCAAGCTTGCTGTTGCTGATAGTCTCCCACTAGACTGTTCAACATTTTTAAGTAAGGTAATTATTTAGTTCTCATCCCATATTAGAATGCTTAGAGCAATATTGATTTACAGTTATTTTTTTATATAAAAGAGTTATGAATATAACATTGTACTATGTTCTCACTGTAGGTACTCGAGATTCCATTTGAAAATCATAAATGTCACGTCCCCATGCCTCCGATCGATGAAGAGGATGCGATCTCCATGGATTAAACCACCCAGGCTAAGAGCCCCATGAACATATGCAAACACAAAATTTGCATAACAGAATGTTGAAATAAAATGTGTTGCAGTATATCATGCACATATGCAATTTAATCAACACACACAGCGGAAACCATCAGCACTCCTACATGCATACAATCATTTAACATGTTCATCATTTTCATTAACAGAATTTACAGTTGCAGAAGTAAAATGGACAAGATCACTTATCTCCTGAAGAAGTTGTTCCGCAACCAGCTACATTGCTGCAACGTTCCACCCAACCATAGGCCAGCGTGCTCCTTAATCTCTCAGCAGCGCTGCCACCCCCGAGCTGGGCATGATTCTCCAAGGAATAAGGGAACAAGCAGGCTTACACATAGCCAAGGATACACGAAATCCAGCCAAGCCAACACAGTTGGGTTTATCAGGCCATCAAGGAGTTGGGAAAGGCTAATTGCTAATCTGGTGAGCTCATTGCAGAGCCAAGAACACCTACACCAGAACTAGCCTAACCTCTAAGACACCCAAACACACCCAACACAAGGAATCAATCCCTTCTCTGCTACACAGTTCCTCAGGCCCTGCATTCCCTTCCAGTGCTATTCAGTGGTGATGGAGAAGAAGGCCAACGCTCTATCTCTGTCTGTGTGGTTTCCAGCACCAGGTTTATCAAGCAAACCAAGCCAACATCCCTGCTCCCTACACAGTTCGAAGACCAACCATTGCACGTATGCAATCAATTAGCTATCACAGCTTAAATAGGGCAAGACTCCCCAGCGAATTACATAGTCCCAAACACAATATCAACACAATTCCAACAGGGGGAAATCAACATCTCCAAAATGTATTAGCATACATATTACCAATGACGTGGGGAACACAACCCGTTCTAGGCAACGAAGTCACCAGAAGAAATTACACAGACCACAATGGGAAAGAATTTACAGTTTCCTGACCTGTGCATGAGGAAAAATAATACAGAACCCCACCTTCAGCCCGTGAGGAAAGATACGGCCTCACTATGCACAAATCCGTAGAAGAAAATCGTGTGGGTAAAGCCAGGAATTTCCTGTGTGTGAGAGACTAATGAACAGCAATTCCCTGCATGAAGATAAGCAACCTACAGGGAGGACGCGAAATTGCAATGCGTGGGTGGTTTTGCAAACTCGTGGAGCTAAGAAGAATGTCTGTGTGAGGGAAAACAGCTCCATTTTTTCCCGTGGATGAACAAACAATAGCGAGGACGCGAAATGGAAGTGCGTGAGTCTTCAGCACAGTCGTGGGAAGAGTCGAATTTCCTACGTGCGTGATGGTAGTCGTGAGGAAGGAACAGACTGTGGAGGTGAACAACAAAATCATGGGTAGAGTGTGCATGTGGGTGAGGACTGACAGTCTTGCCACCCCACTCCCCAAAGACCATAACTGCCTCAACCACCAGCAGTCTTTCTTAATGAAATCAGTTGGAATAAAATAAGGGAAGAGGACACATGCATTTTGACCCCATTGGCTAAAGTTGGACAATTTCCCCACATCCTTATCCTTGTGAAAATCATGCCCCTTTCGAATTAGTTACCGCAATCGTAGCTGGTCGGTTCATTTGATCAATTATAGATGCGTATTTACATGATGACCAACATAATATATGCCGCATGCCCCAATATACCATCAGTGACAAATTTACATCCCAAAACACAGCATAACCGATCAATGGTGGGGCCTTGGCCTTTAGCTCCTCACCATGATCACTTACAATATATACATCATATACATCTAATGTAGCGGGGTCAAAACAGGGATGTGACAATAAAGAAGATGCTGCTAACTATCTTCATGGCTCGTGGCTCCAAACTGGTAAGCTCAGGGTTTCAACGAACGGATTCTTACTTTACTTGTGACAGGGTAGTTGATTTGGGAAAATCCGAGCTTCGAAACTTGTCTAGCTTCACCTTTGGCTATGTAGTTTCTTTTTATAATTTACTGTTGGCTTTATTCTATGTACAAACCCTTGCTTCATCAATGGCTAGCCCCATTCGTGAGCTCGGTGTTGTATTTGGTTTTAAATTTCAGCCTTTTGGCTTGTTAATGTAAAACAATGGATTTTAAGACAGTTTGCCTTCGAGTTCAGACTCATTTTTGCAGTATACTATTTGGTGACTCTATGTAAATAGGGTTCTACCCTATTCGACTGTGAATAAAGAAATTTATTGTTTATTATATTTTGTGATATAATGTAGTTATTTTTTTTTAAAGCAGTAATTGTAACTTCTTCATAGACTAAATTGTAATAAGTCTTTGTTGGCTCAAGAATAAGAGCTAGGGTTTTCCTGAATGAAACCTTTGTTTAAATAATTCTTTTAAAATAGGTTCTGATACATGTTTAACTTGTTTTAAGTTAATGTTATTATAGATGTGTATTGAATATCTTTTAATTACATTTGTACATTTGTGGCAATAAGGATTGTAACCAGTCTTTGATAGTTTAATTTTTTATTGAATAATGGTCCAAATAATAGGATTATAGCTCAAAAGTTTTTATTTAAAACAATAAATTTAATATAGGGTTTCGACCCTGTAGTTACTCTTGTAGGTATAAAACTGTCATGGAACAGTTCTTTACATAAATATATATTTATTTCCATACTGGTTATTATCGTATTCTTGTTGCTTGTATCTACTGAAATGATAGAAAGAATTTGAAAGGTAAACATAGATTCTTAAGTAAGTTTCTTCTTGATAAAATAAATATTTTTCATAATACTCTCCTTGGTTAGTAGTAACTGTTAGTCTTAGTTTATTATTATTAGTAAATAAACCATATAATTAATAGTTTATATCTTTATTGAACAGAATGTAAACAAAGTAGTTTAACTATGTTTCTTCTATTACATAACCTAGTTTAACCTCCTGCATATTTTAATTTCAATAAAAAGAATAATGTACTATGTATAAGCATAACATCTTATCTACTAGGGTATTTTCTGAATATAATTATCCTTCTACCTGTATTGGAATATTGCTATTCCATTATCAATATATTTACATACACAAAGAACATATATAACCAGGTCATTATACTTTTTAATTACAACTTGCATACAAAAATAAATTACTCTGCTAATATGAAATGCAGAACCACGTCTATTCTATTCAATCTCTTAACGTTTTCCTCATCTACCTTAAATACTCTATCTGTGTTGGAGTATGGTCTGGTCCTTCCAAACGTGGAAAAACACAGATTAGAATTATTTTCCATCTATTTCAGATCAATTCTTTCAATAATCTAAAAGATTACTAACTCTAACATTTTACAACTAAATATTTAACATTCATTTAATAGTCAGATTTACATTTAACTATCTAACACAGTAAAACAAAGAATGTAGAACCTGATTAGGATGGACAACAACATCGTTAGGAGGCCGTTCCTCCCTACCAACTCATGGAGAGCACTCAAACAACGCTTCCTCACGACCCCCGAGCATGTTCCTTGTCTTTTTGGCTGAGAATTGGTGGAGCAAGTAAACAATAGACTAATCCAATGACTCAATAATCACTTCACACTCAACAGTAAGATCCTTCAGTTGAAAAGCTGGACTAGATCACTTAGTAGTTAACCCCTCAAACTCTTTCCACAATTCCCTTCCATTAAATTTCTCTGAAGTACATTTACCTGAATGATCACTTCTGTAGAATGAGCAGCCCCAACTCTCTTCAATGGGCATTTTTATCAAGATTGCCTAGGTCTTTTGGGTCAGTTGTCATTAATTGAGCCACCTGCTCTGATCCCACTTTATTGGGGGAACATGACCCCAAATGTAGGGACGTTGCCACCTGCAACAGTTGGAAGTGGTTTGAGGATGCTGCGACATGTCTGTTTGCTCTCCACCCAGTCTCCTCCACTAATTTGACCAGTAAACACTCTTTTAACAGCTCTCCTAAGCTGTTGTCTCCACCTTTATTTATTTATAATTAAAATATTCAGAATTACATTAAATATCCTTGACTCTGCTGAGTCATCAATTACAACTTAGCATAAAATTTAACATATTGTCTTTATATAAAATCAAATAAGATAATTTTCATTTTGCAAAATTGGGGCATGTGACATAAACTTTCCTAAGATTGTTCATTAAACCCTAAAACAACTAAATAAAGAAATCATCGCTTTTTTTTTTGTTGGCAAAGTGGTTGAACTCCCTTGACTAGCAGGGTTTCCATTGGCTAAGAAACCATTAACCAGGGGCATCTAAGTCATCAAAATCACACGGGGATCACACCCGGCCTAGACCGCACCAACCCTTAACATGGTTGGATTTTTTGGTATCCGATGGGATTAGAACCGATGACCTTCCAATTTAGGGGGCGTATTAACCATACCCTGCGACCAACTGTTCTACATCTCGCGGATTAATAAAGAAATCATCACTAAGAAGAATATGACACTACCCTTGAATCTTAATTAGGAGAAAAATAAATTTTGAAACTAAGATTAATAATGGGAAATAAGGACACCACAAAATCTTATTAAGGAAGTGAGATCATTTCCCAAACCCATTATAAGTGTTAGCACAAGGTGTGCAAGGTAATTATTGAGAGAAATTTTATGAATGCTATGATAAGTACAAAAATTGTACACCATCACATCTCATATATATTCCAAAACCATATCTTTATATATTTATTCGTTAGAAAAAGAGCATAGTGTCTTTCACTAGAGAAATTTTGAGGCCTCAAATGGGCCTCCTAAGGGAAATAATAAAATAATAGTCATCATAATAACATAATATTTTAGAAGTTTGGAGGAAAAGAGAAAAACACTGCTTATCTCATTCGTTCTTTCAACAGATATTCCTATCATTTTACTCAAATTTCGAGCGTTTCCACTCATTAGATATGAAATTAAATTCCACATTCAACAAGTACCCACATTGCTTACATTTGACGAACCCCACCCGAAAAACATGAAATACATTAAAAAATGTTTTTAATGTATTTAATTATGTATCCAATGAGTGCTCTGCCTCAAAATTTGAGTAAAATGACAGGGATATATGTTGAAAACATGAATGAAAAAGTAAATTTTTTCTCTCTTCCTCCAAAATTCATTAATATTATTTTATTATTATATGCAAACTCAACCATTATGGTTGACTTTTTTCTTGAAATTCTACTGGTTCTTGAATTCAATGGCTCTTTTTTATGAGGTTGTTTGTTTTCTTACGAGATGGGTCATTTTCTTATAACACCAATTTTAGAACCCAAATATGCTCTAATTAAAATATCAGTCAGAAGTCTTTCAAGGAAAGGAAAAAAACTATTTTTCTCTATCGTATCTTTAACTTATCTCCTTGTAGGCCTTTGAAGGGTCATAGAAATTCTAGTATAGTATTCTTCTCTCTCTATATGATGGGTTAAAAAAATTTCCTAAAGGAAGTTAGAATAAAAGTGTGTTATGGTTTATACCCAAGATAGAAGATAGTACATGTAGGTCAAGAAATCTCAATTGAGGCACACACATATTTAAAGGAGTTGGTCAATTTAAATACCGTTGAATTACATGTTGGATTACCTCCTTCAAGAGTTATAATAGGTCAACAAAAAACAATTGAGTCACACAAATTTTTAAAGGAGTTGGTCAATTTAACTACCATTGAATTACTTGTTGGATTAGATCCTTCAAAAGTTATAAACCATCAAATTGATGTTATTCTAGGTGCAAAATTACCAAAATAATATGCATATAAATTGGTTCCTCATGTGAATGAGGAGATGAGAGGATGAATTTCATGATTACTTGACAAATGATTTATAGGAGAGATCATTAGTCATGATTTGTTTCTCTACACCTACTCTTATATCACAAAAGAAACAAGGGAAATGCATGGGGAAATGAAATTGCCTATAGATACAAGATCCCTCAACAAAATTACTTTGAAGGACAAACATCCATTTCCAATAAAAGGATATACCAAGCATCGAAAGGGATCAAATATCTATAACTGCAAACCGCTTTTTAGAGTGGAAATGTTGAGGAAATGTTTATGGCTTTAATTTGTAGTCTTATATGTATGGTTCTAAAAAATATTTGAAATCTGAATTGAGCTGACATGTTATTTTTTATAACATTTTATTATTTTTTATAAAGGACACGTGTCATATCTAGGATGAGCACTGAAGGACTTACACATCTTCCCCTACTGGGCTGTAGAATGAGCTTCTTCAGTGAAACTAGGTAAATCCTATACTATTGCCAAAGGTTGACTTTTGTAGTGGCTATTAGCAAACTAGATTTGAGAAGGAAATGAGTGTAGAACAAGATCCAAACTAAGGTCAGTTTTTCCAAATTATTGGTAATTCCATTTGGGTTGAGAAACACCCACATTTCATCCATAACAATTAGAAAATACGTTGGAAAAAATTTATTGCATATTTTGATTTTTAGAAGAAACATGAAAGAACATTTGAGAGTAATGTTTGAAAAAAATAGAGTTGAAAGCTTAATCATGAATCTTGAGAGTAATTAGTTCCCCAAAGGAAATTGTGTGAGTATGGACCCAAATAAGATCAAATCCATGTGTACTTAAGTGGCATGGTCTATTCCATGAAATATAATAGATGCAATAGTTTTTTATTAATTTTTTTTTAAGTTTTATTTGAAAATCTAGTACCATTTATACATGGTTAACGAATTACAAATAAAATAAAGTTTTCATAAAGCTTTCATATTATAGTAAGACATTCAAATTATATTAAAAATAGCTAGACACAAAATTAATATTTAAATATTCAAAAAGGAGATGAAGACATCAATACTCCACACAAATTTTAAGTTCTTTACAATTGAATGCTAGAGTGCTATGACTATGTTCTAGCAAATGAAGTATTAAGTCATGGGAAAATATGTGTAACATATTTAACAAAAAATTGAATCATGCTAAAATAATGCATAGCAAAAAAACACTATGTTTTATCCAAATGTTTAGACATTCCCAAAGTTATTTGTTTTACTAAGGATTTATTATGTTGTATAGTCATCAAGCTTTAAGATATATAAATTTTCAAGTAAAATTTTCTTATAGACATGCTTAATGGATTTTAATCTTACAAAGTAACATTTTTTTTAATAAACATAAAATTAAAACATCCAATCCAATGTTAATATGTGTTTTAAGTTAGATGTATCTAAAATGAAATTATTAGTTTTAATAGAATGAAGTAGATGTAGATGACCCATATTTTGGTTGTAAAACTTTTGATATTAACATAACTTAAAGCATTTTGACTACTTGATGTTGTATATTTTAGTAAAACTTTTGCATCTCTTAACAACAATTTGAGTACAATTAAAAGCACTTTCAAAAACTAGTTGTTGGTACATGTGTTTTTGGTTGAGAAGCATACAATTTATTTCAATTGATTGGATAGATGAATCCAAATAAGTCAGTAGGATGAGATGAAATCCAGTCAAACACAAATATTATAAATGTAAGACGCAATCATTAATTTAATGTAATGAAGCAGGAGTATGCAGATGACCCATATTTTGGTAAAACTTTTGCAACTTTTAAAAACAATTTCAGCACAACTAAAAGCACTTTGATAATTTGATGATGGATATTTTATTAAAACTTTTGAATCTCTTAACAATAATTTCAAATTAAAATCACTTTCAAAGTCTATTTGTGGGTAGCTTCCTTTTTGGTCAAGATCCATACAAATCATTCCAATTGATTCCATAAACATATCCAAATTGATGGGCTGAATTGAAATCCAATCAAACACAAATATTATAAAATCACATAGTAAGCAAGGGGTTTTATACTTAGAAACCACGGGATAATAAAACTCCATAAACAAATATGCTTATAATTTCAGAACTCTTTTTTTTGAAGAAAAATAAGCAGTGCTTTTGTTATTCATATGAAAAAAAAAGACTATTGTTGTCCATGTCCAACAGGATCACATAGATCCAATGTCCAAGTACAAACCACCATAACGATGATTAACAAGGGATCAATATGCAACCAATATGAACAAGAGCCAAAATGTATGTCTAAAAGAATATTCAGTCCAAAAATACAAAAAGGAGGACCACCAAACAAGAAATAATCCCCATAACATCCAATGTGACTTGAAAAGTTGGATAAGTTTCCAGAAATTTCTCCTTAAAGAAGAGACCTTCCACACCATCCATTTTATTGCAAGAGTTTCTTAGCCTACAAAACTTGCAAGAGTTTCTTAGCCTACTCAAATGTAACTTTTATGATACACATTTTCAAAAATGTTACTATAGTTTAAATCCACCAATGGTGTTGGCTTAATACAAACCACTTTTGAAAGCCACATCAGCCTCTACAGCTTCTTAATATATCTGCAACAACATATCTACCCTGAAATTACAAAGCCTGGAGTTGTTTTCTCAAATCTTTGCTTACTTACAGTGTTACAACTAAATATGAGTCTCCATTTAAAGGGAAAGAAAATTAGAATACAAAGTAAGTTATAGAAAAAAAACAAAGGCAAAGGCTTGCATACCTTAATCAACATTCATGTATGGCCTCGGTTCAAAGGTCACATGAACCTCAATGCTATGCCATGTATGGATAGGAAGCCAATTCCATGTATTTTTAGTGAAACTGTAAGCAAGGAAATCTTTCACCTTCATATTTTCTATGACGGCCATGAAGCATATGTTATCCCCCACTCATATGCAACAATTAATGCATCCACAAAAAATCTTGCAACATATATTTCCATTGATAGAATATCTATTGCAACATCAAGAATGGAAGGAGGCATTCTTGAAATATCCTTCCACCAAGAAGACTATGAAGAGGGGTTGACCTTTAGCTTCTACAACTCCGATATAATAACCTTTGAAATATGGTCACTATTCCACAACAAAATATGGTCAAAATTTGTTCTCAATATGTGCACCGTCAGTAGAACCTGTGACCCGCAAGTCAATAAGTGAGGCACCATGTATTGGTCATCATCCATCCCAGGTTGGAAGTCCCCTCTCCAATGTTGTAAACTAGAATGGTCCACCACGTAGAAACGAGTGCTAAGTAGTAGAAATAACCGTCTTAGAATATTGGTAGCCTCCCCACATGCTCCACATTTTTTTTTGGCGAGATTCATGTAACTCCCCCTGACTTGTTAATAGAATTGTATATTTTGACCCTACCACTTGCTTATAGAAAGGCATAAGCATCATTTGTTGCACTAAGAGGAGTGAGGTGTTTTATAAATTAGGATGGGTGATATGTTGTAATGTAATGTAACATTACCAAAAATAAAAAATTATAAAAATATATGTTGTATCAAAAAATTAAAAATACATGTAGGCTCCTAACATTAAAAAATATGAAAAATAATGCCTTAAAAAAATTAAACCGGAATCTATTAATAAGAGAGGGATCTAATTTTATGAGTTTAACGTTAAAAAAAATTACAACTCAATAAATTGGATCCCTGTGTGCTTGATATGGACTAGTAATAATCTCAGTCTAGTTAATTTATGACATAATCTTATGGGATACTTGATGTTCCTAAATAATTATTATGTAATGGTTATATTTTTGTGTAATGATGATTAGTTTTTAAGTTGATTATCTCAATCACACTAATTAACAATGATAGATGCCATTTTTGACATAAGTAGATTATGTTGAAGTATGTATGAAGCTTTCAAAATGACCAGTAATGAGAATAATAGATTGATGACTTATTGTACATAGATAATCCCAAAAAATGATATATCATATGTTGGATTGCAAAATTCTCAAAATACTTAAATGAAAAGGGTGAAGGGATCTCAAAACTAAATAATTCATAAGGCACGATACTTCCTATTAATGTTTTGCAATTATGGTAGAAAACTAAGTGGGATTCACTGCGGGTAAAACTCAACAATTTAGCACACTTGAGCTTGAGGAGTCTTGGATGGATGACCTCCTGAGAACTGTTTCTACTAGGTGCAAGCCTTGGAAGTGATGATTGATGTTATGCATTTCATTTCTCTAGTCTCGGTATCACTTATTAAACCTTATGAGCATCACATGATGCAATAAGTGCTAACTATTAAAAACCCATGAGAAATTGGTCAGTTTCAACTATACTCATGCATTATGGGCCATGGGTCATAAGCTAATAACTTACTCTATCTAGATAATCTCAAAAATTATATCTCATATGTTGGACTTTGAAATCCCGTAAATACTTATATCATGAGCATATTCATATATCTCAATTTAACAAATGAAACAAAAGTAAAAATTGTTGTGAAGAAATGTTAGGTTCGACACAAGATCCAATAGTAAAATGAAGGTGAAAATTCTATCATGGAATGTTATCTTCAAATTTAAGGGAAAATATTCCATTGTATAGGGATGTCTAAAAATTTAAGGTAATATAAGGGGGTAGTCGCAAGCATTTGGGGGAGGGGGGGGGTTCATTCTTGGCCTCGATGAAATAAAAAAATGAGTAAGCGTAGATTCTTGGCATCACCACAAATAATGAGATAGAAGCCTTTGAATTTCCAAGGGGACTCTCTATAGCCAATGCAACAGAGTTAGTAAATTCACAATAGGAGACTTTGTGGTTATTATAAGAGCTCTTCTTTGTCGTGCATTCTTGTCTATCCTCCCTCTTGCTATATTATGTCAACCAATTATGACTATAGCGTTATAATTTAAGTATAATTAATTTTACCACTTATTCCTATCTCCTAACTCAAAAGAAAATAATGGGATCTCAATAAATGAAGGTATCATTAATATAAAATGTGAGGGTGCAGAGTGAGGGTGGTAGGAAAGATAATTCCATGTCTTACCTTCCATAAATGTCATTAAGGTGATATTATTACATATCAACATGTAATCAAAGGAAAGGCTATCAATTAAATACCGTCACCTTTGACCCAAGTCTATTTAATCCCCTCACATTGAAGTGAATGTAGAGGCGAGAAAGAATTTTGGCCTCACATGTGGGGATTTTTTATATTCACTAGAATAAATATGGAAAGAATGGAAGCCAAACATGTAGTTGGTAAGAATCTAGTAGTTCTAAGATTCCATCCAAGTTTAGGTAATCTTGATTGGAAGATTTCGTTATGGCAAGGGAAACCTTTCATTACACACTTTAACCATCATAGTTGATGTTGTATAATCTATGATATGAAGGAGATATATAAAGGTATAAAACACAAAACACTTTGATAGGAATGTTAAGGACACCAATGAAATAGTGGATTCCTCAAGTAACGAATGGAGTTAAGGAAAGGAGGAAATAGACAACCATACAATAACCAGGTTTGTGACAAATGCATCACTAAAGTGGGTGAGAACATCATTTGGTTGCAATAACAAGACACGAAAATAGGCTTTCATGGTATCTCATGAAGCAAAGCAAATCAAAATGGCATTTCTTATAACAATACTCTAGTTGGTATAATGATGAACTACCTCACTCTCCCTATTATAATTATTACATTTCCTATGGATAATTTTCTTAATTCATTCTCAACTCGCTTTCCCAAACCTACTAGGGATTTTTATGTTCTTCTCCTAACATATACTAGGGATTTTTATGTTCTTCTCCTAACACATGTAGTCAAAGCTTCAATTGACCATGTAGACGCACTTTCCAATTAGGAAATGGAATAAGATGGAATTGCAATATAAGTAAACTTGAACAACGTTGTCCACTCAAGGCATAATCAAATTTATGATTTATTATTATGTATTAACACTATGTTTTTCTTTTAACATAATTTGGTAAGAAGTAAACCTACCCATTTACAACTAAGTGTTGTTGGAATTTTTAATATAATAATTTTTTTTGGATGGAACTGTTAAATTTGAGCATATAGATCTGTAGACAAACACACAACTCACAAAGAAGATCTCACAATTTACTCAGCCATTGAAGAATGAAACACTGCAAAAGGCTTGCAGCTGTGAATGCTTTCATTAATCAAAAAAGTAATCCAGATAATAATGACAATGATGTAAAATGGCTTTAATAGCCACAAGCAATTCGAATCCACGTGAGGAAGTTCGAATTGATGACTCTACTTGACTGTAGGTAACCAAGACATTGTCTAAACCATTATTTAACTGAATGTAGAGAGCTAGAACTATGTAACTGACTCCTAACTTGGCTTTACTAGTCATTAACTGAAGTGAACTAACCTTGGTTGGTTTTGGCACTCCCAGTTGCTTCCTAAATTGTAGGGATTGATCTAGGAGACTCCTAAACTTATCCAATCAAGTGCAATAAGTGGTAGTGAGCCTCAATTAGTGTTCCCCACACTTTGGTAACTGAAACATGTGCCCCAATTAGGTCAAGTTTAACCAATGGTACTAATGACTATAAATAGACTGGATGGACTCCTGATTTAGACATGACTCCCGATTTAGACATATGACCAAATTTGGATAAGGGAGGATTAATAATCCTAACACCCCCCCTAAATGCTAACTTGGACAAACTGTGGGCCCTGGTAACTAAGACCATAGGTCACCCATTACATCAAGTAAAGTAAAGTAACTGCTCAAAAATAAGGTGCTTGGGGAAAAACCACATGGGAAAAAAAACCCCCTTCTAATTAAGCAGGTAGAATCAGGATCAATCTGGTTCTTCTATGCATAGGTATCCTGGGGCCTGGCATGTGAACCTCTCCATCATATGTCTGGAGGAATATTCCTCTTTGGAAGAAGAATTATATGCTCAACTAAATTAGAAATATAGACAGCTGCCGGATGAAGACTGGACCCATGTAGAGCAACTAAAGTCAACTGAAAAGTCAGGAAAGGTTCTTGAGAATTCAGAGAATGTGAAGAACACTCAAGAAACTGATATGTTTCATCCATGAACAGAAAAACATGAGTGGTAAGAACAGCCCCAAGTGTTAGGAGCAGGTGTCCAGGTGGATGCAGAAAATCTTCCTCTTTACTAGTTCTGTGAGAAGATGAGCATGTGATCAATGGTAGAGAAGCACTGGGACTGTTGAGAGCGAATGCTGGAGCTCCATAGTCTGATATATCTTCTGAAATAGATAATGAATCACATAATAAAATATCAGCAACCTCATTCGAGGAAACTAACACCAAATCCCCATCAGCAATTTTGAAGAGAAAGTGAGGTACTTGATTTTTTACACCGGAATTGGTGAGAGCAGCTACAAGCATGACTGAATGATTTTGAATTTTAAAATATGAAACAAATAATATCATATCAGAAATTAAATCATATCTAAACAGGTTCAAAATAGATCCAAGACTGTGAAATGGAATCAAATCCCTAGCAGCAGTTTTGTAGGAGACTTGTGGTACTTGTTTCTTCACATCGTTGATGAGAACAACTACAAGCGGTACTGAAAGATTATGAATTTGATATATTAAACCAAGAAATATTAGATCAAATATAAATAATATCATATCATATCCAATAAGCTTAATATCAGATTCAAGTAAATGGTTAACCAAGACGGTGGATGCACAACTTTCTTCTTCTTCAAAATTCTGAATTTTGGTGCATGCAATCCTGCAGGAATTTGCTGGAAAAACTAGATCATGGGGAGCGAATGGATCACTCTGGTAATCTGATATTTATTCCAAAATATCCAAGGTATCACATATTTTCACACCAGTAGCAACATTAGAGGAAGAAAAATCAAATTTCTCTTCACTTTCAGAAGCAATTACTAGTAAATTTTGCACAAAATTTAAAGGAAAATCACCGGTGAATGTTTGCATGGAAGTGCAGCAGAATTTTTCTTCAATATTAGAGATTCGAATGTATTCTTCTATTTCAGAAATATGAGAAGATGAGATATCAGAGATCTCATGAACTTCTGGAGCATCAGGAGAAGGAGTCACTGCATGGAGACTGTCTTCAATTCGAATTGACTGTGTAGAAGTTTTTGCTTCTTCTTCATCTTCAACAACTTCATCAGAGAGAGTGGAGGCTAAGATTTTTGGATCAAGGATGTTTGTGGTGCTGGATGTGCTCCATGTTCTTCCAAATCCAAAGGTTATGTCCAATCTTCTCCAGAGTTCCTTTGGATCTTTAATAGATCTACTGAGGTAGCGCATGCTAGGAGAAAGAGCTAGTTCCATTATTTCAAAAGCTTTATCCTTTGCCTTTAGCCAGTCATTATCACTCTCAAAAGAATTTCTACCGAATCCATTAGACACTGAAAAGAGTTTTTGTCTTCTCAGACATTTAGTCATCTTCACCCCCCATTCAAAATAGTCTGAGGATAGGGTGAGAAGAGGAACTGATGAATTCATTTCGAAGTTGTACCTGCAAAACAAAAAAAATGATCCAATAGGAGATCTGAGGAGGAGAAGTGCCTTGTCCATCGAGGCTCTGATACCATGTTAAATTTGAGCATATAGATCTGTAGACAAACACACAACTCACAAAGAAGATCTCACAATTTACTCAGCCATTGAAGAATGAAACAGTGCAAAAGGCTTGTAGCTGTGAATGCTTTCATTAATAAAAAAAGTAATCCAGATAATAATTACAATGATGTAAAATGGCTTTAATAGCCACAAGCAATTCGAATCCACATGAGGAAGTTCGAATTGATGACTCTACTTGACTGTAGGTAACCAAGACATTGTCTAAACCATTATTTAACTGAATGTAGAGAGCTAGAACTATGTAACTGACTCCTAACTTGGCTTGACTAGTCATTAACTGAAGTGAACTGACCTTGGTTGGTTTCGGCACTCCCAGTTGCTTCCTAAATTGTAGGGATTGATCTAGGAGACTCCTAAACTTATGCAATCAAGTGCAATAAGTGGCAGTGAGCCTCAATTAGTGTTCCCCACACTTTGGCAACTAAAACATGTGCCCCAGTTAGGTCAAGTTTAACTAATGGTACTAATGACTATAAATAGATTGGATGGACTCCTGATTTAGACATATGACCAAATTTGGATAAGGGAGGATTAATAATCCTAACAGGAACATGTTCACAAGAAAACTAATGGCATGACTATAATGCACACATCGAATTTTGTAAGTCTAGCTATATAGTACAACCAAAACCTTTCTAATATAAACATTTAATCGTTATTATGAAAAAAAATCAAAAGATAAGATCTCCTTCATCACAAAGAATATTCCAAAGTGTAAAATCAAGCCTAATGCCAACTATTAGTGTTTATAGACCATGTTAAAAATATTTACTTAAAAATCTTTAAAAACTTTCAAAATAAATCTTCATGTCAACCATATGCAATCTCCTTCATCACAAAGAATAAGCCAAAGTGTAAAGTCAAGCCTAATGCCAACTATTAGTGTTTATAGACCACGTTTAAATATTCACTTAAAAATCTTTAAAAACTTTCAAAGTAAATCTTTATGTCAACCATATGCAATAGTGTTTATAGACCACCTAAAAATATTTACGTAAACATTTTTAAAAACTTTGAAAGTAAATATTTATGTCAACCATATGCAATGGTATACACTCATATACCGCGTAAAAATATTTGCTTTTTTTTTTTTTAAATTTTAAAGTAAATCTCTATGTTCTATTAAGCACCGAGATGAATCAAATATTTTGAGCTAGGATTGAAAATGGTTCTAAAGTCATGGTTTTAACACGTTCTTTTAAAACCATGTGTTGTTTAGGAGGTCGTTGCACATGGTTTTTAAAGCCATGTACAAGGCCCTCTTAAACCATGTACAATAAAACAATGGGTTGTTTAGGAATCCTTGCATTTGCAAGGCCCTCCTAAACCATGTACAATAAAACTATGTGTCACGTCCCCTCCTATATACCAGAGAGGGAAATCGATTATGATGCTATCTAATATGGGAAATCTAAGCCCCATAACGTAATATAAAATCCATTGAACTTAAAAACATGCACGGATTTGTAGAACATGCAATATACAGTGGAAGCAATTCAATTTCATTCAAGGATTTAACTTGTTCATATTAATTCATAAACACATATACAATTGTAGCGATAAAATATGCAAGAATACTTATCTTGAAAGAATATTGTCGCACAACCAGCTACATCGCTGCAACGTTCCACCCAACCCTAGGCCATTATGCTCATGAATCTCTCAGCAGCATTACCACCTTCAAGCTAGGCATGATTCCGACAAGGAATAGGGGAACACTAGCAAACTCACATATAGCCAAGGATATATCAAAATTCAGGCAAGCTAAACACAGTTGGGTTTATCATGCTTCCATGGAGGTGGAAATATTGAACTCCTAAGCTAGTGAGCTCAACCACAGATCTATGGACACCTGCGCTAGATTAGGCCGGGCTCCTAAAACATCTACACACCCAACATAAGGAAGCATCCCCTTGTATGCTACACAGTCCCTTAGGCTATGCCTTCCATTCCATTGTTATTCAAGGTGTGCAAAGAAGAATACCAACTCGCCTATATATTCCTATGAGGTTCCTTCATACACTAGGTTTATCGAGCCAGTTCAGACCCAATTCCACTCCAAACCTATTCAGGTCAAGAAAAATATGCACACACAAGAAGATACAAAATTCTGGGTTGAGAAAACACAGTTTTGGCAACAAAACAAATTTCTAAAATGGGTTAAAAAAACCCCCTAACATCAATTTGATTTCCAGAATGTTTATGCCATTCTCGTGGGAAAAGAAACCTCAGCAAACACCCAGAAATCGTGGTCTCCTCTCCAGTTCCTTGAGCATTACCAAAAATTATTTCTAGATTGGAAAATAATGAAGAAATGCATCAAAATTATGGGGAAGGAAACCCAACCACTGATCATTACCAAAAATGATTCCCCAGCCTGGGGAAAATGAAGAAAATGATTACCCCATGTGAGGGAGAATATACACAATAGACAAAAGTGAAGGGGAGAGTTCTCCAAGATTCCAATGCGTGAGGAAATGGAAGATGCGGGTGATCCCCACATGGGTATGCATTTTTGGGTGTTAACTTGCCCCAAAATTCAAAATCGTGTTTCCCAAAAGCTGATGGCTCTCCAATTTGAATTTAGACTTCCATATTCTTCCCATGCCCATACAATAACTACCTAAACCGATTTCTGGCACGAATAAATGATTGGGTGAGTAAGACAAGAAAGGTGGTTGAGAGCTTGATGGGATTTCCCCTTGACATTTGGTTTTCCCCATTGGCTCAAGGTTTGATTATTCCCCCCCCATCCTCCTTAGCAAATAATGCCCCCATCTCTTTAAATTTTGCATTGGCATAGCTGGTTGTGGGTATTTAATGAAATTGCATATTTACATGATGTCCAAAATTATAATGTGCCTGGCTAGCACGAAACACCATCTGGAACGATTTATAATCACTGAAACATAAAACACTAAATTAATGGTGGGGTTGTAATACCCCGGTTTTGACCCCATTGCATTAAGTGTACATGATGTATATATTGTAATGATCATGGTGTGGAGCTAAAGGCCAAGGCCCCACCATTGATTGGTTATACTATGTTTCAGGTTGAAATTGTCACCGATGGTATATCGAGGCATGTGACATACATATTAATTTTTAGCATGATGTAAATATGCATCTTTAATTAAAATGAACCCGACTATCTACGATCACAGCAACTAAATTGAGAAGGGGCATGATTTTCACAAGGATAAGGGTGGGGAAATTGTTAAACCTTGAGCCATGATGGAAAAACCCATGTGTCACCACCTTGTATTACCAAACCACCTCCATTAAGAATTGATGCTGGTGGTTGAGGCAGTTATTGTTTTTCGGAGTGGGGTGGCAGGATTGTCAGTCCTTGCCTACATGCGCACTCCACCCGTGGTTGAATTCACAATGGCAAAGGGAAACCATCGCCATCACTCCAGGGGGACTCACGATTGCATTTCACTCCACTACGCATCCTCTCCATGACAGTGCTGAGACATTCATGCACTTTCGGTTGTCTGTTCATCCACGCACAAGTCGGGAGCTGTTCGCCCTCACATAGGGACCATTGTCTATTGATTATCCTCATGCACAGGTATTCTTCTGTTTTAGGCTCACATAGTGAGCTGGGAGCTGTGCGCTTTCATCCACGATTTCCTGAGAAGAGCCATTCACGTCCTCAGCTATATGTTCTCCCTACAAACCGATATGGTTGTGTAATTTCCGTCATTTTAATGTTGAGATTTGGACCATTGCTCTTCCCATGAGTTATGGTTGCCGCCATTCTCCTTAAGAATTGTTGTGGTTGTTGTGGTCTTCTTTATATTCGGGGTCTGGTGCAATTTTTACCTCATGCACAGACTGTTTGGAGCCATCTTCCCCATGTTGTGAGCTGTTCTCACTGATTACGTTTTGGGGATGTTGTTTTCCCCATGCTGTGAGCTGTGTCTGCTGTTACGCTTTGAGCTTGTAGCAGATTGTGGATTCATTTTTCTCTGTTTAAGCTATGACAACTAAATGATTGCATGTGTGCAATGGTTGGTCATCAGATTGTGTTGGGAGCAGGGATGGGGGCTTGGTTTGCTTGAAAACCTGGTGTGTTGGAACCCACACAGACAGAGCTAGAGGGATGGATTTCTTCTCCACAACCCCTGAATAGCACTGGAAGGGAATGCAGGGCCTGAGGGACTGTGTAGCAGAGAAGGGACTGATTCCTTGTGTTGGGTGTGTGTGGGTGTCTTAGAAGCCATGATAGTTCTGGTGTAGGTGTTCTTGGCTCAGTAATGAGCTCACCAGCTTAGCATTTATCCTTTCCCAACTCCTTGATGGCCTGATAAACCTAACCATGTTGGCTTGGCTCTCTTGTTGATGGCCTGATAAACCCAACTGTGTTGGCTTGGCTGTGTTTTGTGTATCCTTGGCTATGTGAAGCCTTCTTGTTCCCTTATTCCTTGAAGAATCATGCCCAGCTCGGGGGTGGTAGCGCTGCTGAGAGATTAAGGAGCATGCTGTCCTATGGTTGGGTGGAACGTTGCAGCGACGTAGCTGGTTGCGGAAGGATTTATTCATAAGATAAGTAATCTTGCCTATTTTACTTCTGCAACCATATTTTTTTGTTAATGAATGTGATGAACATGTTGAATGAATGCTTGTATGAATGAATGTTGCTTTCGCTATTAATGATAAACAATTGCATCTATGCATGATAAATGTTCGTGTGTGCATGTTCTAGTCCAAAGCATTTGTTTCATCATTTCAGCTTTTCAGCATGTTATTTTATGAATTTTACATGTTCACGGGGCTGGTAGCCTGGATGGTTAATGCCATGGTCGCATCCTCTTCGCTGGTTGAAGGGTCGGGGACGTGACAGGGGTATTTTCCTTTAGCTCCACACGACGATTAATTACAATATATACATCATATATATTTATAATGCAAACAGAGTCAAAAGCGGGTTGTTACACTATGATTTGTTTAGGAGGCTTTGCACAAGGCCAACATTTTTTTGTGGATAATTATTTTTGTTTTTATTTTTTATTATTTTGTTAGGTAGAAACATTAACACATCTTCCCCATATTGGGTTATTTGTCTCGTCGACATTTTTTTGGCAAATATTTTTTTTTTTAATTTTTTAATTTTTTAATTTTTTAATTAGGTATGATCATTATAACATCTCCATATTGGGTTGTTTTTCTCACGAACATTTATTTTAGCGGATAATTAAAATGTTTATTTTTTATTATTTTGTTAGGTAACAATGTTAGAGTGCCTCTTGATATAATTAAAAACATTTTCTATGTGATAATAATAATAAGCATATATAATAATAATAAACGCATTTAGATAATATAATATCTAAATAATAATTTTGAACCAATATCAAAACTAGTTAGTTGTCTTAAACAAAAATAATTTAATATCATGATGACGATGATGGTTAACATCCCTTGAGACCAAACTTTGGTCTACCAGACCTAAAGAAACGAATTATTTAGTTTGTTATAAAATTGTATTTCTATGCTTAAAGATCATGGAGAGAAGCATCTCGAGCTCACTATGATTTTGACGAGTTAAGAGGATAGGAAGGTCGGTATTGCAACAAATATTATGGAATTGTGATCTAATGTGGGTGTATGCGGGGCACTAAAAGAGAAAGTGATTTTCATCCTCAGTGTTCATATTCTCATAGAGTTGACAGATCCTTTCCACCCATGGTGTTTTAGGAACTACCCAACGACCTGTTTCACTATGTATCTCATGAGAGTTCGTATCTATCTTGGCTATATTAATTTTTTACTTTGAAATAGTTAAAACGAAGAGATAATTTTGGTATTCTAAAGTAGGGTTGATGACCTCCTTACAATATCTTAATTTTCTTTTAACCTCTAAATCTTTCTCACACCACATTTTCTCTTTAAACATAGAACTAATAATAGTTTTAATGTTATTAATATTTTGCAATGCAACATTTTCGTCTATCTCCCAATGGTTTAACCAAACCCTAGTAACTTTATACCAACCTCTCTTGAGAGTTAGGTGGTTTTGTATGGAATTTAAAGCTAGCTTAGGAAGTCTATTGTCTCCCATGTTATTGATTTTGTGCTTGTACAATAGGATCCTAGTCACAGCTAGTCTCTCGATTGGGGAAAGACCCACTTCTATAAGGAGAATAGGGTAGGGTGTATTGCTTTTAATTTTGAGGTTATATGTTGTAAAACATTTATGGATTTGCTCAATATTTCTCTAGGACTCTCTATAGATGCTGCACCCCCAAACCTCACACCCATACAAGATAACAAGAGTGACTAAAGTTTCAAAGAGGAACTTATTTTTATCCCACATCACAAGGCTTGTTGCTTTACAATTATTTTCAAGACCAAGATAATCTTTCCACCCTCCATTAGTCCTTTTCTTAATGTTATAGTTCTAGTTGAGCTTGTGATGAGTATCAATTCCTAGGTACTTGTAAGAAGACACTTCCTCCAAGTTGCTATTGTCATATAAAAAATTAGCGTGAGTTTCCTTCTTGGATTTGATAATCATAACTTTTGTTTTGTTAGTGTTAATAGCCATACCCATGGTAGGGAAAAAATCCTTAAGACGTCTTAGTTTCTTATCAATATCATATGGACACCTTTCTAGAAGAACAATATCGTCAGCATAGAGAAGAAGGATGATGATTATTCCAGCTAAGATCATGCCAACACAACCCGCTTCCTCTAAACAACCTTCTAGATTATCGATGTAAATGAAAAATAGGGTAAGGGATAGGGGGAAAACTTGTTTAAATCCAATATTACACTTAATATATGTTAACCACCCCTCGTTGCTCTTAAACTTGGCAACATAATTCTCGTATAACCTTATTGTGGAATCTCTTAACTCGAAAGGAACCTTTAGCTCTTCTAATATACTCCATAGGTTATTTCTAGGTACTGTATCGAAAGCCTTTCTAAAGTCCACAAAGAAAAAAAAGAGATTGGATTTATCATTACAAAAAAATCCTCTACAATGATCAAAAGCGTAACAAGGTGATCCATTTTAGAGTGCTTCCTTCTAAAACACACTTTTCCTTTAGCCTGCTTACCCTCACTTTCAAGCCATATGCTTATCTTCTTTTCCAAAATAATACCATTTAACTTGGATAAGAGAGGGCTAATCATAATTTTTTGATAATTAGAGGGGTTATTTGCTTCCCCAATTTTAAAAATAGGGATATTGAGGCTATGAGTCCAAGGTTTAGGGAACCCTTGCTTGACTACTTGATTGAATAACTTGTGGGTGTGAGGGATGAGGACAAGACCTCCAATTTTTAATATTTCTACATGGTAACCTTCAATGTCCTTAGCTTTTCCATTTTCCGAACGCTTAACCCCAAAATCTATGTCTTCTAAAGAGAAAAAATCATCTGTTGTGTGCAGGGTTTCAAAGTTATCTATGCCATTTTTGGATTCATAAGTCTTTTTAAGGTAGGAATTCCAGTAGTGTAAAGAAATTTTATTATTATCTTTAGTTTTTCTAGTTAGAATCTGCCTCCAAAATTTCTTAGGAGCTACCTTAGAGAGGTGTAAGTCATTTTCTATGAATATATTGCATTTTTTCCTTCCAATTAGGGCTTTGTATATTTTTATCTTGTCCATTTTAAGAGAGTCATCTAGAGCTTCCTTAATTTCTCTCCTCGCACTTTTACAATCTTTATCATACCAAGGGTTGGTTTTTCTATTTCTTTTATTACTTGAAACTTCAATTGAGAACTCGTTAATAGAATAAGAGAGGGTTGTAGTAAAATTATGATAGAGGTATTATATGTTGTATATACTTGATAAAGGAAGAAAATTAATTTTTAAATCATTTAGAAAAAGATCATTTTTATTTTTATCAAAGATAAAGTTTTTTGGCTATGAGGATTAGCTTCTATGGGATCTCTATGCATGACAAAATTGGAAGTTACAACTAAAGGTCTATGATTTGAGTTAGGATCGTGGTCATTTAAGATGTCGAAATTTATTGTTTCGTTGTATAAAGGGATCAAAAATAACATATTCTACCACGATGCTACACGGCCCATGAATACAGGTCATCTGGCTAGAATTGGACTTCTTTAGATCGTTGCAAATTATGAGATCTTAAGCAATACAGAGCTTAATTAGCTCAGACCCAAACAAATTTTCTCCTAGATCTTTAGAGCTTCTTTTGTACTTTCCAACTAGAGTAAGGTCTTTGTCTAACCAAAGAGGATTAGGGCCTGAATGAAAGCTTAGAAGAATAGCTTTGTTTCTTGAAGTTCAAGCATGAAAGTCACCCATTAAGAGGACATGACCTTCATTCCTTAGGCTATAAATATCATTTTCTAAACCATTGTAAGGGAAATTCTTATCCAAATTGTTTTTCTTATAAAAGTTAGAATAAATGGGGGAAAAATAACATGTTTATGTGTAGGTTTTTTACCATTAATGTCAGTAATCTCTATCCAAGTATATTGGTTGTAAGGGTCTTTTTTTTATAAAGCCTGGAATGGGGGGAGAGGATCTTCCTAATGTAACAAGCTATGCACCAAATGCATATATAGTAGGATATCTTTTTCTAGATTGAACATAGTACAAATCCATCTATTTTAGGGACCTTAGATTCTTCAGGCTCCCAAGTTTCAACTAACAATATAATATCAACTTCATTCGAGATCCAACCTAGCTTGGGGTCTTTGTTCCACGGAAAGCACCGACAGTTCCAAGAAAGAATATGTAGAATATTGAATTGTTATTTATTTATTTATTTTTATTTTTTTTTCAATGTGGTTCACGCGCCGGCTTGACCGACGGGCTACATCCATGGAATAATTTAAAGAGGGCCCACCCAAAGGGGCCTCACTCTCGACACTCTTCATGCCTACCTCACTTGCCGGGAGGCCTAACTACGGTTGCTCGACCGCTTGAGCTAACTCTTGGGGCCATTGAATTTTTATTTATTACTAACTTTTTGGTTTCTATTTCGAATAACTACTTTTGTATTTATGATTATGCGGCCCATTTTCCTTCCTTTCTAGCTTATTTTATCTTTTGAACCTCCTTTCTTAATTCTGGTTGATCTTCTAGACTGAGATATTCATTTATAAATATTCTCATTACATTTAGAATTAAGGTTTTATTAAGTATGTCATACTTATGGTCAGTAGAGCTCACCTCTGTCTGGATGAACCTTCCTTTATTAATAGTTAATTTCTCCAACCTTGTTGCTTCTGTGAGACATGTTGTTTCAATTTGTAATCTATCTTGTAACTATGTCTGGACTTTTGCTAAATTATCCTAGTATACCTCCTCTTTCAAACCGAATATTACAAGGTTCAAGGCCCTTTTGTTCTCCGCATGGTCTAATTCTATCAATTTTTTCATTTCATCTTTAATGGGTTTGATATCTAATTTACTTGCCATACTATTTAGGCTGAGACTCTGATTAACTTTTTTTTCTAGTGATTTAATCATGTCCTTCATGTTAATACTTTCTGAAGTATCAACATATCCTTGTTGGGATGTTTGGTTTGTATCTTGGATTTGTTTTCTATTACGTGTAATCTTGTTTTTTGTTACCTGTAATCTAATTTTAATTCTCCAATAGCTTTATTTTATTTACTATTTCTTTTTGGATCTTGTCTTCAAGAAATGCAAATTTATTTTTTAGCATGGCTTCTAACTTTGTAGATTAATTTCTCTTTCTTCTCTACGTTTCTCTAATGAATTGATATATTCATAAAGGCTCTATAGAGCCACTGTGATAGCTCTATCTTTGACAATCTTTGGTAGATGCGGTTAATTATTCATACTTGTGAACAAAAAGAAATATACGAACAATAAATATGTATTAGAAAAAAAATATAAGGAATGTTTGTACCTAATATAACCATTCCATATCGCCTTCCAACCCTATTTTAGATCGATGTGGAATCCTCCTTCCAACCCTGGTTCATATCGAAGTGGAATCCTCCACTTTACAGTTGAAAAACATTGGCAAATTCAATATCCATCTGTT
Organism: Pseudotsuga menziesii; assembly: GCA_001517045.1. NCBI lineage: Eukaryota > Viridiplantae > Streptophyta > Pinopsida > Pinales > Pinaceae > Pseudotsuga > Pseudotsuga menziesii. The sequence goes on from LPNX010464648.1 coordinate 256,602, forward strand.
GTCATAACCATGAGTCGTATACAGATACACCAGATAGAATGTGAATCCGAGCTCAGAGATCGATAACTAAGTGTATTGAACCAGTCAGTCGCTAAAAGAAGGAAAATATCCATAGTTTGGTGATGAGATCTTTTCTTCTGAGCTCAGAGATCAGAGATCGTAGGAAAGTTGCGTTTCCATCGATCAAACCAGTCAGAGCTAGAGATCGCAGGCAAGGGTTTCTTCCAAGATGATTGCATTTTCGGCGATCAAACTAGTCACAGGAAAGGGTTTCTTATGAGATCAGAGATAAAATATTAGAGATCGCAAGAAAGGATTTATTTGTGTTTCTGGCGATCAAACCAGACAGAGATCAAAGATCTGAGATCGTTTCTTTGCATTTTTATTTCAAGTTTTGTGAATGAAAACTTGAAACCTACAATTGTGTACAGGAGGCTTTCACTAAGTCAACCATGCCCAGATCTGTAGATCTCATAAATCAGTGGCTCAAATAGACAACTAGAAGCAGATTGACACATAGAGCCGCACACAATCTACTGTTTAGATCGTTAAACTGATTTGTAGAAGGAACATATATATAAACTTTTGCTTCAATCCACAGTTCGATGATGAAATCTTTTCTTTCGAGCTTAGAAATTAGAGATCACGCTAGTTAGTCTTTTCCAACTAGTCAAGGTTGAATTTTGGTACTTGGGGATTTCGTAGTTGTTAATGTCAAATCATGTTGTTGTAAAGATAGTGATTTGTTATGCATAATACTTTCAAGCCCATTCTAAATCACAATGGAACAATTCATTGCAGTCACCACTATTGGGGATTACATTTAGTTAATGTCAACTTATGTTCATGTAAAGATAATGATTATACTATGATTAATGTTTTTGATGCAAGTTAAATTATAATGGAGGGAAAGATTGAGTATGGAAATAATTTTTTTTAAAATAAATTGTATATCATAAATTTATTGACTTAATTTTAATAAATAGTTATCAAATAAATTTAAAAATCAATATATAAATTGATATGAACCAAAATGTATGTCTAAAAAAGCTTTACAATTAAAAATATAGCATTATAATTTATATATCAATTATTTTATTTTTTTAATTTAAAATTTTATTAAAATAAAAATAAAAGTAATGATTGAAGTTGTTAATGTTAATGTTTATTTTGTCTAGGTCAGTTGGTTAAGGTGTGGGTCTAGTCCCTAAGGGTGATCCAAGTTGAATTCTCATAGGTGATGATTTAGTTGGGAGGTGACACCTAAAAATCTAGTCGAGGCTAGTGTGGTCGAGGAATGGAAAACTTATGACTATATTTAAACAAAACATACACATATCATGAAATTACATATAATATCCATAGCAAGAATAAGATTAATTTGTAGTTTCATAAGAAAACAAATAGATACCATCCCCACACTAGGATATTAGGCCACTAGTTGTGTGTGTGTGTGTGTGTGTCTATATATATATATATATATAGAGAGAGAGAGAGAGAGAGAGAGAGAGAGAGAGAGAGAACACGACGATCCATACACACAATTTTAGAGTACTCTTCTTTTTTATGAGATTCAGATAAAAGAAAAGAGATCCCCATATATTTCATGCTATGGCTAGTTTTTAAGATTTTTGCTTGAGAGGAAAGCCTGTTCTTTCTTTACTATGCCTTCAAACCATTATAACTTATTTAGTATGACACTTGTGGTTAACAACTTAATATCTTTTTTTTTTACCAGACATTGCTTTATAAAAAATAATTATGTACTCTTCATTTGCAATTTGGCTCATTTATATCAAATCTTGCATTGTGTTAGGTATGTAAAGAATGTTCTCAGTTTTTCCAATATTCTTAATCTTTCCTACTTGGCTACTTTAAAGTCTCATAGGTATCATACCTTTTCCTTCAACCTCATTAGAACTCTCATATCCAAGTGCAATACTATAAGTATCAACCTTCCAACTTTCAACTTTGGATAGTGCGATGGGATAATAGTCTTCTCAATGATTGCAAAAAATAGTTCATATTAAAAATAACAACTTCAAATTCAAAGAAATATTTGAATGAAGATCTGATAAATAACCCCCCTTGATTGTGGAAATATTTTCCTTCTTTGATATGAGGATGTTGTTGATGTGTTTATAACTTTAGAAGATATTCTAATGTATATTATCAGTGTATGTTGTTGTACCCCCATTGGGGATGTGTGTTACCCCTTTACGTGATGTCTAATTGTTTCTAGACCTTGAGGTACAACCTCCATTGTAAGCTGGGGAAATAGTCCCAGATGTAAGATCATGCCATATGTACTTGTAGTATCTCTAGGAGAAGTGGGCCTCATGTGATATGAAATATAGGATCGAATGTTATATTTGATTAGTGAATAGAAAGGGTATAAATAGAGAGGCTATCTCCCTCATTTACATACACCTCATACACTCTCAGGTGAGGATGAGAGAAAGAGACATTCAGAGGATGAGAGATTGATAGCTGTTGAATAATTTTTATTACTAATTTTTATCATCTTACTATTCTGAAAAAGTTTTTAGGGTTTTCTCCTTTATGGTTTCCCCGGTGAAAATATTTCTATCTGAAGTACATTTACCTAAATGATCACTTCTGTAGAATGAGCAGCCCCCAACTCTCTTCAATGGGCATTTTTATCAAGATTTCCTAGGTCTTTTGGGTGAGTTGTAATTAATTGAGCCACCTGCTCTGATCCCACTTTATTGGGGGATCATGACCCCAAATGTAGGGACGTTGCCACCTGCAACAGTTGGAAGTGGTTTGAGGATGCTGCCACATGTCTGTTTGCTCTCCACCCAGTATCCTCCACTAATTTGACCAGTAAACACTCTTTTAACAGCTCTCCTAAGCTGTTGTCTCCACCTTTATTTATTTATAATTAAAATATTCATAATTACATTAAATATCCTTGACTCTGCTGAGTCATCAATTACAACTTAGCATAAAATTTAACATATTGTCTTTAAATAAAATCAAATAAGATAATTTTCATTTTGAAAAATTGGGGCATGTGACATAAACTTTCCTAAGATTGTTCATTAAACCCTAAAACAACTAAATAAAGAAATCATTGCTTTTTTTTTGTTGGCAAAGTGGTTGAACTCCCCTGACTAGCAGGCTTTCCATTGGCTAAGAAACCATTAACCAAGGGCATCTAAGTCATCAAAATCACCCGGGGATCACACCCGGCCTAGACCGCACCAACCCTTAACATGGTTGGATTTTTTGGTATCCGATGGGACTAGAACCGATGACCTTCCAGCTTAGGGGGCATATTAACCATACCCTACGACCAACTATTCTACATCTCGCAAATTAATAAAGAAATCATCACTAAGAAGAATATGACACTAACCTTGAATCTTAAGTAGGAGAAAAATAAATTTTGAAACTAAGCTTAATAATGGGAAATAAGGACAGCACAAAATATTATTAAGGAAGTGAGATCATTTCCCAAACCCATTATAAGTGTTAGCACAAGGTGTGCAAGGTAATTATTGAGAGAAATTCTATGAATGCTATGATAAGTACAAAAATTGTACACCATTACATCTCATATATATTCCAAAACCATATCTTTATATATTTATTCGTTAGAAAAAGAGCATAGTGTCTTTCACTAGAGAAATTTTGAGGCCTCAAATGGGCCTCCTAAGGGAAATATTAAAATAATAGTCATAATAATAACATAATATTTTAGAAGTTTGGAGGAAAAGAGAAAAACACTGCTTATCTCATTCGTTCTTTCAACAGATATTCCTGTCATTTTACTCAAATTTTGAGCGTGTCCACTCATTAGATATGAAATTAAATTCCACATTCAACAAGTACCCACACTGCTTACATTTGACGAACCACACCCGAAAAACATGAAATACATTAAAAAATGTTTTTAATGTATTTAATTATGTGTCCAATGAGTGCTCTGCCTCAAAATTTGAGTAAAATGACAGGGATATATGTTGAAAACATGAATGAAAAAGTAAATTTTTACTCTCTTCCTCCAAAATTCATTAATATTATTTTATTATTATATGCCAACTCAACCATTATGGTTGACTCTTTTCTTGAAATTCTAGTGGTTCTTGAATTCAATGGCTCTTTTTTATGAGGTTGTTTGTTTTCTTACGAGATGGATCATTTTCTTATAACGCCAATTTTAGAACCCAAATATGCTCTAATTAAAATATCAGTTAGAAGTCTTTCAAGGAAAGGAAAAAAACTAATTTTCTCTATCGTATCTTTAACTTATCTCCTTGTAGGCCTTTGAAGGGTCATAGAAATTCTAGTATAGTATTCTTCTCTCTCTATATGATGGGTTAAAAAAATTTCCTAAAGGAAGTTAGAATAAAAGTGTGTTATGGTTTATACCCAAGATAGAAGATAGTACATGTAGGTCAAGAAATCTCAATTGAGGCACACACATTTTTAAAGGAGTTGGTCAATTTAACTACCGTTGAATTACATGTTGGATTACCTCCTTCAAGAGTTATAATAGGTCAACAAAAATCAATTGAGTCACACAAATTTTTAAAGGAGTTGGTCAATTTAACTAACATTGAATTACTTGTTGGATTAGATCCTTCAAGAGTTATAAACCATCAAATTGATGTTATTCTAGGTGCAAAATTACCAAAATAAGATGCATATAAATTGGTTCCTCACGTGAATGAGGAGATGAGAGGATGAATTTCATGATTACTTGACAAATGATTTATAGGAGAGATCATTAGTCATGATTTGTTTCTCTACATCTACTCTTATATCACAAAAGAAACAAGGGGAATGCATGGGGAAATGAAATTGCCTATAGATACAAGAGCCCTCAACAAAATTACTATGAAGGACAAACATCCATTTCCAATAAAAGGATATACCAAGCGTCGAAAGGGATCAAATATCTCTAACTACAAACTGCTTTTTAGAGTGGAAATGTTGAGGAAATGTTTATGGCTTTAATTTGTAGTCTTATATGTATGGTTCTAAAAAATATTTGAAATCTAAATTGAGCTGACATGTTATTTTTTATAAAGGACATGTGTCATATCTAGGATGAGCACTGAAGGACTTACACATTTTCCCCTATTGGGCTATAGAATGAGCTTCTTCAGTGAAACTAGGTAAATCCTATACTATTGCCAAAGGTTGACTTTTGTAGTGGCCATTAGCAAACTAGATTTGAGAAGAAATTGAGTGTAAAACAAGATCCAACTAAAGTTAGTTTTTCCAAATTATTGGTAATTCCATTTGGGTTGAGAAACACCCACATTTCATCCATAACAATTAGAAAATACGTTGGAAAAAATTTATTGCATATTTTGATTTTTAGAAGAAACATGAAAGAACATTTGAGAGTAATGTTTGAAAAAAATAGAGTTGAAAGATTAATCATGAATATTGAGAGTAATTAGTTCCCAAAGAAAATTGTGTGAGTATGGACCCAAATAAGATCAATTCCATGTGTACTTAAGTGGCATGGTCTATTCCATGAAATATAATAGATGCAATAGTTTTTTATTAATTTTTTTTAAAGTTTTATTTGAAAATCTAGTACCATTTATACATGGTTAACGAATTACACATAAAATAAAGTTTTCATAAAGCTTTCATATTAGAGCAAGACATTCAAATTATATTAAAAACAACTAGACACAAAATTAATATTTAAATATTCAAAAAAGGAGATGAAGACATCAATACTCCACACAAATTTTAAGTTCTTTACGGTTGAATGCTAGAGTGCTATGACTATGTTCTAGCAAATGAAGTATTAAGTCATGGGAAAACATGTGTAACATATTTAACAAAAAATTGAATCATGCTAAAATAATGCATAGCAAAAAAACACTATGTTTGATCCAAATGTTTAGACATTCCCAAAGTTATTTGTTTTACTAAGAATTTATTATGTTGTATAGTCATCAAGCTTTAAGCTATATAAATTTTCAAGCAAAATTTTCTTATAGACATGGTAAATGGCTTTTAATCTTACAAAGTAACATTTTTTTTTTAATAAACATAAAATTAAAACATCCAATCCAATGCTAATATGTGTTTTAAGTTAGATGTATCTAAAATGAAATTATTAGTTTTAATAGAATGAAGTAGATGTAGATGACCCATATTTTGGTTGTAAAACTTTTGATTTTAACATAACTTAAAGCATTTTGACTATTTGATGTTGTATATTTTAGTAAAAATTTTGCATCTCTTAACAACAATTTGAGTACAATTAAAAGCACTTTCAAAAACTAGTTGTTGGTACATGTGTTTTTGGTTGAGAAGCATACAATTTATTTCAATTGATTGGATAGATGAATCCAAATAAGTCAGTAGGATGAGATGAAATCCATTCAAACACAAATATTATGAATGTAAGACGCGATCATTAATTTAATGTAATGAAGCAGGAGTATGCAGATGACCCATATTTTGGTAAAACTTTTGCAACTTTTAAAAACAATTTCAGCACAACTAAAAGCACTTTGATAATTTGATGATGGATATTTTATTAAAACTTTTGAATCTCTTAACAACAATTTCAAATTAAAATCACTTTCAAAGACTATTTGTGGGTAGCTTCCTTTTTGGTCAAGAGCCATACAAATCATTCCAATTGATTCCATAAACATATCCAAATTGGTGGGCTGAATTGAAATCCAATCAAACACAAATATTATCAAATCACATAGTAAGCAAGGGGTTTTATACTTAGAAACCACAGGATAATAAAACTCCATAAACAAATATGCTTATAATTTCATAACTCCTTTTTTTGAAGAAAAATAAGCAGTGCTTTTGTTATTCATATGAAAAAAAAGACTATTGTTGTCCATGTCCAACAGGATCACATAGATCCAATGTCCAAGTACAAACCACCATAACGATGATTAACAAGGGATCAATATGCAACCAATATGAACAAGAGCCAAAATGTATGTCTAAAAGAATATTCAGTCCAAAAATACAAAAGGAGGACCACCAAACAAGAAATAATCCCCATAACATCCAATGTGACTTGAAAAGTTGGATAAGTTTCCAGAAATTTCTCCTTAAAGAAGAGACCTTCCACACCATCCATTTTATTGCAAGATTTTCTTAGCCTACAAAACTTGCAAGAGTTTCTTAGCCTACTCAAATGTAACTTTTATGATACACATTTTCAAAAATGTTACTATAGTTTAAATCCACCAATGGTGTTGGCTTAATACAAACCAGTTTTGAAAGCCACATCAGCCTCTACAGCTTCTTAATATATCTGCAACAACATATCTACCCTGAAATTACAAAGCCTGGAGTTGTTTTCTCAAATCTTTGCTTACTTACAGTGTTACAACTAAATATGAGTCTCCATTTAAAGGGAAAGAAAATTAGAATACAAAGTAAGTTCTAGAAAGAAACAAAGGAAAAGGCTTGCATACCTTAATCAACATTCATGTATGGCCTCGGTTCAAAGGTCACATGAACCTCAATGCTGTCCCATGTATGGTTAGGAAGCCAATTCCATGTATTTTTAGTGAAATTGTAAGCAAGGAAATCTTTCACCTTCATATTTTCTACGACGGCCATGAAGCATATGTTATCCCCCACTCATATGCAACAATTAATGCATCCAAACAAAATCTTGCAACATATCTTTCCATTGATAGAATATCTATTGCAACATCAAGAATGGAAGGAGGCATTCTTGAAATATCCTTCCACCAAGAATACTATGAAGAGGGGTTGACCTTTAGCTTCTACAACTCCCATATAATAACCTTTGAAATATGGTCACTATTCCACAACAAAATATGGTCAAACTTTGTTCTCAATATGTGCACCGTCAGTAGAACCTGTGACCCGCAAGTCAATAAGTGAGGCACCATGTATTGGTCATCATCCATCCCAGGTTGGAAGTCCCCTCTCCAATGTTGTAAACTAGAATGGTCCACCACGTAGAAACGAGTGCTAAGTAGTAGAAATAACCGTCTTAGAATACTGGTAGCCTCCCCACATGCTCCACATTTTTTTTTGGCGAGATTCATGTAACTCCCCCTGACTTGTTAATAGAATTGTATATTTTGACCCTAACACTTGCTTATAGAAAGGCATAAGCATCATTTGTTGCACTAAGAGGAGTGAGGTGTTTTATAAATTAGGATGGGTGAGATGTTGTAATGTAATGTAACATTACCAAAAATAAAAAATTATAAAAATATATGTTCTATCAAAAAATTAAAAATACATGTAGGCTCCTAACATTAAAAAATATGAAAAATAATGCCTTAAAAAAATTAAACCGGAATCTATTAATAAGAGAGGGATCTAATTTTATGAGTTTAACGTTAAAAAAAATTACAAATCAATAAATTGGATCCCTGTGTGCTTGATATGGACTAGTAATAATCTCAGTCTAGTTAATTTATGACATAATCTTATGGGATACTTGATGTTCCTAAATAATTATTATGTAATGGTTATATTTTTTTGTAATGATGATTAGTTTTTAAGTTGATTATCTCAATCACACTAATTAACAATGATAGATGCCATTTTTGACATACGTAGATTATGTTGAAGTATGTATGAAGTTTTCAAAATGACCAGTAATGAGAATAATAGATTGATGACTTATTGTACATAGATAATCCCAAAAAATGATATATCATATGTTGGATTGCAAAATTCTCAAAATACTTAAATAAAAAGGGTGAAGGGATCTCAAAACTAAATAATTCATAAGGCACGATACTTCCTATTAATGTTTTGCAATTATGGTAGAAAACTAAGTGGGATTCGCTGCGGGTAAAACTCTACAATTTAGCACACTTGAGCTTGAGGAGTCTTTGATGGATGACCTCCTGAGAACTGTTTCTACTAGGTGCAAGCCTTGGAAATGATGATTGATGTTATGCATTTCATTTCTCTAGTCTCAGTATCACTTATTAAACCCTATGAGCATCACATGATGCAATAAGTGCTAACTATTAAAAACCCATGAGAAATTGGTCAGTTTCAACTATACTCATGCATTATGGGCCATGGGTCATAAGCTAATAACTTACTCTATCTAGATAATCTCAAAAATTATATCTCATATGTTGGACTTTGAAATCCTGTAAATACTTATATCATGAGCATATTCATATATCTCAATTTAACAAATGAAACGAAAGTAAAAATTATTGTGAAGAAATGTTAGGTTCGACACAAGATCCAATAGTAAAATGAAGGTGAAAATTCTATCATGGAATGTTATCTTCAAATTTAAGGGAAAATATTCCATTGTATAGGGAAGTCTAAAAATTTAAGGTAATATAAGGGGGTAGTCGCAAGCATTTGGGGGAGGGGGGCGGGGGGGTTCATTCTTGGCCTCGATGAAAGAAAAAAATGAGTAAGCGTAGATTCTTGGCATCACCACAAATAATGAGATAGAAGCCTTTGAATTTCCAAGGGGACTCTCTATAGCCAATGCAACAGAGTTAGTAAATTCACAATAGGAGACTTTGTGGTTATTATAAGAGCTCTTCTTTGTTGTGCATTCTTGTCTATCCTCCCTCTTGCTATATTATGTCAATCAATTATGACTATAGCATTATAATTTAAGTATAATTAATTTTACCACGTATTCCTATCTCCTAACTCAAAAGAAAATAATGGGATCTCAATAAATGAAGGTATCATTAATATAAAATGTGAGGGTGCAGAGTGAGGGTGGTAGGAAAGATAATTCCATGTCTACCTTCCATAAATGTCATTAAGGTGATATTATTACATATCAACATGTAATCAAAGGAAAGGCTATCAATTAAATACCGTCACCTTTGACCCAAGTCTATTCAATCCCCTCACATTGAAGTGAATGTAGAGGCGAGAAAGAATTTTGGCCTCACATGTGGGGATTTTTTATATTCACTAGAATAAATATGGAAAGAATGGAAGCCAAACATGTAGTTGGTAAGAATCTAGTAGTTCTAAGATTCCATCCAAGTTTAGGTAATCTTGATTGGAAGATTTCATTATGGCAAGGGAAACCTTTCATTACACACTTTAACCATCATAGTTGATGTTGTATAATCTATGATATGAAGGAGATCTATAAAGGTATAAAACACAAAACATTTTGATAGGAATGTTGAGGACACCAATGAAATAATGGATTCCTCAAGTAACGAATGGAGTTAAGGAAAGGAGGAAATAGACAACCATACAAGTGAGATAACCAGGTTTATGACAAATGCATCAGTAAAGTGGGTGAGAACATCATTTGGTTGCAATAACAAGACACTAAAATAGGATTTCATGGTATCTCATGAAGCAAAGCAAATCAAAATGGCATTTCTTATAACAATACTCTAGTTGGTATAACGATGAACTACCTCACTCTCCCTATTATAATTATTACATTTCCTATGGATAATTTTCTTAATTCATTCTCAACTCGCTTTGCCAAACCTACTAGGGATTTTTATGTTCTTCTCCTAACACATACTAGGGATTTTTATGTTCTTCTCCTAACACATGTAGTCAAAGCTTCAATTGACCATGTAGATGCACTTTCCACTTAGGAAATGCAATAAGATGGAATTGCAATATAAGTAAACTTGAACAACGTTGTCCACTCAAGGCATAATCAAATTTATGATTTATTATTATGTATTAACACTATGTTTTTTTTTTAACATAATTTGGTAAGAAGTAAACCTACCCATTTACAACTAAGTGTTGTTGGAATTTTTAATATAATAATTTTTTTTGGATGGAACATGTTCACAAGAAAACTAATGGCATGACTATAATGCACACATCGAATTGTGTAACTCTAGCTATATAGTACAACCAAAAGCTTTCTAATATAAACATTTAATCATTATTATGAAAAAAAAATCAAAAGATAAGATCTCCTTCATCACAAAGAATATTCCAAAGTGTAAAATCAATACACATGGTTTTTAAAGCCATGTCACAAGGCCCTCTTAAAGCATATACAATAAAACAATGGGTTGTTTAGGAATCCTTGCATTTGCAGGGCCCTCCTAAACCATGTACAATAAAACGATGTGTCACGTCCCCTCCTATATACCAAAGAGGGAAAGCGATTATGATGCTATCTAATATGGGAAATCTAAGCCCCATAACGTAATATAAAATGCATTGAACTTAAAAACATGCATGGATTTGTAAAACATGCAATATACAGTGGAAGCAATTCAATTTCATTCAAGGATTTAACTTGTTCATATTAATTCATAAACACATATACAATTGTAGCGATAAAATATGCAAGAATACTTATCTTGAAAGAATCTTGTCGCACAACTAGCTACATCGCTGCAACGTTCCACCCAACCCTAGGCCATTGTGCTCATGAATCTCTCAGCATGATTGCCACCCTCGAGCTAGGCATGATTCCCACAAGGAATAGGGGAACACTAGTAAACTCACACATAGCCAAGGATATATCAAAATTCAGCCAAGCTAAACACAGTTGGGTTTATCATGCTTCCATGGAGGTGGAAATATTGAACTCCTAAGCTCGTGAGCTCAACCACAGATCTATGGACACCTGCACTAGATTAGGCCGGGCTCCTAAAACATCTACACACCCAACATAAGGAAGCATCCCCTTGTATGCTACATAGTCCCTCAGGCTATGCCTTCCATTCCAATGTTATTCAAGGTGTGCAAAGAAGAATACCAACCCATCTATATATTCCTATGAGGTTCCTTCATACACTAGGTTTATCGAGCCAGTTTAGACCCAATTCCACTCCAAACCTATTTAGGTCAAGCAAAATATGCACACACAACAAGATACAAAATTCTGGGTTGAGAAAACACGGTTTTGGTAACAAAACAAATTTCTAAAATGGGTAAAAACAGCCCCCTAACATCAATTCGATTTCCAGAATGTTTATTCCATTCTCGTGGGAAAAAAAACCTCAGCAAATACCCAGAAATCGTGGTCTCCTCTCCAGTTCCTTGAGCATTACCAAAAATTATTTCTAGATTGGAAAATAATGAAGAAATGCATCAAAATCATGGGGAAGGAAACCCAACCACTGATCATTACCAAAAATGATTCCCCAGCCTGGGGAAAATGAAGAAAACGATTGCCCCATGTGAGGGAGAATATACACAATAGACAAAAGTGAAGGAGAGAGTTCTCCAAGATTCCACTGCGTGAGGAAATGGAGGATGTGGGTGATCCCCACATGGGTATGCATTTTTGGGTGTTAACTTGCCCCAAAAGTCAAAATCGTGTTTTCCAAAAGCTAACGGCTCTCCAATTTGAATTTAGACTTCCATATTCTTCCCATGCCCATACAATAACTACCTAAACCGATTTCTGGCACGAATAAATGATTGGGTAAGTAAGACAAGAAAGGTGGCTGAGAGCTTGATGGGATTTCCCCTTGACATTTGGTTTTCCCCATTGGCTCAAGGTTTGATTATTCCCCCCCCATCCTCCTTAGCAAATAATGCCCCCATCTCTTTAAATTTTGCATTGGCATAGCTGGTTGTGGGTATTTAATGAAATTGCATATTTACATGATGTCCAAAATTATAATGTGCCTAGTTAGCACGAAACACCATCTAGAACGATTTATAATCATCGAAAATTAAAACACTAAATTAATGGTGGGGTTGTAATACCCTAGTTTTGACCCCATTGCATTAAGTGTACATGATGTATATATTGTAATGATCATGGTGTGGAGCTAAAGGCCAAGGCCCCACCATTGATTGGTTATGCTATGTTTCAGTTTGAAATTGTCACCGATGCTATATCGAGGCATGCGACATACATATTAAGTTTTAGCATCATGTAAATATGCATCTTTAATTAAAATGAACCCGACTAGCTACGATCGCGGCAACTAAATTGAGAAGGGACATGATTTTCACAAGGATAAGGGTGGGGAAATTGTTAAACCTTGAGCCATGATGGAAAAACCCATGTGTCACCACCTTGTATTACCCAACCACCTCCATTAAGAATTGATGCTGGTGGTTGAGGCAGTTATTGTTTTTGGGAGTGGGGTGGAAGGACTGTCAGTCCTTGCCTACATGCACACTCCACTTGTGGTTGAATTCACAATGGCAAAGGGAAACCATCGCCATCACTCCAGGGGGACTCACGATTGCATTTCACTCCACTACGCATCCTCTCCACGACAGTGCTGAGACATTCACACACTTCCAGTTCTCTGTTCATCCACGCACAAGCTGGGAGCTGTTCGTCCTCACGTAGGGACCGTTGTCTGTTGATTATCCTCACGCACATGTATTCTTCTGTTTTGGGCTCACATAGAGAGCTGGGAGCTGTGCGTTTTCATCCACGATTTCCTGAGAAGAGCCATTCACGTCCTCAGCTGTATGTTCTCCCTACAGACCGATATGGTTGTGTAATTTCTGTCATTTTAATGTTGAGATTTGGACCATTGCTCTTCCCATGAGTTATGGTTGCCTCCATTCTCCTCAAGAATTGTTGTGATTGTTGTGGTCTTCTTTATATTCGGGGTCTGGTGCAAGTTTTACCTCATGCACAGACTGTTTGGAGCCATCTTCCCCATGTTGTGAGCTGTGCTCACTCATTACATTTTGGGGCTGTTGTTTTCCCCATGCTGTGAGCTATGTCTGCTGTTACACTTTGAGCTTGTAGCAGATTGTGGATTCATTTTTCCTTGTTTAAGCTATGACAACTAAATGATTGCATGTGTGCAATGGTTGGTCATCAGATTGTGTTGGGAGCAAGGATGGGGGCTTGGTTTGCTTGACAACCTGGTGTGTTGGAACCCACACAGATAGAGCTAGAGGGCTGGATTTCTTCTCCACAACCCCTGAATAGCACTGGAAGGGAATTCAGGGCCAGAGGGACTGTGTAGCAGAGAAGGGACTGATTCCTTGTGTTGGGTGTGTGTGGGTGTCTTAGAAGCCAGGCTAGTTCTAGTGTAGGTGTTCTTGGCTCAGTAATGAGCTCACCAGCTTAGCATTTAGCCTTTCCCAACTCCTTGACGGCCTGATAAACCTGACGATGTTGGCTTGGCTATCTCGTTGATGGCCTGATAAACCCAACTGTGTTGGCTTGGCTGTGTTTTGTGTATCCTTGGCTATGTGAAGCCTTCTTGTTCCTTTATTCCTTGAAGAATCATGCCCAGCTTGGGGGTGGCAGTGCTGCTGAGAGATTAAGGAGCACGCTGGCCTATGGTTGGGTGGAACGTTGCAGCGACGTAGCTGGTTGCGGAAGGATTTATTCATAAGATAAGTAATCTTGCCTATTTTACTTCTGCAACCATATTTTCTGTTAATGAATGTGATGAACATGTTGAATGAATGCTTGTATGAATGAATGTTTCTTTCGTTGTGTATGATAAACAATTGCATCTGTGCATGATAAATGTTCGTGTGTGCATGTTCTAGTCCAAAGCATTTGTTTCAACATTTTAGCTTTTCAGCATGTTATTTTATGAATTTTACATGTTCACGGGGCTGGTAGCCCGGATGGTTAATGCCATGGTCAAATCCTCTTCGCTGGTTGAAGGGTCAAGGACCTGACAGGGGTATTTTCCTTTAGCTCCACACGACGATTAATTACAATATATACATCATATATATTTATAATGCAAACAGAGTCAAAAGCGGGTTGTTACACTATGATTTGTTTAGGAGGCTTTGCACAAGGCCAACATTTTTTTGTGGATAATTATTTTTGTTTTTATTTTTTATTGTTTTGTTAGGTAGAAACATTAACACATCTTCCCCATATTGGGTTGTTTGTCTCGTCGACATTTTTTTGGCAAATAATTTTTTTTTTAAATTTTTTAAATTTTTAATTTTTTAATTAGGTATGAACATTATAACATCTCCATATTGGGTTGTTTTTCTCACGAACATTTATTTTAGCGGATAATTAAAATGTTTATTTTTTATTATTTTGTTAGGTAACAATGTTAGAGTGCCTCTTGATATAATTAAAAACATTTTCTATATGATAATAATAAATATAATAATAATAAGCATATATAATAATAATAAACGCATTTAGATAATATAATATCTAAATAATAATTTTGAACCAATATCAAAACTAGTTAGTTGTCTTAAACAAAAATAATTTAATATCATGATGACGATGATGGTTAACATCCCTTGAGACCAAACTTTGGTCTACCAAAACTAAAGAAATGAATTATTTAGTTTGTTATAAAATTGTATTTCTATGCTTCAAGATCATGGAGAGAAGCATCTCGAGCTCACTATAATTTTGACGAGTTAAGAGGATAGGAAGGTCGGTATTGCAACAAATATTATGGAATTGAGATCTAATGTGGGTGTATGCGGGGCACTAAAAGAGAAAGTGATTTTCATCCTCAGTGTTCATATTCTCATAGAGTTGACAGATCCTTTCCACCCATGGTGTTTTAGGAACTACCCAACGACCTGTTTCACTATGTATCTCATGAGAATTCGTTCTTATCTTGGCTATATTAATTTTTTACTTTGAAATAGTTAAAACAAAGAGATAATTTTGGTATTCTAAAGTAGGGTTGATGACCTCCTTACAATATCTTAATTTTCTTTTAACCTCTAAATC
Organism: Pseudotsuga menziesii; assembly: GCA_001517045.1. Taxonomy (NCBI): domain Eukaryota; kingdom Viridiplantae; phylum Streptophyta; class Pinopsida; order Pinales; family Pinaceae; genus Pseudotsuga; species Pseudotsuga menziesii. Next base: position 272,209 of record LPNX010464648.1, read on the forward strand.
TTTCTCACACCACATTTTCTCTTTAAACTTAGAACTAATAATAGTTTTAATGTTATTAATATTCTGCAATGCAACATTTTCGTCGATCTCCCAATGGTTTAACCAAACCCTAGTATCTTTATACCAACCTCTCTTGAGAGTTAAGTGGTTTTGGATGGAATTTAAAGCTAGATTAGGAAGTCTATTGTCTCCCATGTTATTGATTTTGTGCTTGTACAACAGGATCCTAGTCAAAGCTAGTCTCTCGATTGGGGAAAGACCCACTTCTATAAGGAGAATAGGGTAGGGTGTATTGCTTTTAATTTTGAGGTTATACGTTATAAAACAATTATGTATTTGCTCAATATTTCTCTAGGACTCTCTATAGATGTTGCACCCCCAAACTTCACACCCATACAAGATAACAAGAGTGACTAAAGTTTCAAAGAGGAACTTATTTTTATCCCACATCACAAGGCTTGTTGCTTTACAATTATTTTCAAGACCAAGATAAGCTTTCCACCCTCCATTATTCCTTTTCCTAATGTTATAGTTCTAGTTGAGCTTGTGATGAATATCAATTCCTAGGTACTTGTAAGAAGACACTTCCTCCAAGTTGCTATTGTCATATAAAAAATTAGCGTGAGTTTCCTTCTTGGATTTGATAATCATAACTTTTGTTTTGTTAGTGTTAACAACTATACCCATTGTAGGGAAAAAATCCTTAAGAAGTCTTAGTTGCTTATCAATATCATATGGACACCTTTCTAGAAGAACAATATCGTCAGCATAGAGAAGAAGGATGATGATTATTCCAGCTAAGATCATGCCAACACAACCCGCTTTCTCTAAACAACCTTCTAGATTATCGATGTAAATGAAAAATAGGGTAAGGGATAGGGGAAAAACTTGTTTAAATCCAATATTACACTTAATATATGTTAACCACCCCTCGTTGCTCTTAAACTTGGCAACAGAATTCTCGTATAACCTTATTGTGGAAGCTCGTAACTTGAAAGGAACCTTTAGCTCTTCTAATATACTCCATAGGTTATTTCTAGGTACTGTATCGAAAGCCTTTCTAAAGTCCACAAAGAAAAAAAAGAGATTGGATTTATCATTACAAAAAAATCCTCTACAATGATCAAAAGCGTAACAAGGTGATCCGTTGTAGAGTGCTTCCTTCTAAAACACACTTTTCCTTTAGCCTGCTTACCCTCACTTTCAAGCCATATGCTTATCTTCTTTTCCAAAATAATACCATTTAACTTGGATAAGAGAGGGCTAATCATAATTTTTTGATAATTAGAGGGGTTATTTGTTTCCCCAATTTTAAAAATAGGGATATTGAGGCTATGAGTCCAAGGTTTAGGGAACCCTTGCTTGAATACTTGATTGAATAACTTGTGGGTGTGAGGGATGAGGACAAGACCTCCAATTTTTAATATTTCTACATGGTAACCTTCAATGTCCTTAGCTTTTCCATTTTCCAAACGCTTAACCCCAAAATCTATGTCTTCTAAAGAGAAAAATTCATCTGTTGTGTGCAGGGTTTCAAAGTTATCTATGCCATTTTTGGATTCATAAATCTTTTTAAGATAGGAATTCCAGTCGTGTAAAGAAATTTTATTATTATCTTTAGTTTTTCTAGTTAGAATCTACCTCCAGAATTTCTTAGGAGCCACCTTAGAGAGGTGTAAGTCATTTTCTATGAATATATTGCATTTTTTCTTTCCAATTAGGGCTTTGGATATTTTTATCTTGTCCATTTTAAGAGACTCATCTAGAGCTTCCTTAATTTCTCTCCTCGCACTTTTACAATCTTTATCATACCAAGGGTTGGTTTTTCTATTTCTTTTATTACTTGAAACTTCAATTGAGAACTTGTTAATAGAATAAGAGAGGGTTGTAGTAAAGTTATGATAGAGGTATTATATGTTGTATATACTTGATAAAGGAAGAAAATTAATTTTTAAATCATTTAGAAAAAGATCATTTTTATTTTTATCAAAGATAAAGTTTTTTGGCTATGAGGATTAGCTTCTATGGGATCTCTATGCATGACAAAATTGGAAGTTACAACTAAAGGTCTATGATTTGAGTTAGGCTCGTGGTCATTTAAGATGTCAAAATTTATTGTTTCGTTGTATAAAGGGATCAGAAATAACATATTCTACCACGATGCTACCAAGCCCATGGATACAGGTCATCTGGCTAGAATTGGACTTCTTTAGATCGTTGCAAATTATGAGATCTTAAGCAATACAGAGCTTGATTAGCTCAGACCCAAACAAATTTTCTCCTAGATCTTTAGAGCTTCTTTTGTACTTTCCAGCTAGAGTAAGGTCTTTGTCTAACCAAAGAGGATTAGGGCCTGAATGAATGCTTAGAAGAATAGCTTTGTTTCTTGAAGTTCAAGCATGAAAGTCACCCATTAAGAGGATATGACCTTCATTCCTTAGGCTATAAATATCATTTTCTAAACCTTTGTAAGGGAAATTCTTATCTAAATTGTTTTTCTTATAAAAGTTAGAATAAATGGAGAAAAAATAACATATTTGTGTGTAGGTTTTTTACCATTAATGTCAGTAATCTCTATCCAAATATATTGGTTGTAAGGGTCTTTTTTTTAATAAAGCCTAGAATGGGGGGAGAGGATCTTCCTAATGTAACAAGCTATGCACCAAATGCATATATAATAGGATATCTTTTTCTAGATTGAACATAGTACAAATCCATCTATTTTAGGGACCTTAGATTCTTCATGCTCCCATGTTTCAACTAACAATATAATATCAACTTCATTCGAGATCCAACCTAGCTTGGGTCCTTTGTTCCATGGAAAGCACCGACAGTTCCAAGAAAGAATATGTAGAATATTGAATTGTTATTTATTACTAACTTTTTGGTTTCTATTTCGAATAACTACTTTTGTATTTATGATTATGCGGCCCATTTTCCTTCGTTTCTAGCTTCTTTTACCTTTTGAACCTCCTTTCTTAATTCTACTTGATCTTCTAGACTGAGATATTCATTTATAAATATTCTCATTACATTTAGAATTAAGGTTTTATTAAGTATGTCATACTTATGGTGAGTAGAGCTCACCTCTGTCTGGATCAACCTTCCTTTATTAATAGTTAATTTCCCCAACCTTGTTGCTTCTGTGAGACATGTTGTTTCAATTTGTAATCTATCTTGTAACTATGTCTGGACTTTTGCTAAATTATCCTAGTATACCTCCTCTTTCAAACCGAATATTACAAGGTTCAAGGCCCTTTTGTTCTCCGCATGGTCTAATTCTATCAATTTTTTCATTTCATCTTTAATGGGTTTGATATCTAATTTACTTGCCATACTATTTAGGCTGAGACTCTGATTAACTTTTTTTTCTAGTGATTTAATCATGTCCTTCATGTTAATACTTTCTGAAGTATCAACATATCCTTGTTGGGATGTTTGGTTTGTATCTTGGATTTGTTTTATATTACGTGTAATCTTGTTTTTTTGTTACGTGTAATCTAATTTTAATTCTCCAATAGCTTTATTTTATTTACTATTTCTTTTTGGATCTTGTCTTCAAGAAATGTAAATTTATTTTCCAGCATGGCTTCTAACTTTGTAGATTAATTTCTCTTTCTTCTCTACGTTTCTCTAATGAATTGATATATTCATAAAGGCTCTATAGAGTTATTATGATAGCTCTATCTTTGCCAATCTTTAGTAGATGCGGTTAATTATTCATACTTGTGAACAAAAAGAAATATACGAACAATAAATATGTATTAGAAAAAAAATATAAGGAATGTTTGTACCTAATATAACCATTCCATATCACCTTCCAACCCTATTTTAGATCGATGTGGAATCCTCCTTCCAACCCTGGTTCATATCGAAGTGGAATCCTCCACTTTACAGTTGAAAAACATTGGCAAATTCAATATCCATCTGTTGTCATAACCATGAGTCGTATACAGATACACCAGATAGAATGTGAACCCGAGCTCAAAGATCGATAACTAAGTGTATTGAACCAGTCAGTCGCTAAAAGGAGGAAAATATCCACTGTTTGGTGATGAGATCTTTTCTTCTGAGCTCAGAGATCATAGATCGTAGGAAAGTTGTGTTTCCATCGATCAAACCAGTCAGAGCTAGAGATCGCAGGCAAGGGTTTCTTCCAAGATGATTGCGTTTTCGGCGATCAAACTAGTCACAGGAAAGGGTTTCTTATGAGATCAGAGATAAAATATTAAAGATCGCAAGAAAGGATTTATTTGTGTTTGTGGCGATCAAACCAGACAGAGATCAAAGATCTGAGATCGTTTCTTGCATTTTTATTTCAAGTTTTGTGAATGAAAACTTGAAACCTACAATTGTGTACAGGAGGCTTTCACTAAGTCAACCATGCCCAGATCTGTAGATCTCATAAATCAGTGGCTCAAATAGACAACTAGAAGCAGATTGACACATAGAGCCGCACACAATCTACTGTTTAGATCGTTAAACCGATTTGTAGAAGGAACATATATATAAAATTTTGCTTAAATCCACAGTTCGATGATGAAATCTTTTCTTTCGAGCTCAGAAATTAGAGATCACCCTAGGTAGTCTTTTCCAACTAGTCAGGGTTGAATTTTGGTACTTGGGGATTTCGTAGTTGTTAATGTCAAATCATGTTGTTGTAAAGATAGTGATTTGTTATGCATAATACTTTCAAGCCCATTCTAAATCACAATGGAACAATTCATTGCAGTCACCACTATTGGGGATTACATTTAGTTAATGTCAACTTATGTTCATGTAAAGATAATGATTATACTATGATTAATGTTTTTGATGCAAGTTAAATTATAATGGAGGGAAAGATTGAGTATGGAAATAATTTTTTTTAAAATAAATTGTATTTCATAAATTTATTGACTTAATTTTAATAAATAGTTATCAAATAAATTTAAAAATCAATATATAAATTGATATGAACCAAAATGTATGTCTAAAAAAGCTTTACAATTAAAATTATAGCATTATAATTTATATATTTAACAAAACATACACATATCATGAAATTACATATAATATCCATAGCAAGAATACGATTAATTTGTAGTTTCATAAGAAAACAAATAGATACCATCCCCACACTAGGATATTAGGCCACTAGTTGTGTGTATGTGTGTGTGTCTATATATATATATATATATATAAATATATATATATATAGAGAGAGAGAGAGAGACAAACACACACACACACACACATTCAACACGACTATCCATACACACAATTTTAGAGTACTCTTCTTTTTTATGAGATTCAGATAAAAGAAAAGAGATCCCCATATATTTCATGCTGTGGCTAGTTTTTAGGATTTTTGCTTGTACTCTTTATTTGCAATTTGGCTCATTTATATCAAATCTTGCATTGTGCTAGGTATGTAAAGAATGTTCTCAGTTTTTCCAATATTCTTAATCTTTCCTACTTGGCTACTTTAAAGTTTCATAGGTATCATACCTTTTCCTTCAACCTCATTAGAACTCTCATATCCAAGTGCAATACTATAAGTATCAACCTTCCAACATTCAGCTTTGGATAGTGCGATGGGATAATAGTCTTCTCAATGATTGCAAAAAAGAGTTCATATTAAAAATAACAACTTCAAATTCAAAGAAATATTTGAATGAAGATCTGATAAATAACCCCCCTTGATTGTGGAAATATTTTCCTTCTTTGATATGAGGATGTTGTTGATGTATTTATAACTTTGGAAGATATTCTAATGTATATTATCAGTGTATGTTGTTGTACCCCCATTGGGGATGTGTGTTACCCCTTTACGTGATGTCTAAATTGTTTCTAGACCTTGAGGTACAACCTCCATTGTAAGCTGGGGAAATAGTCCCCAATGTAACATCATGCCATATGTACTTGTAGTATCTCTAGGAGAAGTGGGCCTCATGTGATATGAAATATAGGATCGAATGTTATATTTGGTCAGTGAATAGAAAGGGTAGAAATAGAGAGGCTATCTCCCTCATTTACATACACCTCATACACTCTCGGGTGAGGATGAGAGAAAGAGACATTCAGAGGATGAGAGATAGATAGCTATTGAATAATTTTTATTACTAATTTTTATCATCTTACTATTCTGAAAAAGTTTTTAGGGTTTTCTCCTTTATGGTTTCCCCGGTGAAAATATTTTTGTCTCATGTATCTTTTATATATTATGACTTTTGATGTACTTGTTATTCTTGTAGATAAAGATCCTGGATAATCTAATCAGATATTAAGAAAAACTAACATGGTATCAGAGTCTCTCTAAAATAAGGAATTATGCAGCTGCGAGAACTAGGGCTTCCTAGTTGAAGGCATTCTCTCCACAGATAATCAAGCAAGGAGGGATATGATAACTTGCCTCACTAGTGTGCATATTTTGGTGGTAGCAGTTTCTAAACTTATATAAGTTTCATTGTGCATCTTAAATACAACTACTATGGTAGCTAATGAAAATTAGGGCTTCATGCTTAAAAATCCTAGAAGACAAAATTTAGTCATCTTAGCACTTGCGCTATAAAACGAGGTTGGAGAAGGCTCATAAGCCAAAAATTTTACAAGATGAAGAGAAATTCATGTTGTACATTTTGTAAATGTTTCAGCCTTAGATTCACACTACTTCAAGAGATATGGTTCCTCCAAATCAGGGTTTCAGCCACCTCCAAAATATAGTCATAAATAAGTGACCTAGGGAGATTTTCTCAAGGGGGTTCACTCATTGAACTTGTTCCATAGCATGACCATTCACAGTATATTAAATAATATCCCTAATTTCACTAAATATTGGAAAATTCCTCCTAAAATTGTATTGTTGAACCCCCTCCCAATATACCTTTCCAATTAAAAAAACCCCTAGTTTCATTAGATATTGTAGGTATCCATTTTATCAACCCATTTTTAAACCACCTACATATCATATTATAAAGTTGTAACAAACAAGAGCCTTAGCTCATCTTAGTACAAGAAAACAAGACATTAAATAAAATAATGGTATAATTCTAATAATGATCCCATCTATTGTGGGGGAAACTGATTAATTTCTAGTGTTGGATAGTGGAAGACCCAACAAAATACTATTGGGGAAGGAAAAATGTGTAAAAGGAAACCGAGTCAAGATATCAATGTAATAAAGAATGTAAAACATTGATAGTGTGATAATGAGTGCAATGCTTAGAAAATAAGAGAATTTGAAGATGTTTCACACCATAACTTTCCAATCTACCAATTTTATATCATGTAAATACAAATATAGCCATAGAGAGCCCAAGTTTTCTATATTCTTAATCATTAAAATATATAGAAATGAAAAATTGAAACCCTTTCATGGATGGAGTTCCATACATTTCATTGTATTTTATTTATTGAGACAAAATGCAAACAAATACTTTATTTTCACTAAGAACAAACTATAATAAATAAATAGTATTGATTCATGGGAAAATGCATTATTTTTTTAAAACATGTTTTAAAAACTTGAAACAATCCATTGACCAAAATTTAAGTCCTAATGAAATATTTATTATCCATTGTGCTAACTTCATCTATCTTAGATTGACCATCTTGTATACAATCACTTTTTGAATTTAACTTTACTTAACATTAAATAAAACTTTAGTCAACATAAATATTAAATGTTTTAAAAATAATATCATTAAAAAATTCTATTTGATATGCACACACATACTATGTGTTATGTGTGTGTGTGTGTGCGTGTCCATGTGCGTGTGTGTGTGTCCATTGGGAATAGCTCGGGTGGCTTGGAGATTTGGTTATTGCACTCCCCACCTGGGTTTGAATCTCACCGGGGAAATTTGATCCTTGGGAGCCTTTGTATGTAATGAAATATTAGGTTGGTGAGTTGTTTATCATGATTAACAATGCCCAAGTTCATGTATAATTTCCCAACGAGTATAAGATATTTTCCCAAGTGGATGTAGCCATGGTATAAAATTGGGATTCCATGGTGAACCACTTTTAGAAATATCTCTCTCTCTCTCTATATGTAACAATATAATACCTACTATTAAAAAAATCAATAATTGGGGCTCTAGTCGACGCCTATAAGCCATGCTAGTGGAGTATGTCTATTAGTAGTCCAAACCAAAACCATTCGTAGTTCATGTTTGTTCTTCAGGAATAGGTCACCAAGAGGATTCAATTTGGAATTCGATAAGGCCCAATCTTCTGTGAAATATAGGAGGAATTAGTGGCAAGAAATATCTTTGTGGGTGACCTCCAAATATATGAAGAAGACGCTATATGTATATGAATCCATCCCACAATTTGAATGATCTTCCTTATCCCACCCAAATAAAATAACCCCCAATATTTATATTCGTATGTCAAATTAAAAACCCCCCTTTACCTCTTAATATGAAGAAATATAGCTTTGAGGTTTTTACGAGTATTCAAACCCTCAATATGAATAGACGTGATACTATATTGCCTCACTAGTGAACCCCCCATGGATTTTCTATATCATAGTATAGGAAGGTCCAAACGAAATTTAGCAAGACATTACACATAGGGAATAGACTGTAGTTTATGTTGCATGTGTTTCAGACCTAGAATGTGAAAACAATGACACATGCCAATCCGTACAAGTTCACTACGTTGAATAGTTCCCAAAATAGTCACCCAGGGAAACTTAGCATAAGTCCCACTTAGAGAAACCATTTATTCTATAACATGTGGGGTTGGAAAGACGACATATCAATATATCTCAATACGAATTTTTATACTATAAGGATCCAAAACTTCAGAGATAAAACAAAATCAATATCAGACATTTCTGCGAAAGAAATTGGAAAAATAGGGCTTCTTGGTCCAGGAGATTCCCACCACTATTTTCAGTAAAGGAGTACATTGCATGGCTTGCATTGAATAGGCCCATGTTTCTATCCAATCATACGTTTGAAATTCCAAATTTGGAAAATTAGGGTTTCTCTGACAAAACCTAGATCAGCTAGCTCCAGAACCAGGTGGGACACCTCAAATCAGTAAGATATAAATATTTTATATTTCTATTTTAGTTTTTCATTTTAAAATGACTAATCACACCCATCTTGATGACAAGCATGGTGAACCTGATAAATTCCAAGTATGGAATTATAGGACCTCCCTGATCCTCAAAGAAAATGACTTGGATCAATATTTCAATAAGGAATTTCTAAGAAGCCGAGGGAGATGAGGTTAAGGCTATGGCCAAGAGAATTATTGAAAATTATATTAAAGATAATCTCGTCCCTCATGTGTCATACTTGAAGATACCAAAATTAAGTGTTTAATACTATGAAAAAGCAATTGAAGAAGAATAAGAGATTGTTATAACCACCTTGAATGGCCTCCCAAAATCATGGGATTCATTCACTTGAGGAATGTGTGCCAGAAGGAAGTTGATTACCTTTAGCAGACTCTGGGAAGAGTGCACACAAGAAGAAGCTCGACTCATAATAAGAGAAGAGAAGATGGGAGAAATTGAAGTTCAAGCTCTCACAATTCAAAGAAGATCCCTCAAGCGATGAGAAATATGAAGGATTGAACTCTTGAAGAACATCTTATCCATCTTAGCATTTGGATAAGAGATGATGTTGTTGTGAATGAAGAAGATGATCAAGTTGAAGACTCAAGAAGGATTCTACCCACCAAACAAATAAATATAAGTATTCAATTGTCATTTCATGATATTGTTTTGTTGTGCATTTGTTTATACTCACTTGACGTGTTATGTAGGTTTGAGTATTTGCATTTATACTAGTGAATTGCACATGATGGGTAAGAAGTCAATGATGTTGTACAAAAATCCATTTCTACTTATCTAGATTGAAACCTCTTTGCTAGCATATTAGGAGTAGTACACACTCTTGATAACATTGGGGTATAAGGAATCTAGAAGTTACTATATGTGTATAGGATATGAATGAAGGTTGTAGCATTGTATAAAATAGTTGCATGGGTATGTGACATATATTTGTCACTATTGATGTGTTTCTCATCATGCAACTGAACTTGACTTGTAGATCATTGTGAATAAAAAGTAATGACAGTTCAAAAGAGGAACTTGAAGCTTCTCGGTTCAGAGACATTGTGGTGAAAGAAAGAGCGTCAGAAGAATATAAAGAGAACAATAGATCCACCTTGAGAGAGGAACACCACCTTGGGCACAATAAATACTCCAATATGAAGAATAATATGACAAGACTTCCAAAGAATGAAAGAAGGCTCAGACACACTCCATTTATGTGACACTGTTGAGTGACATCATTGATGCATAGCCTTCTAGCTATGAAGAAGTAGCCAAGAAGAAAGGGAAGGAGACTATGATCAAAGTGTACCAGTAAATCAAGAAGAATGATGCATAGGATGTGGTGTCAAGACCTGAAGGGAAGTTCATAGTTTCTTACATATGGATCTACAAGATTTAGCATGCAGTATATGGAAGCATCGTGGGATACAAGGAAATATTCATAGCACACGACTTCTTAGAGAAAGAAGGAACAGACTATGAAGAGAAATTTGTACCAGTAATGAGGTACACTTCCATTAGATCCATACGTGTAGGTATGAGATGGGAGATACACCCACTGACATCAAGAAAAAATTCTTGAATGGTGTAGTCAAGGAGGAAGTATACGTAGAGCAGTCATTGGGAGTTTAGAAACATGATGGGAAGACTCATGTGTGCAAATTAAAGAAGGCCTTGTACAAGCTCAGAAGGAACCCATGGGATAGCACATAGAGTTACATGAGGAGCCTGAATATCACCTAGAGTGATGAAGATATTTACCTTTGCTACAAGGTTAAAGATGAGATCCTATATAGGATGAAAAGCTCATAGATGGGTTCCAAAAGAACTTTTCAACAAAGTTCAATATTGAGGATATTGGTATCTAGTGACCCTATATGGATACATATAATATTAGTAGTAGAGAAAGCTACATGTCACCCCAGTAAAAAATGTTTCAATACATAGAGTATGAGGGGAAGAGGGAGAATGATGCTCCACTTCAGAGGGAATGAGTTTAGAAGATCCTTTGGTTCGACATGGTACGCCAGGATAGATGGCTTATTAATGGCCCTAATATTTAATAAGAGTAAAGAATATTACAACTTGTACTTCAAGGTTAAAGGTGGAAGACCGATGATGCTCCTTTTATATGTTGATGACCTATTCCTGACAGGCAAAGAGAAACTGATTAAAGATGCAAGGAGGAGACTTGCTATAGATTTTGAGATGAAATACCTAGGGATGATGCACTAATTCTTAGGAATGGAGGTGTTCCATAGTACAAATGAATTCTTCCTTGGTCAAGGGCATTATATAGTAGAGATCCCAAAGAGGTTCGGGATGATGGAATCCAAGGAATTAGCCACACCCATGACATCGAACTTGAAGCTATTTTGTGATGCTTCATCATAGTTAGTTGAGGCCATGATATATCATCAAATGATTGGATCATTGACGTACTTGATGAAAACAAGACCATACATATGCCTTGCTATGAACACCTTCAGCCAGTTTTTGATGGATCCAAGACAAGTTCACCTAGTTGCTACAAAGCATATATTGAGGTACTTAAAAGGTATAATTGATTATGGGCTCACATATGACACGAATCAAAAGGTTAACCTGCAGGGTTATGTTGATTTAGACTGGGTTGGTAGTGCTTTAGATAGGAAGAGCACTTCAGGGTACTACTTTAGTATGGAATCATGTGTGATCTCTTGGTTTAAAAGGAAGTAGTCCCACATGGCACTCAGTACAACCGAAGTAGAATATGTCACAGCTTGTTCAACTAGTTGTGATGCAGTATGGCTTAGGTAGTTATTTTTTGATTTATTTGATCGCTAGTTATAGGTGACTTGTATCTTGTGTGACAACTAGAGTAGTGTGAAATTGTCTGAGAACCTAGTGTTCCATGACAAGTCGAAGAAAATTGAGATCAAGTACCAATATACCAAGGATATGGTGCATAGAGGAGCAGTGAAGCTCCATTATGTTGCAATGGACGAGCAAATTGTTGTGTTGACCAATCCATTAGCTAGAGTAAAGGATGAATACTCTAGAGAGAAGCTTGGTGTACTTCAGATCAAGGTTCCTCCCAAGGGGATGTGATGGGTCCAAAAGAGGTAGATGCACAAGAGTTGTTCTCACATGGTGGTAGGTGTGTCCTCCCATGGTTTAGATATAAGGGATATGGTCAACATGTGCACATCTGGGTTATGCTTTGAGTGACGATGAGGTGATGTGAAGATGACGAGATGATAATGGGATATCCTTCAGGTTTTGCAAAGGCATATAATCAGTCTTGGGATGCTCCTTCAGGTTTTGTAGAGGCATATCATCACTCCTAGGAGATCCTTCCGGTTTTGCAGAAGCATATAATCAGTCCTGGAATGCTCCTTCGGTTTTTGCAGAGGAATATCATCAGTCCTGGGAGATCCTTTAGGTTTTACAGAGGCATATACTCAGTCCTCAGATGCTCCTTCAGTTTTTGCAGAGGCATATAATTAGTCTTTGGAGATCCTTCAGGTTTTCCAGAGGCATATAATCAGTCCCAGGATTCTCTTTCAGGTTTTTCAGACTTTATATAATCAATATTGGGAGATCCTTCAGGTTTTGCAAAAGCATACAATCAGTCCTGGAAAGCTCCTTCAAGTTTTGCAGAGGCATATAATCAGTCCTAGGAGATCCTTCAGGTTTTGTAGAGGAATATAATCAAACCTCGGATGCTCCTTCAGCTTTTGCAAAGGAATATAATCAGTCATAGGAGATCCTTCACGTTTTACAAGGAAATAAGTCCTGAGCTATAGCTACTTGATGATTTGAAGACCTACATGGAGCCTAGGCCTACATCTATCATGAAAAAGGGTTGGCATTGTAGTAACATTTGATGATCAAATTATACGAAGATGGTACAATGATCAAATTATCATAATACGATGGAAACAACTATGATGAAGACTCTATGACTCTGTGATGATGATGATGCGATGATGAATTGACCAAATGCATTGATGACTGTTTAGAGAGAGAATAACTTCTTAGTTAAGAGGAAGTGTTGATGTATTTGTAACTTTGGAAAATATTCTGATTTATAGTATCATTATATGTTATCGTACCCCCATTGGGGATGTGTGTTACCCATTTACGGGATGTCTAAATTGCATCTAGAGCTTGAGGTACAACCTCCATTGTAAGTTTGGGGAATAGTCCCCAATGTAACATCATGTAATATGTATTTGTAGTTTCTCTAGGAGAAGTGTGCCTCATGTGGTATGACATGTAGGCTCGAATATTATATTTGGTCAGTGACTTGAAAGGGTATAAATAGGGAGGTGGTCTCCCTCATTTACACACACCTCATACACTCTCAAGTGCACATGAGAGAAAGAGACAATCAAAGGAGGAGAGATAGATAGACGTTGAATACGAGTCTTATTACTGTTTTTTATCATCTTACTATTTTGAAGAATTTTGCGGGGTTTTCTCCTTTATGATTTCCCTGGAGAAAATATTTTTGTCTCATGTATCTTTTATATCTTATGGATTTTGCTGTACTTGTTATTCTTTCAGAAAGACATCCTAGATAATCTAATTAGATATTAAGAAAAACTAATATATGTAGGGAGGGAATTCCAAGGAAATCCAATTCATATGGAAGTAATATGTCAAAACATGCGTTTCCTTGGGAATCAAGAATAATGATGACCTAACTAAAGGATAAAATTCTTTATAAGGAGAAAATTGGCAAGAAGGGTTATCTCTTGCACCTTGTAGAAATGTTATCATGCCTCAAAGAAACTATAATCGTTTTTTACCTAACTAAAGAATACAAGTAATTGTATGGAGAAAAGTACTAAGAATGGTTATCTATTGCATCCTAAAAAGGGTATGTCATCTTTCATACTGTACAAGGTATATAATAACATTAATTTCATGTTGAAATAAAGATTATATGAACCAAACTCAAGATGTAACATTGATTGGGGTAAGATCGATTTTCATGTGAATAAACACCAAAGAATGATGATTTGCAACCTCTCGTTTCTAAACCATTATATGTGAGTAAAGCTAATGCAACCCCAAATATGAAATAGATATATAGTAGAGGGGATATTGCTTGAATACCCTAAATTAGGGGTATCCATTTCTTACATGGAACTAATTAATCCACAAAAATTATACCACATATGCATTGGATTCTTCCTTACCTCCATAATTCCTCTTAGAGTATGGCATTTTCAAATGGTGCCATGTAAGAGATGAAGTTACAATGTATCTCAAATATCTCAATTTGAACCCTATACTAGTAGTTCAAAATTATATAAGTTAGTGATTGATGGGTATGGATTTCATAAGGTGGAAGTATCTTAAAAGGAATATAAAATTTAAAAATATTAACTTTATTCCAAGATGTAGAAAATGGTGTATATAATAAAAAAATTTAAACAATGTAAATATTATCTTAATACTAATTCCTTTGACATTGACATGACAATAACATGATCATAACATGTACATAAAAGCTCTTTTATGAACAACTTATCATAGGTAGTTTTTCAAGAGATGATTTTAAATTAATTCAAGATTGAGTTCAACCCAAAACTTCTCTCACAATTTCTGGACCCTATTCAACACATGGTTTCTCTCCTTTCAAACAATGGGATTGGTGAGATTATCAAATAACCTCATCTTCAATGGAATGTGATAAAAGTGAATAAACAACATTTCCTCTCTAATGAGGCTAGTAAATAAACCCATTTATAAACTCATGGTTGGGATGTACGGTATTGAATATAAGAATCATGAAGATTACCCCAATTATACAAAGTGGTGGCCTCCACAACTTTCCCTTCAAAAGATAGATTATTTCTATAGAGAATTATTTTGGTTGTATTAAAAAGCATGATTTTGTTTTCACAAGTTTGACTATCAACAATAAAAGATAAAACAGCCCACCCAAAACATAAAGTTTCCTCTATAACCTCTCTAGATAGAGGCCAAATAAATTACATAATCTACAAACAAGAAAATAGAACTATTAGAATCATTAATACGGAATTCTAGCTCATCAATGTAAGACCCAAGGAGACTAAGGAAAAAAAACACTTGTTTTTGGTGCCAAGGGTTATTCTTTATACTCTTTAAGAATCAAAGACAAGCACACAATTTTCCGATTTTAATCATGTAAGGAACCTGCTATATTTGAGACTAGGAGACTAGGTACCCCCAATGTATTAAGTTGCTCCATGATTAAGACTATGGATATAACGTCAAAGGCCCTTCAAAAGTAAATAAAGTGGCAATATAATTTTAATTACCTATGCCAATCTTCCTTGATTCTAGTCAATTTAATATGTGTTTCATTGTATGAGAGTCTATCGAAAGTGTACATGGCATGTAGTTGTCCACCTATGCCTCCCAAAACAATCAAACATGTAAATGTAAAAGGTGGTGAAAAAGTGTTAAAAAATGATATGTGCAACAATGGTAGTTGTATATTTATTAGGAACTAAGATACCAATTGAGTTGTGTAATATTTGGAGAATCACATGTTAGGACCAAAGACGAAATATGGAACATGTACCTCATTGAAAAGGGAATCCAAGTGGTAAAGTTAAGGTCACATTCAATGTTTAATGAATTCAAAATAAATGTATTTGAGTTCAGATGGCCATGTTCATCATGTTTGATTAAATTTATTTTTATATGTTAATATTTAAGATTTTAGCTTCTTTACCATAGTTACACACTAACCATTAGAGGAAATTTGGGGACTAAAATGGGCCTTATAAGAAAATGCACCAACAATAAATTTTGTGAGTTGGAATTCAAGAACCAATAGAATTTCAATAAAATGAGCCAACCATAATGGTTGAATTGACACATTTTTCATAAAAGAAAACTACTTTTTTGTTCATATTTTCGACATATCTCCCTGTGTTTTTCCTCAAATTTCAAGTTGGAGAGCTCATTGGATGCAGAATTTAATTCCGCATCCAACGAGTACCCACACTGCATACTTTTGGTAGACCCCACTACCCCAAAAATAAGAAATACC
Source organism: Pseudotsuga menziesii (assembly GCA_001517045.1). Taxonomy (NCBI): domain Eukaryota; kingdom Viridiplantae; phylum Streptophyta; class Pinopsida; order Pinales; family Pinaceae; genus Pseudotsuga; species Pseudotsuga menziesii. Next base: position 288,306 of record LPNX010464648.1, read on the forward strand.
TGAAAAAACATGATGATGATGTCATCATCACATTTTTTCAGTTATTTTTTGTTTTTGGGGTAGCGGGGTTTGTCAGAAGTATGTCGTGTGGGTACTCGTTGGATGCAGAATTAAATTGTGCATCCAATGAGCTCTCCCGCTCAAAATTTGAGTAAAAACACTGGGAGATATGTCGAAAATATGAACACAAAAAGTAGATTTTTTTATTCTTCCTCCAAAATTAATAATTATTATTTTATTATTTTAACTATTATTTTATTATTTTCCTTAGGAGGCCCATTTTAGACCTCAAATTTTCTCTAATGACTACCAATATAATGACAAAACTAATAAGCTTTTTCATATTGTTTTAAAGGTAATGCTCATTTAAATAAAAAAAATTAAAAAATATTTATTGTGTGTGAATTTCTTTCTACTACATGTGACATGCCATTTTATTGTAAGACAAAAAAATAGGCTTATATAAAATAATATTAAAAAAAATGTAAATAAATAACTATAAAAACAACTCAAATATAAACATTGAAAAAATAGAATTTTCAATTGAGTTCATTTAATAGAATGCCCTTGAACTATTCAAGGTGTGCACTTGTCAAAATCACATCCATATAAACTAAAATATATTGGCAAAAACATTAATTTATAATCCATGATATACCATGGATATATGTATGACATAATAACCAAGCCCGTAAGTCTTTATGGTAAACACAATAGAAAGTAAAAAAAAAACATAAATTTATAATCCATGATACAAATGGATATACATTCAATTTAACTTCAACTAATCATGCATATACTCTTGAGGTTTGGATCAGATTTTCTTTATAAAATAAAAGTAAAAAAACATAAGTTTATAATCAATGATACAGAACTAATATACATGACATAATAACCCATAAACATAAAGATTTAATAACTCTAACTAATCATATATATATATACATAACTCTAACTAATCATACATACTTTTGAGGTTTGGATCAATTTTTCTTTATAAAAAAAAATAAAAAAAAATACAATTTTATAATCCATGGATATACATAACATAATAACCAATAAATAAAAGATTCAATAACCTCAACTAATCATGCATATAGTCTTGGATATACATGACATAATAACCCATAAACATAAAGATTCGATAACTCTATACATATACTCTTAAGTTGCATATAGTCTTGAATATACATGACATAATAGTCTTGAATATACATGACATAATAACCCATAAACATAAGGATTCAATAACTCCATACATATATGCTATATATATATTCTTAAGTTACATATAGTCTTGAATATACATGACACAATAACCCATAAACATAAAGATTCAATAACTCCATACATATACGCTTAAATTAGTATCACATTTTGTTTATAAAAAAGTCATATTAATCTCGTTCAAAGAAATCCAAAGAGGTCATCATATGCTTATACGATTCAAACCCAAAACAAATCTCAGACCCAAAACATAATTTTTTAGATAATTAAAATAACTTGGTGAACAGAGGTAATCTGCACCATGCTAAAATTATTTTACAGGTATTAGATTAATAAATAATGTCGGGGTGGCAGCATTGTGGATGACAGTATGGTGGAGGGTTGATGTTTTTAGAGAATTAAAATAACTTGGTAAATAGAGGTAATTTGCACCATGTTAAAATTATTTTACATGTAGCAGAATAATAAATAATGCTGAAGTGGTTAAGTTGAGATTCAATGGTCCACAGTGCTGCTGATACATCATTTATTACTCTACTATATGTTGAATATAGTTTGCAAAAGAAATCACCACACCTCAAATACCAATAATGCTATTCGCATTTCCAAACATGACACGACTTCTGCTTCATCTTTTCCAAAGCCCATCCACACCGTATTACATACCCTGAGATTACGAGTCCGAAAGCTGTGTTTTCTCAACAGAAGTTTTTGCAGTTTGTACTACAGATTGGTGTCTAGAGAAACGTGGAGATCTAAATCAGAAAGAAATGGTGTTAAAAAATTTCAAGGTAATGAAAAGCATGCATGCTTACCAGTGTTCATCCAACCCTCATGTCGGCCTCGGTTCAAAATGCCATCATATGCTGATACGTTTCCTCTGTACTGGGAAGCATGGGAAGCCAACTCCATGTATCAGTTACACTGCAAGCAACCACCTCTTTCACCCTCGGTTCAGAGACTACGAAGTATGCCCGATCCCCCACTCCTACGCATTGATTATCAGTTACCCTGCAAGCAACCACCTCTTTCACCCTCATTGTTTCAGAGACTACGAAGTATGCCCGATCCCCCACTCCTACGCATTGAATAGAAGAAAACCTCTTAAGATCGGACTGAGGAATTCTTGCAATCTCCTTCCATGGTGAGGACTCAGCAGGAAGAGGAGTTCACGTTCAACTTCTCAAACTGCCATAGAATCACCTGCTTTCTATATCGGAATGTGTACAGTGCGAGTAGAAGCTGCGACCCACAGGTGAGCATGCGACGCTCTACAAGGCCTCGCTCATCTATATTCGGAAACGGTAGAAAGGTGGAAGTACCCTCTTCCAAGTTGAAACCCAAAATAGTCTCCTCCCCACGAATGATCACAGGCCAGTACAAAGAACGGGCACAGAAAACCATCTTGCTGTGCGTTGGATTCACATCCTCCGGCAAGTGTCCTGCAGTCCTCCATGACTTGTAATTGGAATTGTATATTTCTACTGTTAGTGCATTTAGAGATCCTGAATTCCCCACAACCACCGCTTTGTATGTGTCGCGCATGTCGCCCTCCCCTCCCACGATGTCTGGGGCTAAATTGTGTTGAATGGATAACAAAGGTGGGAGTTTTAAGAACGTTCTCGTGAGAGGATTGCAAACAACAAGCGTAGATGGAGTAAAAGGATGTCGTTTAGACATCGTAATCATCAAGAAAAGGCCTGCGGCCGATCCACAGAAATGAAGTCAGTGTATTCCCTTTCTTCTTATCCAGAGGGACTTGCGTAGGACCCTTACAGAGACTGAGGAGGTTTTCTTCCATGTCCTGTTGAAAAAGCGAGAAGCCGAAAACAATTCTTTATTTTGCAGAACCAGCCATGGTTTACCATTAGAACCTTGCTCTGCCCATTTTGATGTTATGAACTCGGTTGATGAGAGAAGCGCATTGCATTTTCTGCAGACACTACGAAATTTGCACAGAGATTCTACTGTAGCAACGTCAATATATGCTCCACCAGATGTTCAGGCAATTCCGAACACTTACAGGTTGCCCATTTTAACTAACCTTTAGTCAACAGAGCACAAATCGATTTAACAGAGCATAAAACTAACAGAACCCTAACATAGGAAATAACATAAAACTAAACAGAACCCTAACATCGGAAAGAGAAAAGGTGGATGATCTAGGAAAGAAAAGAAGATGAATGATCTAGGCACAGAAGAAGGTGGATGATCTACGAAAGAAAATAAGAAATAAGATGGATGATCCAGCACACAACTTTTCTAACTAATTTCAAAATGAACAAAGAGTGAGTTAGGAATGGATGATTCATTATATATATGGTTTTATATTAGTAGCAAAAACTATATTACTAAGATTAATATATTTGAAATAGGTGGAGAGGTATATATTTGACATATTGAGAATGTTTTTTTTTATTGAATCTAATAGTTAAGATAATATAACAACCCTCTTAATTTATGGCTGTTATGGTGAAAGTTGAAGTTGACTCATACTTGTATCATCATCGCGGTTAAGGTAATAGTTGTGTCTAATAGTTAATTTAAGCTTACTTTCTCCCAATTGTCATATGGAGTTCAAGTGTCACATAAGCTGCACATTACCTAAGTGATTGTTCTTGGTACATAGGCTACACATTACCTAAGTGATTGTTCTTGGTCCATGATTTCATTGCAAGCAAGGTCAACTTCTAATGCTAAGAGATGGAGTTAATTTAAATTTTATTTAATGGTTACATCACTATTGGAATAATCTAATAGTTATCCAATATAACCCCATTATAGTTGAAGTTAAGCAAATAGTTGTAAAATCAGTGGAGTTAAGCTAATAGTTATATCTAGTAGCTAATATAATAATAATCTAATATAACCTTGATTAGATTTAAAGTTAAACTAATAATTGTAAAATTATTGGAGTTAACCACTAAGCTAATAGTTGTATCTACTAATTAATTTAAAAATTAATATATTGACAATTGCAATTCAACCAAAAATTAATATTATATCTATATGGAAAACCTAAACATGTAATACTAACTGTATATTAGCTACATGCCCAACTATGAGATGCAGTTCAGTTTATTAGGAGTTTGGAGGAGTTTATTAGGAGCTTGGAGGAGTTTATTAGGAACTAGAACTATTTTATTAGGAGGTGGAGCACATTAACTACACTCCTAGATGCCAATGTAGTTGAACTTTAAGCCTCAAGTGATTAGAGTTGATATTAAGCTAATAGTTGTAGAATCATTGGAGTTAACCTAATAGTTATCTAATATAAATGTGATTAGAGTTGAATTTAATCTAATAGATCTTATTAGATGGAGTTAAGTTGGTAGTTGTATCTAATAATTGAATACTTGGAGATTAATTTTAATTTTTACAATTATACTTACCACATGTTAGTTAAGCTATTTTTTTTATTTTTTGAAATTATTATTATTAATTTTGGACTGAGTCCATAGAATCAATTTAGATTTTACACTTGTCTCATCTTTGTTTAATCTTAGACGAGTCCCATAGAATCAATATGGACAATACACTTGTCTCATTTTGAAAAGTAGATGAAAAACATAGATAGTAGTCCACCCAAAAATTCTAAGATATTTACACTTATCTTCTTAGTGTTATTAAACTATATACCTTTAACTAAATTCTAGATAATAAATAAGATTAATTTCTAATTATTTAAATATTAATTAACAATGTTTATTGATTTCAACAAAAGTAAGAGTAAGTTGTTTCAAAATAGCAATGGTAAGCAATAATTAATTACTATATCCATTTTATACGTCCCCACGAGCATTCATTATAGTGAGAGATTTTAATAGTTTGACTATATAAGTGCCTACGAGCATTCATTATAGTGAGAGATTTTAATAGGTTGAAGGATAAATATTTTTAGAATAGAGGCTATGAGTTATACACATTTGCTAAATATGATCCAGCATTCATTATAGTGAGAGATTTTAATAGGTTGAAGGATAAATATTTTTAGAATAGAGGCTATGAGTTATACACATTTGCTAAATATGATCCAATTGTGTTGAATATAATTTCACGGATCATAGTCTCTTTTTCCAATATTAATTATATTAGTTACCAATTCTCCATTATAAATTTTTTTTTTTTTTTAAGCAAATGGTGTTTTCTCTTTAAAAAAAAAAGAATTATTTTTTATTTTTTAAGAAGCAAATGTATTTGGTCGATTCATGCAGGTTGTTCAGGTGAAGCTTTAGATTTTTCCAGGCCTAGCTCCACCAAAGTGTGCTTTCAAAATGATTTATTATATCACCATTGACGTGTTTTTCAACAAAAAATTTAACCCACTTGGCACTCAAGGGCTAATCCAGGATTTGAAGTTAGTAGACAGCCTTAAAGGCGTTTGCTGCATATGAACAAATACAACTCCTCTGTTCAAAGAGAATTTGTGTATCTCCCACATGAGCTCAGAGTAATAACCATTGGAGTTCATCTAACCAAGGGAGAAGTGACACCTATTTGTCTCTTGAAATTTGGTGGGTTCTTGGTCTTTTGAGGGTTGGTCCACTATTAGTACTTTTCTCATCTCCTCAAATCTAGGAAAAATGTAATTGCCACTCCACTCTAAATTCTAAATACAAACACCTATCATTGTAATTATCAATTTTTAAGTGGAATGCTAAGTGACATGTATTTGGATTTTAAGAATTGGTGGGTTTTTTGTCTTTTGAGGGTTGGTCCATTATTAGCCTAAGTATTATATCTTATCTAAATTATTTTTCAAATGATTTTTTGAATTTTTATTTGACTTTTGTTTGAATATTTTTCGTATTTTTATTCTACAAAGTCACTATTTTTTATTATTGAAAAAATAAGATTGAAATAAAAATAAAATGTATCTAGTATATTGTTGACGGCAACTTTAATGCTCTTTTGTTGGGTCATGTCGACTAAGGTGCTTGAGGGCTTCTACTTCCTTCTTTGCTTGGGATTTTGGTGAAAAATACTTCAAAAGAGGAGTGTCAAGTGTAAGGCTTGGTTTGGCTATGCAAATTTGGGAACACCATGTCTAACATGTGATTTATTTTATCATTTTATGTCTTTGTGTTTTTTGTGAAAAAAGGCCTGGTATGAGCACCTTTATGGTTGAAATTACAAATAATACATTTGAGTAGTTCTCCATGATGGTCATGTGTTATCCTCACCATGGAAAATACATAGCCTATTGTCTTTTCACTAGTGGAAAATGAGAGATTTTTGACCACAAGACCAAAATTTTTGGTCGTGCCACATTTTTTTTAAAGGGATAAATGACCAAAATTGATAATTCCAAGTGAACTAATTAAAAACGACCAAGATAAATGACCACTTTTGGACACATGATAAAAACCAACAAAAAACGACCAAGATAAATGACCAAATTTGATCATGAGATATCTAGAGTACAAATGACCATATTGCAATTGGTCATTTATTTGGTCATTTTTAGTCGTGTCAATCCAGCAATGAAAAAAATTACAAATTTGACAATGAATTTGTACATTTTACAAGGGGTCTTTGAATCCATCTCTAGTGTTAGAATTTAGTAAATTGTAGACCCCTCATGTGTCATAGCTCAGCTATTGACACTAATTTAGCTATTATAATCATGAAATATTTATACACTAGTGTCACAATTCAACAATTAACACCAAATTAGTGTTATTGATCATGACAACGTCGTAGTGAGACACCAAATTGATGATGTGTCAACGATCATCAAGAATGGGTCAGGTTCAAAATGTCAATCCACCTTTGGTCATTGAGGATATTCTTGTCCCTTTCCATTTGGGGTGTGACATTTTCAAATGGTACCATGTAATAGATAAAGTTACAAGATATCCAAAACATCTCATTTTGAACCACATACTAGTAGTTGACAATTAGATAAATTAGTGATTGATGGGTATGGATTTCACAAGGTGGAAGTAGCTTAAAAGGAATTTAACATTTAAAAGTACTAACTTTATTCCAAGATGTAGAAAATGGTGTATCCGATAACATCTTTAAACATGTAAATGTTATTTTAGTTCTAATTCCTTTGACAGTGGCATGACAATAACATGATCATAACATGCACATAAAAGCACTTTTATGAACAACTTATGACATCTTGTTGTTCAAGAAACAATTTTAAATTAATTCAAGGTTCGATTCAACCCCAAATATTCTCTCATAATTTTGGACCATACTCAATGCATGGATTCCGTCCTTTAAAACAATGGGATTGGTGAGATTATCAAACATCGTCATATTCAATGGAAGGTGATAAGAGTGAATAAAAAAAAACATTTTCTATCTAGTGAGGCTAGTAAAGAAAACAATTTAGAAATTCATGGTTGGGATGTAGGGTATTGAATACAAGAATCATGAAGATTACCCCAATTATACAAAGTGGTGGTCTCTCCAACTTTCCCTTCAAAATATAGATGGTTTCTATAGAGAATTATTTTGGTTGGATTAAAAAGCATGATCTATGTTTTCACAAGTTTGTCTATCAACAATAAAAGATAACTTAACAATCCACCAAAAACATAGAGTTTCCTCTATAACCTCTCTAGATAGAGGCCAAAGAAATTACATCATCTAGAAACAAGAAAAGAGAACCAGTAGAATCATTAATAAGGAATTCAAGATCATCAATGTAAAAGACAAAGAGATTAAGGAAAAAGAAAAACTTGGGTTATTCCTAATACTCTTTAAAAATCAAAGATATACAGAAAATTTTCCAATTTTAATCATGTAAAGAAACATGTTATATTTGATGCTAGGAGACTAGTCTACCCCCAATTTATTAAGTTAGTCCATGAGTAAGTTTATGGATATAATGTAAAAGGCCTTTCAAAAGTAAACAAAGTGGAAATAGAATTCTAATGACCTATGTCGATCTTCCTTGATGCTAGTCAATTTAATACATGTTTGATTGCATGAGAGTCTACCTAAAGTTTAAATGGCATGTAGTTGTCCACCCATGCTTCCCAAACAATCAAACGTGTAAACGTAACAGGAGGTGAAAAAGTGTTTAAAAAGTATATGTGCAATAATGATACTTGTATAGTTATTAGGATCTAAGATACCAATTGATTTGTGTAATATATGGAGAATAGCATGTTAGGACCAAAGAGAAAATATGGCACATGTAACGTCATTGAAAAGGGAATCCAAGCCACGGATAATTTTAGGGGCAAATTTTAGCCCAGTGGGCTATTTTTCCATGTTTTTCTCCCAAAAAAGATTCACCATTTTGCATTTTTTGAAGCCCTGTTTCACCCAATTTTGATGGGGTAAAATTTTTTCACCTTAAAAATAGCCAAATTGTTATATAAACGATATAAAGTCCTTGGAAATTAAAATACTTTTTGAAAAATATCGCCAATCATTTTATAGTTGTCGTTTTAAGAATTTGTAATATTCGCCAACATTTATACACTTTTAAATAAGTATGGTTCCTTAAAATCATCCCTGATCCAAGCTGTAAGTCTAATGTCAGATTCCATTTTTGATGAATTCCAAATAGATGTATTTGAGGTAAATATGTTTACTATTGTTAAGTTTATAGATGGATCTTCAAATAAGGTCAGGGGTAAACTAATAAGAAGACAAAGTGGGGAGGATATTAATAGGAGTGGGTGGCTAAGATATTGTAAAAGGAAACATAAGTACACATAAGTTCCATGGCCCTTTTATTTGCACAAACAACTTAGGATTCTATTCACCCTCTAAGATACCCTCCCCTCATCATAGGTGGACCATGAGAATTTACATAGGGCCTTCTCCAATATCGTGTAACTAGTCGCCAAGGAACCCAACACAATGACTGGTACACAGGTAATGGCAATAACTTATTGACACTTTGTAGATAAAATCATAAGCTCAATGCATGATTTCTTGCATTGATTATACGGAAACATCCCATAGAACTTTAGGAAATCCTAGAAGGTAATTGAGATCCCAAAACTTAGAAGACATTTCTAGGTTGAATCGAGAACATGTTTTATTGTTTAAATAAAGGAGGATCTGATTTTGCATTACCTATAGCAATAATTCTAGGGCACTTGAATCATCAAGACCAAGGCTTAGTAAAAAGTCTAGATAAGAATTGTAGGGCTTAGTAAAAAGTCTAGATAAGAATTGTAGTATTCTCTATTCAAGTTAGATCATTAATGATTGTGAAAAATGAGCTATCCCTAAGTGTGAGTTGATGATGTTCATCATGGTTGACTTGATTTGTTTTTATATCTTAATAATTAGGATTTTAGCTTCATTACCATAGTTACATGCTAACACTACCAATATAACATCAAAACTAGTAAGATTTCTTATATGTTTTAAAGGTGATGCTCATTTAAATAAAACTAAGACTAAACAAAATTTATTGTGTACAAATTCCTTTCTGTACACCTCAAATTCCATTTCATGGTGTGAGGAAGCCTACACTTATATAGAATAATATTAGAAGAAGTGTAAATAAATAACTATAAAAAAACTGAAATATAGATATGAAAAGAATATAATTGTCAATGAGTTCATTCATTACAATGAACAAGATATACATTTATCAAAATCACATTCATATTAAGTTGAAGATATTGGCATAATTCATAACTACAACATAAAATAAAATAAAAACATAAATTTATAATCCATAATATAATAACCAATAAACATAAAAATTCAATAACTCCAACTAATTATACATATGGGCCTCAAGATTCAATAACTTCAACCAATCATGCATATGCTCCTCAAGTTTTGATCAGATTTTATTTATAAAATAGCCATAATTGACTATCTTATAGGATTCAAACCCCAAATAAAACTTAGACCAAAAACATAATTCTTCAGAGAATTCAAATAACCTGGTGAACAGAAGTAATCTGCACCATGCTATGCTAAAAGAATCACCACTGCCTCATTTACCAATAATACTATTCGCAGTTCAAAACATGACAATACTTCTGCTTCAACTAAAATTTTTTCCAAAGCCCATCTACACCGTATTACAAAGAATACGTCTCGAACTTCGTATACATCTGCAAAAACATACCCTGAGATTACAAATCCGAAAGCTGTGTTGCAATTTGTACTAAAGACTGGTGTCTAGAGAAACGTGAAGTTGTAAATAAGAAAGCAATGGTGTTAAAAAACTTCAAAGTGATGAAAAGCATGCATGCTTACCTGTTTTCATCAAACCTTCATGTCCGGCCTCGGCTCAAAAGCCATGATACGCTCAAACGTTTCCTGTGTAGTGGGAAGCATGGGAGGCCAACTCCATGTTTGATCAGTTACACTGTAAGCAACTACATCTTTCACCTTGATTGGTTCAGAGACTACGAAGTATGCCCAATCCCCCACTCCTACGCATTCAGTAGAAGAAAACCTCTTAGGATCAGGAAAAGGCATTCTTGAAATCTCCTTCCATGGTGAGGACGAAGAGGAGTTCACGTTCAACTTCTCAAACTGCCATAGAATGATCTGCTCTCTTCCTTGGAATACGTACACTGCGAGTAGAAGCTGCGACCCACAGGTGAGCATGCGAGGGTGTAAACGGCCTCGCTCATCTATATTCGGAAACGGTAGAAAGGTGGAAGTCCCCTCTTCCAAGTTGAAACCCAAAATACTCTGCTCCCCACGAATGATCACAGGCCAGTACAAAGAACCGGCGCAGAAAACCATATTGCTGTCCGTTGGATTGACATCCTCGGGCAAGTGTCCTGCAATCCTCCATGACTTGTAATTGGAATTGTAGATTTCGACTGTTAGTGCATTTAGAGATCCTGAATTCCCCATCACCACCACATTGTATGTGTCGCGCCTGTCGCCGTCCCCTCCTACGATGCCTTCGCCTCGGACTAAATTGTGTTGAATGGATAACAAAGGGGGGAGTTTCAAGAACGTTCTCGTGAGAGGATTGCAAACGATAAGCGTAGATGGAGTATGAGGTTGTCGTTTAGGCAACATAATCATCAAGAAAAGGCCTGCGGCCGATGCACAGAAATGGAGTGAGTGTTTTCCCTTTCTTCTTATCCAGAGGGACTTGCGTAGGAACCTTACAGAGACTGAGGAGGTTTTCTTCCAAGTCCCGTTGAAGAAGCGAGAAGCCGAAAACAATTCTTGATTTTGCACAACCAGCCATGGGTTACCATTAGAACCTTGCTCTGCCCATTTTGATGTTATGAACTCGGTTGGTGAGAGAAGCGCATTCCATTTTCTGCAGTCACTACGAAATTTGCAGAGAGACTCTACTGGCAGCAACGTCAATATATGCTCCACCAGAGGTTCAGGCAATTCCGAATACTTGTCCAGGTCGCCCATTTTAACTAACCTTTAGGAAAGAAAAGAAGACGAATGATCTAGGCACAGAAGGTGGATGATCTAGGAAAGAATAGAAGACGAATGATCTAGGCACAGAAGGTGGATGATCTAGGAAAGAATAGAAGAAATAAGGTGGATGATCTAGCACACAACTTTTCAACAGATTTCAACATAAGCAAAGAGTTATGAAATTTCAAAATGAGCAAAGAGTTATGAATGGATGATCCATTATATATGGTTTATATATGGTTTTATTTTAGTACAAAAACTATATTGTTAAGATGGAGTTTAAGTGTCACATAAGCTGCATATTATTTAAGTGATTGTTATTGGTTGCAATCAAGGTCAACTTCTAATGCTAAGAGATGGAGTTCATTTAAATTTAATTTAATGGTTGTATCACTATTAGAATAATATAATAGTTATCCAATATAACCTCGATTATAGTTGAAGTTAAGCTAATAGTTGTAAAATCATTGGAGTTAAGCTAATACTTATATCTAATAGTCAATATAATAATCATCCAATATAACCTTGATTAGATTTGAAGTTAAACTAATGATTTTAAAATCATTAGAGTTAAGCACAAAGCTAATAGTTGTATCTAATAGTTAATTTAAAAATTAAATATATTGGCAATTGCAATTCAAGTAAAAGTCATGATTGTAATTCATTAATTTAAAAATTAATATATTGACAATTGCAATTCTACCAAAATGTACTATTATATCCATATGGAAAACCTAAACATGTAATACTAATTGTATATTAGGTACATGCCCAACTATGAGATGTAGGAGTTTATTAGGAGATCAAACTATTCTATTAGGAGGTGGAGCACACCAGCTAGACTCCTAGATGTGAATGCAAAACCTAAACATGTAATACTAATTGTATATTAGCTACATGCCCAACTATGAGATGCAGAAGTTTATTAGGAGTTTGGAGAAGTTTATTAGGAGATCGAAGAATTCTTGTCACGTCCCCGTCCCTCAACCGACGAATAGGACGCGACGAACATCAAACACAGCCAGGCAAACAGCCCATGAACATATTCAAATTTAATCAATGCTGGAATTAAGCATACACAGATGCATTTATCTTCAATCATACAGCGGAAGCACACATACTCATAAACCAGCATTCAACAAGATCATTATAG